>VYZX01023498.1:1001857-1134048 GCA_013401335.1 Brachypteracias leptosomus
GCCCCCCCAGCCCCCCCCACCCCCCCTGACAGGCTGCAGCAGTAGGAGGATTCTGGAAAAAAAAAAAAAAAATAAAACCCCAAAAGGTGCTGTTCACCCTGGAGATTAAATAACAGAAATAATTACATTGTTCGTGGATAAAATCAGGAAAAAATATTCATCTTTATTATTTAACTTAACCCCCTGCCCTCTGCAAACCCACCCCCCTCCCTGTCCCCGAAGGCACGAAGATAATTGGAACCGGACGGTTAGTAAAAATGCTGAGATCTAATTTGCTTTGCTTTGGTGCCTGGAAAAACATTAATTTGTTTTTTTATATATATATACACAAAGGTGGGTTTGTCTTTAATATAATTTTTTTTTTTCCTTATATGACAAAAAAAAAAAAAGCAACACGAAGAAGAAAAAATCGACTCTGTTAATATAACCGTTCTGTTAAAAATCTCTCTCGCTTTCCCCCTGGGTCTCTTGCCCCTCTAATGGGTGGGTCTGTGCGCGGCTCTGCCGCTGGGTCTCGACCGGCTCCTGGGGCTCCTCTTGTATAACCTGCGCTGGTAGCTGGAGGCTGGGGAAGAGGGAGGGGAAGAAAAGGCACCTTGTTAGCAGGAGCTGGGACAGAGATGCTGCTTGTCCTGCTCTGGCCGCCCCGTCCCCTGGCTCCCTGGGCAAACAGGGGCAGCCACAGGCTGTGCTGCCGGGCGCCAGCCTGCCTGCCACACACAATCGGCCCTTCTCTGGCCCCCGCAGCTGGGGTTTGCTTCACCCAGGGATGAAGGTGCCTACAGGGAGCCTAGGCAGGAACATTGGCTCTGCCAGTGCTTGTCCCGTCCCTTCCCTGTGCTCGGATGGGAGGGCAGCACTGCTAATGGGTCCCCTTGCCCATCTCGCCCATTGCCCTCCCAGTCCCTCCCTGGTCCCCTGGGACAGCAGGGGAAATATCCATCAGTGGTGAGATGTGCTCAGGGCACAGGAGGACAAACAGCCCCATCTGTCTGGCAGGGACAAGGTTTCTGCCTGGTCTTTGCTGCCAGTCTCCCTCAAAGCTGGCACCACTCCAGCCTGCTAATTTCAGAAGGGTTTTGATGGAAGCAGCAAAAGCCAGTTGGGAACAGCCTAGGTCTCTTGATCACTGGTGGTCCATGCCAGGAGCAGCCTGCAGCTCTCTGGGTCCATGGCAGAGCCGAGGGAATCAGCAGCTTGGTCTGCACTATGTGGCTGCTCTTGGACACCTCCTCCATTCCCCCTCCTTCCATCTCCTCCCTGGGGCGGAGGTTTGTCTCTTAAGCCCGTATCAACTTTCCCTGGCTGCGGGACTGTTGCTTTGTTTGTTTTTTATTGCCCAGCTGGACCAGAACCTGGCAAGGAAGCCACTGGACAGATGTGATTTGGCTGAGGCCGATGAAATTATTGGGAAGCTGCAGACAAGCAGGGATGGGACAGGGGTGTAGGCAGTGGTGGGAGTGGGCTGGGACATCAGTGGGAGAGGGCTGGCTGCCATCAGCTGGAGGCCTTCATCTGGAAAAGGGTCAGGAGCCCAGCCCTGTCCCTTGGCTTAGCTCTGCCGCAGGAGTCCTGTCTGCTCTCAGGGCAGGAGGATGCCAGGGAAGGACTCAGGGGGACCACAGCTCCTCCTCCTATTCTCTCTGCTGATGCTGGTGGTGCCAAAACTCACCTTTTCAGAAGCCATTTATTTTTCTTTCCTTTCTTTGAGTAGCCTGGGTACTTGCTAAGCCCCTTGTGACCTTTCCCTGGCTCCTTGGTGGTGTAGCCTCCATAGCAGGAATTGCCCAGGCTGCCCCTCCAGCCAGCCCCTGTGGTCCATACCCGCCCAGAAGATGCCAGCTTCCACGGCCTCATCATGGTGGAGCTTTCAACAAGTTGAGGAGACCAGACTCCTTCTACCTGTCTCAGAGCTAACCTGTACCCTAAGATGATGCCCCCCTCATTCCCGGCTCCTTCTCCCATCTGCAGGGAGGCATCAGCCCTACCTTGAGGGGGAAGGGGCTGAGACTTACGGTTTATGCAGGATATCCGTGGCTCCTCCCACTGCCCGTTGGGCTGGCACCGAATCGTAGGCACGTGGCGCTGGATGTAGCCTTGGTTGCACTGGTACCGCACCAGGGAGTTGATTTCGTAGCGGTCCTTCTTCCGACCAAAGGTCCTGGCATTCTCCACCACAGGGGGGTCCCCACAGGCTACTGCAGGAGATGGGTAGAGACATGGAGACCTTCAGGAGTCCTGACTGGCTGAGCGGGCAGCTCACACCCGGGGCAGGCTGGGCATGCACAGCCTCATCACTCCTCCTGTGCATAAAACCTTAAATCCCTTTGAGATTGTCTGAGTCCACAAAATTTAGGGACGGGGATAGGAAAATTCTGTGGTGGGCCTTGAAATTAAGCAATGTTCTGCCTCATGGCTCCATTCCTGCCTCCTGGAGAAGCAGCCAGAGCCAGGCACCACAATGGCCGCTTGCGTCTGTGGGAGGGCACAGAGCTGGTGTGCAGGAGTGATGCTGCAGTCAGGGTATGGCTCTGCCTGCGGATGTGAAACCCCAGCCTTGGTGGCTCATCTTACTTATTTTCAAGCCCTCAGGAAACATTCTTCTAGAGTCTTGGCCAACTTCTATTGCTAGCTCTTTCCACCACTTTGACCACCCTTTGCAGTGTCAAAACCCATGTTCATGTGCACTGTGGGCTCCACTCCAGCCCTGTGGCCACTGCCCGAGCCCCCCATCCCTGCTGGCGTGGTGCAGGGTGCTGACCTGTTCCTTTCTTGCAGGTGAAAGGGAGGTGATAGTTGCAGGGAACGTCATTCCATTCGCCTTTCTCATGCCAGATCATGACAACACAGTCTTCACCCGCCGCAAAGAAGTTATCGGGCTGGTTGGGCCGCCAGTTCTCAAATTGCTGCCAAGAGAGGAAAGCCCTTTGTCTAAGGCTGAGCCCCCCTTCTCCTACTTCCTTCTTCATCCTTGCTGCTGCCTTGCCCATGCATCTCACCAGCAGAGACCACGGGTTGCCAGCACCACTACTATAGCAATTATTTCTATCATGATAGTGCCCAGGAGTTTAGCTTGGAAAAACCACAAGCCCTGCAAAGTTTAGAGCTGCCTTCACTCAATTCCCAATCCAAGCACTCAGGATATAACTCACGGGGCTCTTTCCACCCAAGGGGAACCTCTTTTACCCCCCAAAAGCCCATGCCTGCTCACACCGTGGGCTGCAGGCTCACCAAGGAGTGTCCATCAGACCAGCGGAAGTCATTCTCCACAGCTCTGTCACTGAGGCCGGTCCACTGGTAGTCCTGTGCATGGCCTGGAAAAGCCAGAGGAAGAGAGAAGAGTGAGTCATGTTCCCTTACATCTTGTTGGAAGCATTTCTCTGCCATCTCAGCTATCTCTGACCCTGGAGCCTCTGAGTCATGGGGCTCCTTCCCAGTCACTAGACCCTGATGTCCTTTTTTCCCCACATCATGCTTGTCCATCTCCCTCCCCACTCAGCGTGCCATGAGATCCACCCATGTTGGCATGGATCACTGTGCTTGTTGCATCAAGTGAAAGTCTTGTGAACAAATCACATCAGTGACGTGGTAAGAGCAAAGATCTGTCCTAGCTGAGAAAGGGCCCCCATCTATCTCATGGCTCCACGGTTATTCATCTCCCATGTGAGGGGGAACCCCTGTTAGGAAGTATCTGAGCACCAGTGGGGGAAATTGTGTTTTTCACATCATTTTTGATAAATCTGCCCCTAGACTCAGAGTCCAATGGATAGACAGTCTCAGACTGCCCTCAGCACTCACTGTTCACAAATTCTTGCTCCTCTGGGGTGATGATACTGCTCAGGTGGGCTTGATGTTGTCGGCATCTGTTCTCTGCATCCATCCAAGTCTCTCTTTCTTCAAAGTGCTTGTAGCAGTGGCCCTGGAACTTGGTCCAACCTTCCTCACAGTTTTCCAGATCTGAAACACACAAAGGAGGAATGAAAAGGAGTTTGTACATGGGTTTGGAAGCCCTCCAACTCACCTCTTAGCAGCTCATGCTGTGATGGCATGGGACAACACATGATCACTTCCACTAAAAATTGAACTCTGACATTGTTGCCTGTGGGAAATCCCAGGGAAAATTATCAGAAGGTATCCAGGACACAGGCAGAGAGGGAAGCCTGTGTTGAAGATCCTCTGTTTGCAGTAATATGACCAGTGCTACTAGAAAACCTGAGTGTTATAAACTCATTCCTGAGCAATTAAATCCCCGTGTCATGTTCTTGGACTCTGTTTTTGAGCAATTAACCAAGCAATAACACATCTCCTCCCACTTGTGCTGGCCTGCAGAGTTTTCTTGCTTTGGAAAGAAACACCAAAACCTGAATCCAGATGCTCAGAATCAAGACATATGTACTGAAAATGAAAGAAGGGAGGAGAGTCCAGGTTCAAGTGGTTGCATTGCTTGGTGTGGTTCTGGGATTCTGAAGGAGAAACAAGTCCACCAAGATGGGAGAAAAGAGACGGAGGCAGGAACTTACCATGGCGGAGGTAGAAAATGAAATCTCAAGAAAAAAGCTTGGGAGCTGCTAGAGAAATACAAAGTGTTTTCAACTTTTCACAGCATCTTTTACCACCTGAGAAACACTGAAGACTTGGACCCATTCATTAAAAAAAATAAAACCACAGCTGGAGGAGAACCAGAGGAGAATGGAGAAACCACCAGAAAACATTAACTCCCACACAATGCAACACCCACCACACATCTGCTCCATGTGACTGAAGGAAACAGAAAATGAATGTGTTTAGTTTCAGCCTTCCAGATGCCCAATCTAGCACCCTTTCTCAGGCACCTGCCACTCCTGGAGTGGTGGGCTTTCATGGCCACTTTCATGCCTCTCTCCCTTTCCAGTAAGGTTTTCTGTACTCAGTCTCTTTCTTCTTTTTAAAACTTGGTGTGTCAAAACACTCATCATCTTCAATCACCCTAATTCCTCATAATCCACACTTCTGGTGTTCCTCCAGCTGGAGATTGCAGAAGCCTCATAGTTGCTGGAAGGGTTGCTAGTTAGCTGAGGTATTAAAAACATTTTCTGCTTTCTTCAACAGACCAAATGGATTATCTGGAAGTGGCTGAAGCTCTGAGGAGTCTTGGTCTTTGCAGGCAGATCACTTGCACAAGGTGAGCAGAGAACATGCCCTGTCTTTTGAGATTTTTCCAGCAGCTTGAGCACCATTCCTTGTTATCACAGCCTGGGGATGGGACAGCACATGGCACGGGACTTCAGCAGGAGATTTCTTAGGAGAAAGGCCACTCTTCCTGACATAGCTGTTCTATCTCAAACCAGAACAGACAACAATTGTCATGGAAAAGAATGATGAAAATATTGGTTTCTGGTAGGGACACTTTTGGTGACAAGGACTGGCTCTGTGCACAGACAGCAGAGCTCACCTATGGTGTCCTGCTGTTCTTGGACACCAACAGAAAGGATGCTCTGCCTCATGGGAATAATGGAGATTTACATTCTCCACTGAATTTGGGGCATCAGCTTCCTCTTGCATCTGCCAGGCTATAGCCCACAGTCATCATGAGCCCAGAAATCAGAGAAGAGGGGAAATTCAGTCTGGCTTGGACCAAACAAGATTGTAAGCAGCTGCAGGGTAGAAAGTCTCTTGTTGGATTACAGGAATCTTCAACAACAGGTAGCAGGGATGGGTAAATCAGGAGCTGATTAGGTTGCATTAGGAAAGTGAGGTTAAGGCAGCACAATTCCTGCCTAGAGAGTTCAATGATCCTGAGCTGCCTTCTTGTGGTCTACTCCATATGTTCATATTGGATGCAGAAAGAGAGATGCGGAGAAAAGGGAGGAGAAAATCCAATATATATTGTCATTGCTTGTGCCAAGAGATAAAGAAGACACTGCAACCTTAATTCTCTTTTGTTTGAACAAGGCAGGAGAGCTTCCCCTCAGCTAAGCTGATAAAGGTTTGGACTTTCATCAGCTTTAAGAAAAAAACCACAACTTTTTTTCTTTCCTTATAGAAACAAAAAGAAGTATCAGTGCAGGTCAGAGTACCTAATTTTGATGGCAAAATAGGTCAGTTCATGTTTTCTCAAAGATATACATTCCCTGCTGATTTTGCCACAGGAAGCCATGTTGAAGAGATGACAAAAGTGTCACGCTGTGTCAAATCGGTGGAGAGTCCTGGAGTGAATGAGGCTTCTCTCAGCTGCATCTTGACAGAGAGAAACACAATCATTTTTCATGGCTCAGTTGAAGCACCTTCCCATGAAATTCCAGTCTAGCAGAGAAAGTTTGCCCTGGGTGAAGATGTACTCAGATGTTTCCCTACTGTTCCAGATGAACAGAAAGACCCTTGGCCCAAAGAGACAGAAACTTCTCTGACCAACATTGTTAAGATCTGTATGGAGCTTCAACAGAGAAACTTAGAGGAAGTTGAAGAAGATGCTAGAAACTCCTGCTTAGGAATCTTAAAGAACACGGTGCTGTGATGAACAAACTAATCAAAAAATATAAACAAAAGTCTCAAGGCTTTTCCCTGGTGTATTTTAAGCTGCTGTTAGAGGTTAGCTTACTGAGGTGAAGGCAGGACTGATGGGAGCACTTGTGATCGGCTTTTTTTGGGGGTAGGGTGTGAACAAGGTGGTGCAGCAGTTAGTAAGATTAGCTGAAGCCAGGCAGGCCGTACCGATCTCACACAGGTCCCCTCCGTAGCTGGGAAGGCATAAGCATTTGAAAGAGTCGATGCCATCAACGCAGGTAGCTCCATTCACACAGGGGCTTGAGTGGCACTCATCAGTGTCTGCAAGAAATCAAGGGCTTCCATTAGGGCTCTGGGCAGGCAACTCCACCAACAGGAGAACTTGTTTCCTTGCTTGTTTAGAAGGGAGTATCAGTTGTTTTGGGGGAACTTGGAAGTTGCAAGCGCCTTATTTTAAAACATACTGCCACTGCTGCTGCTGGAAGAATGAAGGGAAGAGACCCAACCCACCCTACAAGGAAGACATTGGTTTTCTGTCACTTGATGATTGAAAACTGTTTTGAAGATATCAGTGCAAGCTCAGCACGACGTATCCAATACACAGCACTTGGTATCTTTGACAGCTGTGGTAATTCTTCCTTGTC
This sequence comes from Brachypteracias leptosomus, assembly GCA_013401335.1. Classification (NCBI taxonomy): domain Eukaryota; kingdom Metazoa; phylum Chordata; class Aves; order Coraciiformes; family Brachypteraciidae; genus Brachypteracias; species Brachypteracias leptosomus. Next base: position 1,008,985 of record VYZX01023498.1, read on the forward strand.
CACTGTCTTGCCTGATGCATTAAACATGCAAACTTGTGTCTGTGTCTCCACCAGCTATGGGTCTACAAGGAGGAATGTGGAATTCTCATAAGTGAAGGAAACATCCCGAAATAGATCTCTGTCATTCCTTGTTGCCAGCATTCACTACTAGCTTCTTCCTAACCATAATTTAATTAAGTTCCAGGGCAAGAAAACTCTTCTCAGTGAAGATGAAGAAAGTGCAGAGAGGGAAAGAAGTGGGTTCAAAGGTAGCTCAGAGACCCTCAACTTTTTCCTTTTGAAGATCTTAGGCCTAGGTGCCTCTTCCTTGGTGAAGAACACTGGAGTGCATTGCCATTTTCTCCAGAACCGTTTCCACTATACACTCTCTTGCTTGTGATGGGGCTGGAAGAAGCTGGTACATCTTCTGTAGCTGTGGATTCCATCTTGGTGGAGCAAACTACTCTTGGTTTTCCATTTAGATAGAACAGCCCTTAAGATCTTTTTTGCTTTTCTGAAGGTGAAAAGAGAAGTTGGTATGGGAAGAGTTTGGCCCCCAACTCAAAAGTTTCTCAACTTACTAACTAGCATGAGCCTAAGTAGTAAACGCCACCGCTTGGTAGCACTTCCATCCCCTGTCATCTTGAGGCAGAAGGAAGGAAGCATAGGTGCTCTAAAGGCCACAGGGAGCCAGTTTGTATCTATATATTGTAAAATCTAGCATGTGCTGAAAGGAAAAGCTTTTCCCAGTACCTTTCGAGACTGAGCCTTAATCCTACACATTGAGCTTTGGAATCAGCAGAAGAGTCATTCCGAATAGAAAGATTTCAGACGTTCAACTGAGAAACAAGGAAGAAGACTAAGGAAGAAAGTGGGAGAACATCCTTGCAGGATGTCTCAGGTTAAATGACAGCTGGTTAGATCCTCATGCAAGACAAAATTTCTCTCTTTCAGGGAAGGCTTTAAAAGTGCTGACCAAAACTCCATGCTCTTCTTGTGGATGAGGGGGGTTAATGAGGAAACATTCAAAGAGCATAAACATGTTGGCTATGGAAATACCAGAGCAGAGCAGAACAGCAACTCCCTGAGGTCTGTGTTCATCTTCTGATTGGGGTATATTCGGTTGGATATTGTCTCCCTGCAGAACTGTGGACCAGCTGCTCAATGTCCCCAGATATCCAAGGGCAGATGCGTGTTATACCCCATGTGGCTGTCTAGTCACTCATTGGCCAAAGTCTGATATGTCAACTAAAAGTTGACATGTTCTGTAACATGCCTAAGTGATGGAGAAAATTCTTTCTGACCCTGGATAGTAAATCCGTTCGTGCTTTGGAGCATGAAGGTTGTTATCTTTCTTTTAGGCTGTATTGCTGCAAGCAATGCAAATATTCCTCAGATGGCTGATGAACCTCTTATTCCAGTTTTGCAGTTCTCTGACAGAAGAAATTTTTTCCTTTAACGCTTTCTGGATTTCTTTGTTCACTGCAACATGAAGAGAATTCCTGTTCCCATGATACTAATAAATCCTTTGAGACTTTCCAGAACAAAATGGGGGTCACAGGCCTAGTAGACGAGAAGAGCTGAACTTGGCTGACTATTGCTTATTAGTCACACTTGGAGGTCCTAGAAAATAGAGAGCACAAAGGAAAGTGAGGGATCCTGAGGGATGATTACAACTCTAGAGGCCCCTTGGGCTTCCCAACAGCAGCGGCAGCAGAAGTTCATGTTGATTCCAGTAGGATCCAGCTGAACAAGTCAGGAAAGGCTCTCCTTTGTCCATTTGGCTCTGTGAAGTGGAAAGCACACTGAAGAAGTGGGAACAAAGCATAGATGAGAGCTAGATCACAACATTTAGCAGGGAAGTCTTGAGCTGACTTCAGCCTTGTGGACTAAAACTGTCCAAGATCTCTTCTGAGATGCAGGACACCTGCTGTGGGTTGCCATCCCTGGTCTTGGAGGAGGAAGGAACAGACACACATGTGTACAGTCATGGCCACAAATTTCCAGCTAGGAAATAACACTGGAACAGAATTTCCTTTTACAGATATTGTTTATAATATGATTGCACATATTATATATGCTGTAAAAACAAATCTCTGCAGACAATATATATGTTATATATCTCTCCATACATATACATATATATTTCTGTATATGACACATAGAGAAAGGGTGCGTACTTGTAGGTAGCATCAAAGAAACAGACAACAAATACAAGTGAGACACAGACAGGTTTTCTTCCTAGAAGCGTGCTGCAAATGGCTGAAGAGAAGACATTTTAAACACGTGATGATCATAAATACCAAAGTCTCCCTTCAGCCCGTTGGGCTGTTGGGGCAGTGACCCTGTCTCCATTTGGATGTAGAAACATGTCACCAAGCTGGCATCAGGAAACTCAAAAAACTGCTGGGTTGGAGGAAGGGTTGCTGATTCTGGTCCTCCCAGAAAATTTGGGTCTTGGAGGTCTTTTAGAAAAGTAAGTTCTAACTGGTAGAATGAGCAGCGATGTTGTCTCTGGAAACTGTGGCAAGTCGGTTTGTGGGTGTTTCTAGGATATTGCATCTAAGCCATAGGATTTATGGGAGGTGAGAACTCCAGTAAAAAAAACCCAAACCCACCTATCATGCAATGGCTATTTTCTTCATAACCTTTCATATACCATAACTGTGTCCACTTTCAGAGAGTTTAGAATTAGGTGAGGCTAGTAGATCACTGTACACCTCTTCAGCCAGCTGAAAAGCCTGTGGCATGCGGGGTGTGCCAGCCCTGCTCAGCACGGAGCGAGCGCCGGCTTCCACAGCACTGCCTGCCAGGGATCCTGACACTTGAGGATCTTACACAGACACGACCTATTTATTTGCTTGGGTGAGCAGTCATTCAAAAAGTCAGCTCTGCTTTGAGATGCAGCTCAAAGGCTTATCAACCAACAAGAAGACATGACTACTGCTATTATTACCCAGTGCTAGCCAAGGACAAGTGATGCAGCACGGGATGCAGATCAGAGGCAGCCCTCACTTTCAAGAGCCTCAGCTTTAAAACAAAGACAGGGGAGAAAATGCCTTGCAGTGCCAAGAATAGGCAGCCCATTTAAAGCATATTATTAACTCACCTCTCGAGGATAATGCAAAATTAGCAGCTCTTTAGAAGATGATTTGTACTCCAGTTAATATCTCCCAGAAGTTGTAAAATATTATTCAAATCTATTGTCACAAGAGTTTCTACTTTTTGCTACTAACAGGACCCAAGGTCTAACTTCTAGATTTTACTTTTTTTTTAATAAAACAATTGAAATACCCAATGCAAACAGAGTCCTGCATCTGGAAGATGTAAACTGTTGGCTGGAGAAAGCAACATAGCTACAATGCAAACTTTGAATTTGTTTCACTGTTTTCTTCCTAAGATTTCTTTTACATTGCCAGACATGCACCATATTTAGTCAGAACTACTTTTTTTTTTGTGACTTAACATAATATAAATATTCTCTCAATGCCTTTGGAAACACTTTGCTGTACTAGATGATGGAAATTGGAAAGAGAAATCCTTTAGAAATGAAAGAAAAAGAGATTGGTGCTGGTTTTGCTCATAAGACAAACGACAGGCAACAGTGAACACGCAGTGTCAGTGGTGAGAAGGAAATGCTTTTAAAATCCTTCATCCCAAGCTAAGAAGACAATACTAGAAACAGTGTGAACACTTTTTAAAACAATACAGTCTGTGCATTTCTCCCAGTGGCAGCCTGTCTGGAAGATGAGCAAGAACACCCATTAGCTTTGTGCTCAAAACATCTACTGAGGAGAAGCAGCTTGTGAGCAGAGTGGATGCTATCACCCAAACCCTGAACAAACTGTATAGTTCTCCTGAAGCTGTGAGTAACCAGTTTAGAAATATGCCCTAGGATTTAAGGTCTTGTTTTTGTTCTGCAGAGAGGAAAACGTAAGACAGAAAGGCAAGGCATGTTCAGGATGTCCAACAGTTCCTGTTGTGCCCCCACCCTTTCTTTACATGCCTCATTGTAAGTGCAATTATCCAAACAGGTACTCAGAGACCAGCTAGATAATTATATACCAGAGACTGAGGAAAAAAACCATCCAGGTACAAATTAAATTTTCTTTTCAGAGACTCCAGGGAAGTTTGAAGTGCCAATCTGATGGCTCAAACAGTAAGAAAAATACTGGAGCAATTGTAGAGTGACTCCTACAAGAAAAGAGTAGGAGGAGTTGGGGAAAACAGTTCTCTCACATTTTAAGAAATGCTAGCATCAAACATCACATAGCCAGCTAGTGACTTACGATGTGCAATTAAGTCATTAAAATAATTAACTACAATAATTAAACCAAAGCCTCCATGCGACAAAAGGGGCAGATATTGCTGCAGCCTTAAAAAGCTTTATTCATCTAAAGAAGAGCAAGTTTCCAGGAGAACCTGTTGATTTACTGGGACCTTTGATTTGTCCAATAGCTCAGAAAATTTGAATTATTTCTGCCTTCAAAATATTACGTGTAGAAGTAAACTGACATGTTTACTTGTCCAGGACTGTAGGTTGCCTTTTCAGAGAAAGGTTTTAATTAAGCTAATAAACTTCTGGTAAAAAATAGACAGCATATCCAGGAAACATAAAATCATCTGATCAGCCACAAATGGTCTGTGCTTTTGCTTGTCTCTCAGTCAGGACTTGGATCTGTATCTCCATCTTGAGAGTATACTCTTCATTCTGCGTTAGGTGAAACTTTATGAATCAGGTGAGTGTTTTCTGGAGTTTTTTCTTCTTGGTTTTTCTTCTCTGGACCAAAAATACTCTATTCCTTGGACTTCCAGTGCAAGAGGAATGAGGAAAGCCCATCAAGACCTTCCCCCATTTGGATTCTAACCTTCAGCTGTGCCAGGGCCATAGGAAGCAAACTTCATGAACTTGTTTCACCAGAGACAAGCAAAACTTAACATAAATAGTTGCTGTTTCAGCACATTTCTCTTTTTTCCCCCCAACTTGAGTGCAATTTTTAAGTCATTGAGTGGTCAGAGTGCTCCAAACCACAGCCTTTCACTGAAGCGCCAGCACGCTCTTTTCAGCTAATAATTATTTGTCTTCAAATGTTACCAGAAGCTAAAAGACCCGCTGAGTTGGCAAAACTCTGGATGAAGAAGCCAAGCCTATGGACAATTCTTCAAGCTTGTGGGGTTCCTGTCCTCATGGAGGAATCAAACTGCTGACTAAAGACATGTGCACGCATAGCCTTCAATTTGGATAAATACTAAAAAAATAGTGGCACTCCAAGTGTTAATCTGCAGTCTTCTTGTGCTTCTGGCTCCACTTTTAGAGAGAAGTAGAGGCTACAGCAGAGCAGAAAAATATCATTCTTCTTAAATCATCCCACTAAAAAGGCTACTGGATCTAACCAGAATCCTTCAACAACAGGACAAGAGGGCAACAGCCACATGCCTGCCTGCTCTTCACTCTAAGCTCCTTCTGTAAGCTGAACTAGCTTCACCCATGCTTTAATGTTAGTCGAAATTAGTTGCATTTAGTGGGCATTCATTACATCCTGCAGACTCTGAGCACAGCATAAGGCACAGATATTAGAGCTGGTCCTTTTGCAAGAGCTGAATTTCAAGAATGTGAAGCTTCGGGTAAAAAGGCTGCTACAACATGGGAAACAGCATTTTGGGTTCCAGCCTACAGTTCTTCCTTGTAGATTTTCCATGTTCACAATCCCCAGAGCACTGTAAAGAGTAATGACCCAAAAAAGGAAATCTATGATTATTTTTCCTTTTTTTCTTCTTTCGTCATCACTTTGGTCTAATTCTCTAGGAGAAGTTCTTGTTTCAGGGGTGTTGCAAGTTCATGATCAATATACTTTCTTGCCACCTGGATGACTTTCCTTCAGACCCTGACCAGGATTGTATTTAACCCTACAGGGACACTGTAGTAAAGAAGCTCACCAACAAAAAGAGAATTTTTACCCTAGATCATCTTCCCTGGTGGGAGCACCAGTCATGCATGTGCACCAAAGCCCATCTCTAGTTTATGGAAAGTCTACAATTAAACTTCCTGCAGTTGTCGCTTACCTCTCCATGTCACCTGCTAAGAAACCCCAGCTGCTACATCATCATCTTTCTGACTTGCAGATATACAACATGTTCCAATTTCAGAACATTTTTTAAACTTCTTCACACATGAGCTGCTGAACACATGGTTTTCTTTCAGGATACTTCACAAGAATGTTGGCTAACAAATGCTCCGAAGAATCTGGCAATCGCCTTGTGGGTAATTTATAAAAAGAAAAAGCAGTGAAATAAAACCATTCTTTGAGGCCAATATATATTTTTTAAATTATATTTTTATCTGAGCCTCACTGGCTAGTTTGCTTCCTTTCCCTCAACCCTGCTTTTGCTGGCTTGTTTTTTGTCTCCAGGCTTGGATGTGGCAGAGCACATGGCCCAAAAGCAGAGTCCATGAGGTGGGCAAGGAAGGCATTTGGGTGCATGACTCCTGCAGCACCCTGCCAAGCCCTGGATGCTGTGCCAGGCTGGACCAGCGCTGTGGGAATGACCCGGCTGACGTGTCCTCACCCACCCCTGGGCAGAGACCTCACTGTGTTGTGAGCAGGGCTGAACAAAGGTTTGTGATTACCTGTTTTCTGAGAGGGAGAGAAGTGACGCAGGGGGAAATGCAGTGACTCATTGAAAGCACTTTGGGGATGGAAATGATGGAAACCAGGCTGAGCTTCACAAAGCCCTGCACTTACAGGCTCTTACTGAGTCCAGAGCAACCGGTGCTGAATGGTGTAAATTAACCAAAAAGAAGCAGTTCAGGAGGTAATGTGGAAAGGAGGTGGAAGTAATACTCTTGCTGGAAGGAGCCGAGCAAATCCCTTTGCACATACAGTTTGTACCATACTTAAGCAACATGTCCTACATGGACGTGTGATTCATTGAGATCTGAGCATATGCAGGACCTTTGTGCTAGCAGGAGGAGCTGAGCATATGTAGGACCTTCAAGCATTGATGGTTTTCAAATAGGGCCTGTTCCCAGGAGCCTGCTCCTGATTACAACAAAGTGACACCAAGTTGTGGCCATGAACGTGGAACATCCTGTGTTACCAGGACTGGGCTCCTCCCTTGGCCAAGAAGCAGCCACCAGCAAGCACAACAACATCCCATCTCATTTTCTTCTCATTGCAGTATCCTAGTGCCCCCATGGCACATGAACACTGCTCAGAGGATGCTTGTCAGAAAGCTAGCAGAGTATTTTCACCATAAATGGTTACTCAGATTTAAATGTTGTATCTGTTTATACTTGACAGCGAGGGTCCCTACCAAAGACAGAGCACTAAAATGCCAAAAGGGGTATTTGTCATTTGTTGACAGAAGCTATTGAAAATGACCTGTGAAAAACCCCACATGTTTATGACTCCCCATCACAATAATGTTCTGCTTAAGTCTGCTTCCATGTTAATGTTCTCTGCTGTAGAAGCAAAAAAGTGACAGCAGTGCCCCCTCCCTCCCTTCCCTTCCATAGTGCGTTCCCTTCCATACAAGAAGACATGTTACCTTCTGTAGTGGGTCCTAATGTGTCTATTGCTTCTTGTGAAACTTGAAGCAGGGCAGCAGTAGCGGTGGCCAGCAGATTGTCTAGAACAGCAGCTGTCTCCCTCTCTTGTCCTGACACCGCAGGAGGGGAGGGCTCTATTTCGAGCTGAGCCTCTTCAGGGTTCCTGGGTCCCTGTGTTGCTTCAACATCTGGAGTACTGGTACTAATTACAATGTCTGGGACAGAGGTTTCCCCTGAAATGCCTGCGATCAAGTGTGTCACAGCTCCAGATGTAGTATCAGGAATTTCCTTCTCCTCAGGAGCACCAGAGGGCTCACCAATGGCCAAAGACGTAGCAGCTGTTTCGATGTTAGCAGCAGGCAATGCAGATGTCTCTCCACTGGTCTCATGAACTGTGGAGGTTTCTATGCTAGTCTCAGGAAATGCAGATGTTTCACCCTGGGCTTCTTGACTTGTGGACGTTTCTATTCTAATTTCAGGAAACGCAGAGGTTTCCCCACTTACTTCTTGAACCGTGGATGTTTCTATGATAATTTCAGGATAGCCAGATGTTTCACCCCTGGCTTCTTGACTTGTGGACGTTTCTATTCTAATTTCAGGAAATCCGGATGTTTCCCCACTGATTTCATGGACTGTGGATGTTTCTATGCTGATTTCAGGAAAAGCAGATGTTTCTCCACTGATTTCATGGACTGTTGATGTTTCTATGCTGATTTCAGGAAAAGCAGACGTTTCCCCACTGATTTCATGGACTGTGGATGTTTCTATGCTGATTTCGGGATAGCCAGATGTTTCACCCCTGGCTTCTTGACTTGTGGATGTTTCTATTCTAATTTCAGGAAATGCAGAACTTTCTCCACTGATTTCATGGACTGTGGATGTTTCTATGCTAATTTCAGGAAAAGCAGATGTTTCTCCACTGGTTTCATGGACTGTCGAAGTTTCTATGCTAATTTCAGGAAAAGCAGATGTTTCTCCACTGGTTTCATGGACTGTCGAAGTTTCTATGCTAATTTCAGGAAAAGCAGATGTTTCTCCACTGGTTTCATGGACTGTCGAAGTTTCTATGCTAATTTCAGGAAAAGCAGATGTTTCTCCACTGGTTTCATGGACTGTCGAAGTTTCTATGCTAATTTCAGGAAAAGCAGATGTTTCTCCACTGGTTTCATGGACTGTCGAAGTTTCTATGCTAATTTCAGGAAAAGCAGATGTTTCTCCACTGGTTTCATGGACTGTCGAAGTTTCTATGCTAATTTCAGGAAAAGCAGATGTTTCTCCACTGGTTTCATGGACTGTCGAAGTTTCTATGCTAATTTCAGGAAAAGCAGATGTTTCTCCACTGGTTTCATGGACTGTCGAAGTTTCTATGCTAATTTCAGGAAAAGCAGATGTTTCTCCACTGGTTTCATGGACTGTCGAAGTTTCTATGCTAATTTCAGGAAAAGCAGATGTTTCTCCACTGGTTTCATGGACTGTCGAAGTTTCTATGCTAATTTCAGGAAAAGCAGATGTTTCTCCACTGGTTTCATGGACTGTGGATGTTTCTATGCTAATTTCAGGATAACCAGATGTTTCACCCCTGGCTTCTTGACTTGTGAATGTTTCTATTCTAATTTCAGGAAATGCAGAACTTTCTCCACTGATATCTTGACTTGTGGATGTTTCTATTCTAATTTCAGGAAATCCAGATGTTTCCCCACTGATTTCTTGTATTGTGGATGTTTCTGTGCTACTTTCAGGAAATGCAGAAGTTTCCCCACTTGCTTCTTGAACTGTGGATGTTTCTATGATAATTTCAGGATAGCCAGATGTTTCACCCCTGGCTTCTTGACTTGTGGATGTTTCTATAATAATTTCAGGAAATGCAGATGTTTCCCCACTGATTTCTTGAACTGTTGATGTTTCTACACTAGCTTCAGGAAATGCAGATGTTTCCCCACTGATTTCATGAATCGTGGATGTTTCTACACTAGTTTCAGGAAATGCAGATGTTTCCCCACTGATTTCATGAATCGTGGATGTTTCTACACTAGTTTCAGGAAATGCAGATGTTTCCCCACTGATTTCTTGAATCGTGGATGTTTCTATACTAGCTTCAGGAAATGCAGAGGTTTCACCACTGATTTCATAAGCTGTTGATGTTTCCATACCACTTCCTGGCAATGCAGATGTTTCCCCACTTAGTTCACCAGATGCAGAGGCCTCGCCACTTTCCCCAAAACTGTAGGGAAACGTGACAGCTGTTTCCCCACCCAGTTCCTGTGATACTGTTGGTCTTGTCACAACTTCTACTAAATCAGAAGTTACTAAAGTGACTTCTGGAAGCCCTGAGATCTCCCCACTAATATCAGGTACTGCTGAAGATTGTCCACTTAGATCTGTGGCTCCAGAAAGGTCTCCACTGATGTACGGGATCCCAGATGTCTCTCCACTGAAGTCTCCTGTCCCTGAAGGAAATCCACTAGTCTCCACAGCTCCAGACCCTTCTCCAGATAGTCCTCTGTCTCCGGAAGAAAGTCCACTGATTTCTATCATCCCAGATGGCCCTTCTCCCACCTCTTGTGCAACTGATGGCTGTGTTACAACTTCCACGAAAGTGGTATCCACAAGAGAGACTGTGGGAAAGCCAGAGGTGAGTCCACTTTCCTCTCCAGACAGTATGCCACTGGTGGCATCAACTCCAGAGACTTCTCCACTGCTGTCAGTCACTCCACTTGGATGTCCACTCATCTCGAGCACTCCAGAAACACTTCCATCAAAGTCTACATGCCCAGAAGGCTCACCACTGATGTCTAAACTCCCAGATACCACGCCTGAAGCATCTTCACCTCCTGAAGGTAATCCACTGATTTCCAAAATCTCTTTTGCTTCTGCTCCTGTAATTGAGGGCGTTGTTGTCACTTCCTCCAAACTGGCATCCACAAAGGTCACGCCTGAGGCCTCACCACTTCCATCAGTACCAGAAGTAAGGCCACTTAGGTCCCCTAAGCCACTGACCTCATGTGTTCCAGATGGTTCTCCACTGACATCCAGTCCTGAGGGAAACCCGCTGAGCTCAGGCCTTCCAGAGGGCTCCCCGCTGAGCTCGGGCACCCCAGAAGGCTCCCCACTGAGCTCAGGCACCCCAGAAGGCTCCCCACTGAGCTCAGCTCCTGAGGGTAACCCTTGGGTTCCACCACTGGTGTCCCACTCAGTGGATGGGAACCCTGACAGATCCCCTTCACCGCTGACTCCAATGGATCCTTTTCCTTCCTCTCGCCGTTCTGGTGGTGTTGTTACAACTTCCACCAATGTGGTATCCACAAGAGAGATGGTAGGAAAACCAGAGGCGAGTCCACTTTCCTCTCCAGATGACATGCCACTGACTATCCCAGTGCCAGAGATTTCTCCACTAAATCCAGAAGGTAGCCCACTGCTTTCTGCTCCAGATGGCATCCCACTAATTTCTGGTATCCTCGAAGTAGACACCAAAACGTCTTCCTCTGCAGAAGGTAAGCCACTGATGTCAGTAATGCCAGAAGACACACCACTCAGGTCCCCTGAGGGTAGCCCACTTTCTTCAGGTAGAAAGCCACTGGTATGCAGGTCTACTGATGGTAATCCACTTTCTCCAATCCCTGAGTGTTCTCCACTAAGCTCAAAAATTCCAGAAGTTGGTTCTCTGCTTGTATCTGGAACTCCAGATACCCACACAGATGTTGAAGATTCACCACTGACTTGATGTTCTCCAGATTCAGTCACCTCCCCTGACACTTCACTGATGGAAGCATTGGTGCTTGTTTCTTCTGGTATTACAGTAGCTGGAGGAAAAGCAGGCGGACTCACTGGAAAAGAAAGAGCAAACCAAGAGAGGTATATAGGAAAATTATTTACTAAATTGCTTTAAAGAAGCTATTAACAATTTCCTGAGTGACTTTACCTCCAAACTGATACCTTTGGGATAAAGTCATAAAGTCCTAGGTGCTTGCAGAAATAATTTGGTCCCTTCAAATTTGTAAACGAACATTATATCTTAAAGAACTTTAAGTGTCTCCAGGAAACTGGCAGAATATATCATCTTCTGACATGGGATGATGACAACAGTGACACCAATTCCCAGGTACCAAAACCAAATCACTGCTTCCTTGGAGATGACATGTGGAAGAGAAGGTGTTACTCTGACCACACTTCAGCTCTCTCCTCCTTAGAAGGCATGGCCTGAGATCTGTTTCTAGCCTGACTTCCCCAGGATACACAAAAATGTATTTTGTAAGGTCGTCTGGCAATGCTGCGTGTGCTGGTCTGCTGGTCATTTAGTTCAGTCCCAGACAAAAGTTCAGTAACACACACATGTAGCTCCTCCTGTGTGCACAGCCTCAGACTTTGCTAATATGGTGATAATTAACTAGATTTCGAGGGAGTCCCCTTCAGCGAGGACACAGCACATTTATTCCAGGAGGATTCCAACCCTACACCACCAGCCAAGTGTGACCCAGGAGACGAGGAAGCTCTGACCCACCTGTGAGCAGTGACACGTCAGTTGGAAAGACCTCTGTCCCCCAGGCTGTCTGATTCTCAGGCTGAGTGGCAAACTCTGTCTCCATGGTCACCTCCTCCCCAGAGGGTACCCCCTCCACTCCAGGGATGACTTGGGTTGCCAGCACATCATCAAAGAACGAGGTGACCCCCTCCTCCTCCACAGGTGGCAGAGCTGGAACAAAAAGGTATTGGAGGATGTTTCCAAAAATTCACAGTCCAAGATGTCAGTGAAGTGCTTTACCCAAACCAGCACCCTGATGTGCCCAACCTCCCTCGTGAAATCCCCTTCCTCAAGGAGACAGGTCTGCACACCTTGCAAAGGGGGGGAGGTACCTCTGAAGCAGAAGGCGTGGTGCCGGGACAGAGGGTCAGGGAAGCCTGTCTGGTTGTAGTGCTGGTAGATGGTTCTCACGCCAGGTGCATCCCCACCACAGGCAGGACGGGGACTCACGATGGGGTAGCGGAGGCTGCCGTCAGCTAACCAGCCAGCGTAGCATCTGTCCAGGCCCTGCTTCCAGGCAGCGTGGAGCTGGCCAACAGAGGCCAGTGAGGCGTTTTGGCTCTCACAGTACCGCTGAGCTTCTGGGAAGGTGAACTGCTCTGGCTGGGTTGCAAAGAACACCTCACCTGGGGGACAGGAGAGAAAGGAGGTGTGAGTCCCTGCATCCCACCCATGCACATGCAGATGTGGAGATTTGAAGCACATTTTTGCTCCACAGCCATGCCCAGAGGGAGGAGAACATACCCTTGAGCCTGTCAATGTAGCAGTACACATCGTAGGTCTCTGAGGCTGGGCGCATGCCGTATGACCGCACACCTGGAGAGTTCTCTTTGTCTCCTAGACAGTTACTTCGGGGATTCACAATGGGATACCTACCAAAAGAAGAAGAGAAGTGGTAACCCAAGGTCAGTCTTATGTACCCTGGACTGAAGAACCTCAGCGTACTTGGGAAGAGGACATGAACACTTCACCATTTGAGATGCTCAGAGTTCCCAGCATGGTTTGGAAACAACTCCACTAACAGCCTGGGGCAATGAATACAAACTTTCCTCCACTTTTCCTACATGCCAAAGGATCTCACCACTATAGGATGTGTATACAGGTTAGGAAATGGGTAGAAGAGGTTTACTGGCCACTAGGTATCATGGTCTGGAGACAGTCTTAGGTCAGGAAAGCTTTAGATGCTCCTGAGCAGAGCAGCAGAACAGACAAGAGTAAAGCCTCAATTTAATGGCTGAATAGTCATTTTGAGAGGTGTCTTCCCCAAATCAATCTAGTTTTACCTGACTGTCTGGTCCCGCAGCCAGCCAGCATCGCACTGGTCAAAGCCAGCCTCATAGGCAGCCTGGAGCTGCTCGGGAGTGGCGATCACTGCGTTGTTCTCCAGGCAGGCCTTCTGGGCTTGGATGAAGGAGAAGGCGTATCTGCTGGTGGCAGCCCGGTAGTGAAACACCACGCCTGGGGGAAGAGAAGCTGTGGTGAGACAACAGATACAGGACCCTCCCACCACCAAGATCCATGACTATAAAGTGTCTTCCCAACAACAATGCAAGGATCAGTGCCTATCAAAACCACTTTGATGGAGATGCCTCATTCATTGAACTCTGCTGCCATTGGGGGTTATGAACTGAGGATCTTTAGCCCCCCTTGAAGATCTTCCTGCCTTGATTTTCCCCTTCCCTAGAGTCAGGTGCACATAGGAGTGCAGAGTGTGACCACTGGAGCCGCAAGCGTCAGCCAGCTGAGCCTGTTTCAGCACATGAAACACATGCGGCTCACAACCTCCTCCTCACCCCTCTTGTTCTATCATGGTGGAGTTGTTCAGCCTATCCCTGGCTCCAAACAGGCCTGTACAACTCCAGGGACCTGAATGCCCTCTGTGAGGGCAAGAGCTCTGGATGTTTTCAGCTGAATGGTTATCTCTAGGAGAAACTGATCTTCAGGCTTCCTGGAGTGTTGGTGACTTACCTGTGGGGGAGATGGGCTGCTCAGGGAGGAGACCAACACCGGGGGCTGCTGTCACTTGCAGGAGCTGATCTTCCACTGTGAATGCTGAGGCAGACTCTAGTCCTGGTGTGGCAGTCACCCCCAAAGCCTCTTCCACTGAGCTCGCCTCTGCAACTTGGGTGGTGATGGTAGTGCCTAAGGCTATGGTAGTGACCTCTGTAGGTACAGCCCACTCCCCTGTGACATCTTCCCTGGTCACATTATCCTCCTCTGGGAGAGCTGTCTCTACTGTGACACTGGTGGCAAAGAGATCGGGCAGGACAGTGAAGCCCTCATACAGCTCGGTGGTGGTAGATGTGATCTCAACAGGCTCCAGGGTGGCGATGCTGCCGCGGGCCTCCTCCTCTGTGGCGTTGTGTGGCAGAGGGAGCTCCACTTCGGTCTGGGTGACGGTCTGGACAGTGAAAGCGCTGCCTAGCTCGCTCCCCGTCTCATCGATGAACTGCCCTGGGATAAGAGTCTCAACGTCGTCCCCTACATCAGGAGACAAAGCAGCAATCAGAGAGGACACAGTCAGTCTAGCAGGGTGTACTGCTGTTGTGGTTTAAGGTTTGGGGAAGGGGAGGGACAGGTGGAGCGGCTATTCCACTCCCCTTCCTGCCACACTCTATAAAAGGACACAGGAAGTTCTGCTCGGCCCCTCCTCGCTGGGATTGCTACTGGCCCCGGACGTCTCTGTGGCTGCTACAACTCCACATGGCTCGGGAGGAATCCAGCAACATCCGAGGATCGGTGTTGTATATATTTGTATATATACCTTCCCTTGTTACCTCTGTATATTTCCCTTCCTTTGATATCCCTTTTGTTACTCCCTGTTAAAATTTGTAATCTTGATTTCTGACTTTGTGTGAGGCCTTTCTTCCTCCCCTGGGAGGGAAGAGGGGAGGGGGAAGAGGGGTGAAACTAATTCTGCTCCGTGGGGGGTTGCCCTGAGCCTTAAACGGGGACAACTGCGCTGGTGCTGCCTCCGAGAAGCAGCTGGGTGTTTCCTGGCACTGAGGGGAGCAGGGAAATCATGGTGGTCTGGTAGAAGAAATGGTTCTGCTTCCTCCAGTACATCTCTGTACAACACCTCAGCACGGAGGGAATGTTCTTGAATTAGAGGCAATGAGCCACCACATGCTCCACAGCTGGTAAATCAGAGAGGGCTTTCCCTGCTCTCCTTCCCGGGTACACCTTACCCATATTCAAGTCTGCACTGACCTCTAGTGCCTGCTGCAAGGAATTTAAGGTGGCTGAAAGGAAGTAGGGGGGTTTGGGGAAGCTCCACAGCAGGTCTGGATCACGTGAGAAAGTCAACTGGATCCTCACACTCAATGCTTGAAGTCTCACCAAGATCACGGTCTCCTTCTGCTCTGCCCAGGTGACCACTTAGGAGCTCATCACATATAAGCACCCCATCACCAGGACAGCCAAGGCCACTTGCTGTACCAAACGCATGTAAACAACTCCCACCTTTCCCTTCCCAAATTGCTTTTCTGCTCAAGGCACAACCCTTGGGTGCAGGAGAACAGGCTTTATGTGCCACTGAGCAGGTCAGCCTACAGCAAGGATAGTAGTTTAAAGAGCAGCATCAAACAGAACTGGTCAGGTGAGGGACAGATGGGATATCATGGATATGCAGCAAAGTAGGTCTCAGCTGGGGAGGGAGAGATAATGAGACTGTCAGGCTTTTCCCCTAATGCTGCTTTCCCTGCTCTACTTATTTCCAATTCCATTTTCCTGATAGTTCATTTTATCCAGTACCTCTCAGACCTCAAGGGATTCAGAGAATTAGATAGAGATGCTTAAACAAGGACTAGCTGTACTCAGCAGTTTCAGATGCATACTCTTAAGATAACCAGAAGGCTGTGGCTTGTCAGACCAGTCTTTAGCTTGGCCACATAGCTGGATACCCCTAAGGTCTCAGGGAGGTTTTACAGGGCCTCCTGACAATGATCATGTGTATATTTTGGCACATCAGGTCTGTATCAAATGGGTTTCAAAACGTATTTTTAAATATTGTTATTACTTTTTAAAGATGGCAATTCTATTTGGATGTTAGCCTCTGGTTGACCTGAATAGACCATACACCACTGTGCTTTGTCCCCTTCTTGCTGCAGGGAGAAGTGTGCAGTTAGAAGAAATGAGGAGTAGCTGGGATGCTTTTGACTTCCTAGGTGCAATTTTTGTCCTGTTTCTGATTTCCAGAGATTGCTACATACTCTGATTTATCCCAGTGTGGAAACTCAGGCACACGTCTGTACCACATCACAGCATTATACACATCTTCAGGGTCAGACCCGTTCTCTTTTTCCATCCCTTCCACCTCCAGTACTCAAAGTTGTGTACATGAAGCACCTGAGCTCTATTTCATGTCTCTGGGAGAGCTACCAAGGCTGGAAGTTGTGGAAGGGCTGGAGAAAAGAGAGCTGTGTTAAACCCACCTCCTAGGATTCCCCTGCTCCGTACAGGTCAGGCATCCATGCACTTTCTAGATCTGCCTCCTACCTGAACATGAGCAGGGGACTAAATCTTTTGCTCAACCTGCTCCCTCCCCTTTAAAAAAAAAATTAAAAACTAAAGAAGGAAGAGGTTAGCCCTGGCCAGGGAACTCCTGCTTGCTGATGTGTCGAGCTACATCGCTCAGTCCCACAGCCCTGATGCACTCACCACCGTAGCAGATGGCATCGTAGCGGGAGTTGGGGTGTGGGTACCCCGTCTGGTTGATGTACAGGTACACCGTCCGCACGCCCACCAGGTTCCCTCCGCAGTTGGGCCGTGCCCTGGAGATGGGGTAGCGGACGCTGCGGTCGGCCAGCCACCCCGCACTGCACATGTCCATGCCATCCTTCCAGGCTAGGTACAGCTCCCCAGTGGTAGCCAAACGGGCTCCCAAGCTGCGGCATTTGTCAAAAGCTTCTTGGAAAGTGAACTTCTCGGGGGCGGTGGCATAGAAGACTTTACCTGCAATTACACCAACCGTTAGCACAGGAATTAGCTGTAGAATTTAGTCCCAATTCCCTTTCTCTCCCCTTCCCACTCCTGAGAAGCTGGATAAGATGAAAAGTCCTGTGTATTACAGCTGAACTGCAACCCCATGTTGGTGATTATCTGTAAAGACCAGAAGAAAGGAAGGCTTACAGACCAAATACAGACTGGAGCAAAACATACCAAACAAGCTGGAGTCACACAG
Source organism: Brachypteracias leptosomus (assembly GCA_013401335.1). Taxonomy (NCBI): domain Eukaryota; kingdom Metazoa; phylum Chordata; class Aves; order Coraciiformes; family Brachypteraciidae; genus Brachypteracias; species Brachypteracias leptosomus. The sequence continues at coordinate 1,026,214 of VYZX01023498.1, forward strand.
CAAAAGGAATATAAAGGATAATTTCAGTTCTGGTGTGTTGAATATTTCAATGGATGCCTGTCATAAGCGTGGGTGAGGGACACCTCTGAATGGATGACCAGAGACATGCAGGTTGGCATGACCTCTGGCGGAGGTTAGACAGACTCCACCCTCTGTACTGCATTAGTCATTTGACATTAAAATTGTCCAAGGTCTAACAAAGAGACTGTACAGAACATCTGGCCTTGCTGGGGTATGTGCTTTTCCATATTTAACCCGCCTCGCCTCCAGGTCCTCTGCATTTACTGTTGTCCAGCCTAGGCACAATCAGAGCTTTGTGTGTCTTGTAACAATAAAAGCCCCAAATCACCTTGCATTTGCTCTGCATAGCAGTAAACATCATAAGTTTCATCTGGCTCGCGGACACCGTAGGTCCTCACTCCTGGAAATTCGTCCTTGTCACCATAGCAGCGTTCCCGGGGCCAGTGGATGGGGTACCTGGGAGAGAATGTGGTAAAGAGTGGAGGAGCAAGACCCTAGCAGCAACAGTTAGGCTGGGAGGGAGCTGTGGAGTGCTTCACAACATGTTGATTTATGGCTTTTCCTGAGCTATGGGGAAAGGGAAGGATGATCTGGTGTCCTGCCCTCCCTCTGATGGTCTTGAGCACAGCAGGTCCCTGGGAGCATTGGCCAAAGGCATCAGTGGGGGAATGCCCAACTCGGTACAGCTGAGCCACACTTGTGCATCTTGGCAGAGCATCTGCTTTGTTCAGGGAGGATGAGGGATCAGGATTAAGCCATTGTCTACTCAGCTGTCACCACCAGCTGAGGAGGACTGTGGTCACTCTGCTTTCCTGCTATAGATTCCCCTCAGGCAGGGAATGACTTGCAATCCACCACCTCCCTCTGCACACCAGCGATTACAACAGCTGCTATTTAGCAACAGTTTCTCAACCATTTTCAGTCAGTGGCTTCATTACAGGAATCCTTCCCTAACGATCTGGCCGTGACTTTCCTTTCCCCACCACTGTTGATTACCTGACAGTCTGGTCAGCCAGCCAGCCGGCATCACACTGCTCGTACCCATCCTCGTAGGCAGCTTGCAGCTGCTCGGGAGTAGCAATGACAGCACTGTTCTGGATACAGGCCTGCTTTGCTTTCTCAAAGTTCAAGGTGTACCTTGTGGAGATTGCTCTGTAGTGGAATACGATGCCTGGAAAACACAATGGCCATCGGTCACACGTCTGCTAGAGAGCTACCAGTCCCTTTCCTTTCAAAGAAGTTATAGATTCAAAGAACAGATATGACATGTCAACCAGAAACAATGAGATATTTATGCTGATTGTATTTGAGCATCTCATGCCAAGGGTGACTTGATGGGGTCCTTTCACAGAACCTTGTGGAGCACCATGGTGACCTAGGACAACAACTGCTGTCCCATGGTGCCATAATAAGGTCATGGTGCTTTAAAAGCCAGTATCTAAATAGTGGTGTGAACAGATGGAAGAAACCCATTGCCCAGAACACAGAGTTCTATCACCATCAGGAGGACTCAATACTTTCCTGACACAGCTCTGTCCAGCATTTTAAATGCATGGTTCAGAAATCAGCTGGTGGGGCAGAGCAGGAGCTGTGCTCCTGTGCAGCCTTGAAAGTTGCCACCTCCCAAGGTCCTGCTCAGGACCAAGCCTGCAGAGTGCCAAACGCTGTGCAAAAATCTGGGAAACAATAACAAGAGTCAATTACACTTAAAATCTCCAGATCTGCTGCAAACGTATCTAAGTTGTGTTTTTTTTATGAACTGTGGTCTTTATAAAGGATGGCTATCGGTGCACTCCAGTCCGGCATAAGTGGGCTTTAAGTCAAGTGGAAAGTTCACCAGGAGGCAATGAGGGAGCTCCTGGTGTGTGTGAGCTGCAGGGACCTGCTGGCTAACAGTTGGTAGTGGAAGCTGTCTCCCTGTCCTACACTGGTAGCAAAACCCATGATAAAGATAAGGATTGTAGGAAACTTTTGTTATTTTATCCACTTATTACTAGGATGGGCTTTGCAACATGATGTGGAAAGTTTTCCCAGAACAGACCAATTCTCCAGCTGAGGGCATCCCATCTCCTAAAATGTTTGGAAGAAATAAAAGGTCTTACAACAGCCCTGTTCCAGCTTTGCCCCTCTGTGCAATAGCTCAATGTATCCAGCACCACCTCTTTCCAAGGTTGTCATCTCACTGTCTCTGTAACTCACCTTCTGCCAGAAGAGTCATTTTATTGCCATATATTCTGCCATGACTCATTTTACGGGTTTGTTTAGTCTGCTAAAATAAATGCCTGGCCCATGGCTTCTGCTCACCTCCCTTATCTGTGACCTGACTGAAAGGGTCAGGGAGAGCAGTACCTTCTTTGCCCATTTATTTCTTCCTCCCTTCTGCCCAGGCTTGGCAGCAAGATCTTGAAGGAGCAAGGGCAGGGTCTCACCTTTCACTAGGACCTCTATTGTGTCTTGCCTGTCCTCAATCCCGTACATCACTTCACAGCGATAAATCCCAGTGTGGTTGGATCTCAGCGCCTTGATTTCCAAGGTGGCATCTGTGGGGATGGAGGGGTAATTGGCCAAAGAGATGGCCTCCTTGTACTCAGCGTTGAGACGGATTTTCCCACCGGTGGCCACTAGTAAGACAACTTCGGTCCCGTTTGAGAGCTTGCTCCATTTGATCCGTGGGGTCAGCAGAGCACTGGTGTCCTGTTCCTCTGGGATGTTGAAGTAACACGGGATGTTCAGGGAGCTTCCCAGGACAACACGCAGGGGAGACTGCTCAGGTATCTTCACTTCCAGGCCATCACTACTGTCTGTCAGTTCCCAAACAAAGCAATAGTTACATCAATAACACATTTAGTCCAAAAGATCCAGGGCTTCCATATGCTCCAATGTCTATATCTGCCTTACAAACCTGTAGCCGCATGTTGAGACATACCCTTTTTGGTCTAATCTGCTAAAAATAACTCGCAGAAAGGGAAGTTACAACCATGACTCTTGTGCCATGGTTGCTTTGAGGATCTGGACCGGTGCTGAATGTGGGAATTAAAAGCTCTACTGCAGTGTAGCTGCTGCCCATGCTATGAAATCACACCTGATGGGGTTTAAAAAGAGGAATGTTGAAATTCCGTTAGTTTCCCCATAAATCTGCCCTTGCAGGGCTCCCCAAGCACAGGAACAATGAGAGGCTATGGTATAGCAGCCATCCAAATAGAGGAGCCCTGTGTGCACACAGAAGAGATCTTGGGTATGCCTATTTCTGGCAGCTGCCCATGCTTGGGGATGCGACCAAAGTGCAGCACAGGGCTCAGTCCCGCCTTCCCACACCCTGGGCACGTACCTGAGAGCTCCACAGAGATGGCTGTGGTGATGGCTCGCAAACACACAAACACCAATAGTAAAGTGGTCATAGTTTACCTGCAAAAAACAACACAGGGAGAGAGGATTTAGGACACCTGCATGTTGGGAGGGAGTGAAGTGCTGTGGGGCACTGTGAAGCTTCCAGCCACCCCTTAAGCCTCCTACATGTGGCTGACAGTGAGAGCCGGTCCTTGGGGAGAGACACTGTCTCAAAGCACCTCTTGCTTCGGGAAATGAGTCCATGAGACAAATAAATGAGGTGCTCTGCTATGTACAACAGACTGAAGTGTTATTATAGATCACTTATTGTATTGCTCTTCCAGTCTCTCTCTTGTGATTCAGTCTTCCCTGTGGAGCAGAAAGACAATTTTTCAATGGATTTTCGCATTTATTATGTATTTGCTCAAGAGGGACCATCACATCCACTAAGCCTTTGCCTCAGAACAGGAGCTGCCCCTCACCTGCATTCTCCATCCAAGCCAACACTGGCTCTTGGACCAGATGATTGTGTACATTTTGTATACCTCAAAATGCTCTGAAGTGAAATCTGCCCTCTATATGGTGGAAAAAACAAAGATTATGTTTTGGTGAAAATACTCTTGCATACACAGCCTGAACTGCAAATGGATCCTGAACTGATACAAGGAATCCACAGGATACAATTCCGGGCATTCTAATGCCATCCTTAAAATATCCTCTTGGAATCCCTCAGTTAGTCAGAGCAACCTGCTAGTTCTGAAATCTTTGGGAAAGGAAAGGAGCCTCCTCCTGACATTGAATGACAGAAGCAATACAGGGAGGCCAACTAAATTAATCCTGACTGGATTATAATCCAGTACAACATCATGAGATTGTAAACAGCCACAAATGCGCAAGTTGGTTTAATATTTCAAATAAAAACTGTGTCCTCCAGCAACACACCATTGTTTGGCGTTACATTTCAGCACTGAGTCAGAAGGAAGGACCACACCTACTGAATCACTGGTGTTCCCTTCAAGGTCACCTGTCCAAATATTGGCTGTTTAACTGCTATGATCTAGAAAGATCCCAGCTGACTTCAGCTGACGGGGAACATTCAGAGCATACGCCTACTGACTTTGCAGACAAGTCTATTAAATATCCTCACTGACACAAGAAAAGGCCAAAAATAAACCTCACCCTGTACAGTCCAGCATTAGTTTTTCACTTTTGATAAAACTGACCTCCATGCACTCATTCATTTCAACCTGACACACCACAAAATGTTATCTTTGTGAAATCTTTAGTTAATAGAGACACCTATACTGGCAGAAAATGGGACAGAACAGGACTGGAACACATTGGCAGAAAAGCATGGAGGCTTGAGTTTGTAGCTGTAGGGCTGAACAAGATCAAATGGGCATATCTCAAGTTCTGCTGGGCCTAAATGAGTGCCAACCTCAGGGGGAAATCATGGAGTTGTGTGTCTGTTTGGGTGTCTCTCCCAGTAGGAATGATATCTGCATAAGCAACATATTAAGAACCTCTTCTGCAGCATGACAGTTGACTTCACCATTTCCCTCTACTGATGTTCACTATCAGGTCATCTGCCATGCTGCAGAATAGGTCAAAGCATTTGGCAGTGAATAACTGGACAATGGCAGGGGGTCATGCCCATAGGATGGGCTATGGGGGGCAATGGAGTGCCTTCTGCTCATCAGTAAGCAAGGAGAATGGGAAACACCATCTGCTACAGATAAACAGTTTGAAATCAGCTTGGCTAAACAGCCGTACCCAAGAGTCCTTAAAGAGCTGGCTGAGTAAATTGCTGGCCCACTAATGTTCATTTATAATCAGTGCTGGAGCACTGGGGCAGGTCCTGAATACTGAAGCACTGTGCCAATAGTCAGCCAAGATATACAATGATGAGCCTCATAAACACATGCTGGTTTGATTGACATAGATTCCAAGCAAAATAATGGAAAATCTGATACAGACTTCAATTAATTAAGTGCTGAAGAATAGGCATAATATTAATCTTAGTTGAGGCATTTGTATATAAAACAGGTGCTTCCAAATTTGGTTTTATTAGTTGGCATGATTCTAAGTTTGTCTGATAAAGCTGCCTGCATGCTTGTAACATAATGTAATTAGATTTTGATAAGGTTTGACTTTCACGGGGTTCCATGATATGAAGATATGTAAAGTCAGTAGTACATACATTAAAATGGCTGAGCAGAAGCCCAGCTGGCAGGTCTCTAAGAGAAGCCATCTAAGGGACACTGACGTTGAAGGAGATATTTCTACAGGGGTCAATATTAGAACCAATGTGTTTCCGACTGTATTTTAATAGAATAAAATATAAAATTATAGAAGGGATGCCATTATCTGACATAAACCCCAAGAGGAATACCTCTCTGTGTGTCAGTGGTAAGTAACAGGAATACTGTGTGCACCTCTGGGTTGGCATAAGGCTGTCAGAAAGAGATGGTACAGAATATATCCACTAGCAAGGACCTGAGGGCTGGAGGAAATGCTTTATGGGGGAGACTAGGAAGTCTGAACCTAATTATTGTAACAATGCCACACAGAAAAAGACTGAGAAGTTGACAAGAGTGCACAAATACTGTTTCAAGCAAAAGCTGCTGATGCTAAAGGGCTCTTAGATCTAACAGAACTTACTAGAACTAATAGCTGGGAGCTATACGCCAAGAAAACTCAAATGGGAAACAAAGTCCACATTCAAAAAAGGGGGTGATAGATCATTGGAACTAGTACCATAAAGCAATGGAGCTTCTATCCCTTGGTAGCTTCGAATCCAGACTTGAAAGCTTCTCCAGAAGAAGCCGAGGCAGTACAAAGAATCACGTTTATGAACATCACACACATTTTTTACCTGCCTTGTAAGATCTAAGGCAAAAAAGACATCCTGTAAAACTGACCCTGTTCTCTGCTCAATCTCAGCCAGCTGTGTCTGGTCTGCACAGGCAAAGCATCCTCCAGCTCTGTGTCAGGCAAGGAGAGAGCAATTTGGGAGTAAGCTACCAGTGGAGGAGAAAGAAAAGAGCTACTTAACCTGTATTTTGGGGAACATCTCCAGGTTCTAGACCAATCACTGCTAACCCATGAGGCACTGCAGGAAACATGAAGCAGACACAGCTTCTGAATTTTGGTGTATCTTTAAACTTTGGGAGAAAACTGAAAGTCACTCTCTGAAGTATATTCTTGTTTAGTTAGAGGAACATTTGCTACAAGAACAAATAACTGTGGCACTGTGTATCTACAGCCCTCCTGGAGTAGGTCACTGCTTTCACTACGGACCAGCTTGAGATCACCTAATGACTGTCTCTCTGGGATGATGTTGTGGAGCAGGCTCAGTTTATTTCTACTTACATCAGATCAGGATTGCCTACTAAAGAATAGAAACATCCTAGAACATGGAAACAGAGATGTTTAAATAAACAGGAGCTGGCTGGCTGAGGAGACTTTTAGGGTCCATGTCTACAGCAAAGTGGTATTGTTCTGAGTCCCACACGGTTGTTATTTCTGTGTACATTGGTAATGGGTAGGAGGAGAGCAGGTTCATCTGTTCATCAGTTAGACACCACAGAAGAAAATGCTCTAGATAGAGGAAATTCTCTTTGTCCCAAAAGCTAAGACAAACCCATGTACTCCTAATCTTATTCAAGCTTTATGCTGATCTTTCACAAGGAAAAATAGCCTCATATGATAACAGCTGGGACCAGCAGTATCTTTGCAGTTTGGCTTAGCTATGGAGAAAACCCCAGCCTCTTCTTATCCCACAGAAGCCCAGAGGCAATGTCTTTTCCTTGTGAGCAGTGGTTACACAAATCACAATAACAATGTTTTGGGTGTATTCTGCGAAAGTGTTGACTCCCTGCCAGTAAGAAACCCAACCTACTCCTCAGGGTGCTGTTTGCAATGTTGATTTCCATTTTTCATTCCTCATAAGTGTGCCAAAGAGATCCAACCCTGAGTCTGCACACAGCTCTTGTTGGGATTCACTGTGCTGGGAATGCCTTTGATTAATGTCCAGTTGTTACAGCGATGGTTCCATGCTGCAATACTTCCACTGCACACTGTCTCTAGGGGGATGTCCAAGCATGTGATAATGAGAAAACAGCTGCTTGAAGGAGCAGTTCTGGAAGTAACTAAAGACAGAGGTCTGTCTGAGCAGACATGGATAGCACAGATGATGGAGACCTGGTCTGTCTAGACAAGGGAACTGGGGACGTCATTTCTCGCATTCTAAAGCAACATCTAAACCAGATCATATAGTGCATACCTCAAAACTGATGATCCCTCTCTGCTGACTGTCAGAGCAGAGGAGGGTGGTTAGTGCTAGTGTGGACATTGTCTTTACAGAAGTGCGAGTTCAGATTAGATGAGCTGTGCCCAAGGAGCATGAAGGTACAGCTCAGCACATGGGAGAACCAAGCTGGAGCCATGTGTGCTCACTGAGATGGGATCTGGCACAGAGGAAGTACCTGAACTACACGACTGAACAGTGGCAGGAATGTCCCTTGCTCAGCATCTTACTGTTTGGCCCCCAACTGTAGCCGAGTGGCTAAGGAGAGAGGTGGACCTCAGCAACATGTTGGGAATAGTGTCAATGCTCCTACCATATGTGTCATAAACAACATAGGCCTCTGGAGATAGCTTCATTTGACTACTTTTCCGAAAATCAACAATGTAGCCTGTCTACTAGAAAAAAATTGAACTACTTTATGAGCTACTGAATCCATAGAAGGTACCAGGTCACTGCTGACAAACAACAATTCAGTTGCACCTTCTAGTCAAAAAAGTTATGTTGAAGAGTTCTGCAGGTACTTCAGTGGAGCTCTTCCTGAGGAGACTACTGAGAGAGACCTGTCCAAGCTCTAGTGGGCAGCACTGGGAGGGAGTAATTCTTGCAGCACGGAGCCCTACACAAAAGCAGCCAATGATCACACTATGCTTTCTGCATGGTTCATCTACAAAAGCCCCTTCCAGCCCTGCAGATTGCTTTCTTGCAAAACTCCATTTGCGCTTGCTGGGAGAACAGCTGGACCAGGCAGCTCTGGTGGTGAAAAGAGAGGACGAGGTAGAACAAGTTACAGAAGGTCACAGCTATGCCTCTGCATCAGAATAACTGTCCCTGTGCAGGGTACCAAGCAGTCTGGAGGAACAAGAATCCAACAAAACTGCCACAAAAATCCTGGCCATCCTACCTCTCTAACCAGTGGCTGAGACAGAAACAAGGTTCTCTCCAATTCAGCCTAGGCCAGGAAGGATTCAGGAAAAGCTCTTGCCTTTCCAAAAAAGGCAGAGCTGGGAAATGCTGGTAGGTTCTGGAGCTCTCCACCCCAGAGAACAACTGTCCCTTTCACTGAAGTTTATTGCCACTTTACTTCATGCCTAAGGCCATGCTTATGTACCAGGTTGTGTGCAGGCTGCCCTAAATTGGCTGCATATAAATATGTTTATTTGAGAATCCAAGTGTGTGTGGATGGAAGTGTGTACATATGTGCAGACAGGTTTAATCCCTTGCTCTTCCAACCCTGTCCCTAGGTTTTCAAAGGAGTGAAGAATCTGGAGAGAGCAAGAAAAGGAAAAGTCCCTACAGTGAAAGTCCAACAAAGTGCCTACACAGTCAGACTGTACAGTGGAAAGGAGCCAGATGGCCCGTTTGCAGCACGGTCTAACTTGTTTGCTTGCTGGAAAGCATTTTCTGTTCTAGTCTATTTTAATTGAGTCCCATCTGCAGTTTCTCCTGTGGCCTTTGCTTGTTCCAGACCATATTAATCACCCTTGTTGCAATTAAATTTATTTTCATCACCCTTAATCCTGTTGTTGTCCTTTTTTTTTTTTTTTTTTTTTTTTGGATGGGGGTTGTTGGGTCATTTTAAGCTTCCTTGTTTCTCAATTTTGGAAGACCTTTAGTACATATCATATTGTTTCTGGCAGCTAATAAAATGCCACTCATTACCTAGAAGATATGCTTGGGCATAAAGGTATTTCCAAAGACAATATTTCCTTTAGAACTGTGGATATAAAGAGGCTGCTGAGCAAGAATCAAAGCCAGCACTACTCATTTAGCCTTGGACTCCCTCCCTTCAACTGGTTTTCCATCCCCTGCTTATTCGTCATCAGGGAATGGACCTTAGTTTCTCTAGAATACATGATCACCTCCATCCAGCACTATTATTTTCAGGCACTGGCACTGGGGACCAAGGGTTTGATGAGGTCTGAGAAGACACCATCAACCAGTAGGGACATCAGGAGGGTTCTCATGTATGTCCCATACCCTTGTAGGCTTGAGAGTCAAATGGTGGTTTCTCCTCTCCCATGTAAAACTACAGACCATTCCTCTATGATCTCTATGAACAAACACTTTATTGTCCCTCTGTGTGTTCCCAGCCTCTATGCAGGACTGAGAGCTTTTCTGTTAGAAACCTCAGCCTGCTCCAGGAAATGGGAGGGAAGGAAGGGGGGGAAAAAATGAGGGGGGTGGGCAAAACCAGTTTTATTTCTTCTTCTTCTTTTTTTTTTTTTTTTTTCAAATAAGGCAAACTTTGGAACTGAAATATGGCAATAAATGCACTCCTGTGATTTTTCATGTTTTTTCAGCTGTAAAGAAAATAGAAGAAAATTTCCATTCTGTCTGGCTTCCAAACCATTCTGAGAGTACAGTCTTTATATACAGAGCAGCTTGGATGCTGCTCCTGCCTGCTCTGTTTCTGAAACTGTCCCTGGAACAATAAAGTCCTTTTTTCCCCAATCAGAAAGACACATGGCAGTAACTGCTCAGATACTTTGTCATCGAGGGATGCAGTCCTCCACGCGCTGACAGTCCTGTAGCACTGGCTGCCTGAATTGCTACAGGAGATGGAAAACTGCAGCCCCGAGGCATTCTTAGTGCGTAAGGCACAAAACAGAGAACATTTGTTGAAGACTAGGAATAATGTCAGGTTTCACCTCAAGCTTCAGCTGGCTCCCACTCTCAAGCACCCCAGGGTGCTCCAGACATGAACATTGTCTGACACAACTCTGCTAACACACCCTGGTGATGCCATCAGTGTACCCCTCAGCCAGAACGTGTGGACCTGTGGTTTTAGTTCCTTGTCATACCATTTTCAGTGTATTTGTGATTTTCCTTTCAGAAAAGAGTTGCAGTCTGTTGTAATTTGACTGTTTATCTAATTATATTGCACATACACTGCAGGAAAAGCCAAAACACCCAAGATGCATTGACTGCCTTCAATAAGCAAGATGCCCCAGGAAATCTTATCAAAACCTAAACATCCATGTGCTAAGTTCAGTTTGTGATCGAAGCTCAGACGTATGGTCTGGAATAAATGTGCCACTGCACACAAAAAGCTTTATAAGCGCTTATCTTTTTTCTGATGTCTACCACAGGTCGACTCTCATTCTCCCCTGATTTACATTAATTTTACATTACATCTCCATTACCTTCAACAGCATTTTTTTTTTCTTTCCCTGAAAGATCAGAAGCAAGCTAAGCACACAGGCTCCAGGACAGCAGAAACCCATACCACTGGCCACCCCAAAACTGGCATTCTTGCAGGAAAACCAGAACTGTGTGTCACTGGCAACACACACCCCAGCAATTTTCCTACCCTTCAAGGACAGAGAAGCTGCAAAATGACCATTATGACAAGCAGATGACAGCTGGAGCCTTTCATGAAAGGTGTGGGATCAGCACCAAATCCTGAGCTGCCATGGCGCTGAGTGTCTGCTCAATATGGAAAACAAGAGCCACATTCAAACAGCCCCTAGAGCCTCTAAATTCAAGGGAACAATGAGCCTTTGAGACCAGCTGAAGCTCGCACTCAAAATCCTCTCTACTCCAAGGGGAGAAAAAGAAACTTCTAATGAGCAATTCATCTCCTTATGAAATAGATGTCTCAATTGAGAACCTTTAAAGAGTGTCTCAGCCATTTCTTTGTTGGCTACTAAGGGAGCCTGGAGCACTGCTAGACATTTAACTTTTAGAGATGGAGGAAGACATGCACATCATAAAGCCTCCTTATACCATATTTTTTATGTACAACAGTGGGATGTAATTGGGATCTATCCCTTCACTTGGGATAGGAAGGAAGAATTTAATTTACAGAGAAGTGATGGGATTTGGCAATCTCTTTCCTCCAGGATTTGCTGTCTTTGGGGATGTCAATCACCCATCATCCTCCTTTGGTAGTAAGATGCAGGTAAACAATTACACCCCAGGGAAAGAAAGTAACAATCTACACTTGTTTTCTGGAGCTGCCGTCAGCCTTGAGCGGAACTTTCCTAGATACAGGAAGAAAACACAAAGGAGAGAAACTAGATCCTCCAGGTGTGAAGATGGCAGCTTTGGGCCATGGTCTAAGGAACTCAAGAACAAGCCCTTCTAGTGACAACTTTTCTTATCCAAATGCACTGGCTCACTATAAAACCTGCTGAGATATAGGAAAGCTGTTGTTTCTGTGCGCCTAGGATCTGACCTACCTAAGCCCAGCATAGAGCAGGAGGAAAGGAAAACTGAGAGACCTGGAAACCCTCCTTCCATTAACTTGGTAAGGCCTCTTTAAATCACCATATAACTATCTGCTCCAAGCAGGCATCAGGTAAACATGCAGGTAGGTCCTCTGCAGATGCCAAGAGAGCTTGTGTGGGACAGGTAAAGCTCAGCTGACTGACAGCAGCTGCTTGCCCCAGCTGGGGGATGGCCCGTTACTCTGCTGGAGCCTGAGAATGGTGCACAGGCTGCGTGGGGGATTTTCACTTGTACAGATTTTGACTTTTCACTTGTTTCATGAGCAGGCTGAGATCTCATTTGTGCAATGAAGCAGCCTTAAAAATAAGAAAATATCCCTCTCTGGCTACAGAACAAGATGGGAACATGACTGCTGAGAAGCAAATCTCTGCAGTGTTTCTATGCTAGCAGAAGATTAATGGACAAGTTCTGTCTTGCATCACCCAGCTCAGCCCATCAGAAGGCTGGTTTTCCAGAAATCCAGAACACTTTTGAAACCATGCATGGAGACCCAATTCTTCACTGACTTTGCCAGTTACTGCCCATATCTGATACCTGTTGATATCCTACTACCCAAAATTGCCTTGGATGCAACATATGTACTCCTAAGAAACGTGGTGTGAAAGTTCACTGGGACTGCAAGAGACATCATGAAGTTGGCCCCTGTCAGCTTCACAACAGTAAAGATTTTTCCTCTTGCTGTATTCTAGGTAGGCAGAAAACATCACACTGACTTGGAAAGGTAATAGATTTAGAAGATTCAAGATGAGAGCCACAAGACCATGTGCGTGGTTGTAGAGCCTCTAATTATAGCACATTTGGGTCATGCTCATGACATGTAGTGTGAGCACATTTCTGGTTGGTACCAGTCACATATAATATTGTGCATAGTCTTGGCTTATATTAATGTCCCTTCATGTGAACAGGCACCTCTTACATACAAAGACTGCAGCAACTTCTTGCTAAGGACACCTTCTACTGATATGCTGCATGCATCAAACTGTACCATAATTTTTGGTGAAGCCATCCATGCTGGGAATACACATAGCTGATGGTACTGACCATCCTCACACTGCCACAGACTGGATATGAAAGAGCCAGGTGAGCAATCACATCCTATCCAGCCTTTGTATTACCAAGGACAGCATGCTGCTGGTGCTTAGCAGCAGTAAAAGCAACCTTCCATCCGACCTGGAGGAAGAACTTCCAGCTTCATCACAGTCTCACTATCTGCCTCTTTTTGCTCCCCATTTTCTCTTTCCAAAGTTGGCACCTGAAAGTTTTCTCTGCATTAATTCCAGACATCGTGTAAACACTGTGCTTAGATTCACCTAAATGAGGCTGTTTCAGCCCAAGCTTTCCTCCCAAGTAGATTTCCTGTCTCATAAATTCAAGACATGCACAGTTTAGTTTTGCTAGGAAGATGGAATCTTGATTCGATCCTCCCTTTGGGATGACCTGGAAGACAAAAGGGCAAATGGTATGGGAGAAGGCCTGGGGCTTTCTGGTTACTGGCTGGAGATGGGGTAGACATCCTGCCATGTGCTGTTCTGGAGATAGCGCCAGTGATCCAAGCAAATGTTACTACTTGCCATAAATAGTCTGCAAGATTTGAAATCTACCAATCTCTTGGTATTTTTTTTCTTCATAACCCCAGAAGATGGAGAACCATCTTTTCCTACTGAGTAGGTCACTGTCATTTTCAGTGGAGAAGCAAGGGATTATTACTTTCTGCTGTTTCCAGATGTTCAAACTATTTGTGACTCCTTAGAAAGGAACATGTATATCAAATGCTCATAGGCACTCCTTGTGCAGACAATCAAAGAGTACCCTAGAAGAAAAAGAGCTTTACCTCTTTGGTTCACAAGCCTCTAGTCACTAGGACTTAAGATTTTCTTTCTGGCAGGAACAGGAACCCCAAAACAAAATGCAAGTGTGAGTTTTACTACTGCTGCTGAAGGATCTTACACACTCCAGTGTCTGAAGAAGGGTCTCTACCAAAAAATTGGAGTAGATTTGCAGTAAAGTTGTCTGCTGTCTGGGGCTGATATGATGAAGTTCAGCTCTGGAGGCACTGGGCTGGCTTGTGGAGTGGGTACACAGTATAAACAGAGACCACAGACTTCACATTCAGACTGTAATGAGGGCTTTGCTGCCTTGGCTGTGTTGAGGAACACTGTCCTACTTCTCAGTTTCCTCTGCCAGCAAACTTCTGACAACTAGACTGAGCACAAAACAGCCATGCCAGCTTGTACTAATCTAGGAGATTGAATGGCACAGGAAGGATTAAGAAAGAGAAGTAGCTTTTCACTCCCATCTCTGGTTCTAGGAAAGCTTAATCAATGGCTGGGCATTGCACCCCCTGAAACTGCCTCATGCATGACAGCAGGAGAATGGATTGCTGTCTCCTCTCATTTCCTCCTAGACCAGCTCTCCCAGCCCACTTTGTCCACCTCTTGACAGTTTCAGCAGTGGTAGAAGATCATGTGGACATTGGACAATGAGTTCCCCCTCGCCTCCCTTCCAGGGACTGAGTCCCGCAGCTGGTGGGTGCTGAGCAGGGGCAGTGTCCAGGGCTGTGGTCTGGCTGTACAAACCAGGGGCTTTCCCATCACCGTGTGCAGGGTTTAAGGCCCTGTTAAAATCTCATCAGGCTATCTCTTCTTTCAGGTTTTTCCTGTATATTCATCCTCAGTCACTCCCCCAGCCAGTGCCATCTCAAGGCACCTGGTATCCCTGTATCCCAGTACAATTCCTTCCCTTTTTTTGTGTGCTCAAACCATTCGTGTACCAGGAGACCATTCTGGCATTCAGTGCCCTCTTCCCTCTTAGCCAATACACACCACGTGTATTTAACTCAATTTAACTGTCTCAGTCAGTAAGTTCCCTGTTTATTTTAATATTGCTCCACTTCTTTTGGGGGATGGAGGCATCTCAAGGAGCAATCAACTGCCCTGTCCTGCACTAGCCATTCCAAGGGGATTTCACCATGTTGGGAACACTGAGGGATGCTCAGCTCTCCTTGTTACAGGGGCAGAACCATTGGGCACAGACACTCATCCCCTGCTCCTGTTCACTTGTCAAGACACTTTATCCGAACAGTAATTCCTGCCTTTGGTTCAGCCTGTTCTTTTCTTCTTGGGAAGAAACCAACGGGGACTCCAGGCAGAAAATAAATCTTTCTCTTGTTTTTTTCCTACTATAGCCATGCTTTTGAACCAAGCCAAATTGTACAGCAGAAGACAAAACACGACAAGAAAGAAGATAACGACAAAATAGTTCACAAACAAGCTTGTTTTGCGTTTGCCACAGAGAAAGACCATCCATCAGAGACCTCAAAAGCTTTAAGTTCTACTTTATGAGACTGGCAGGGAGCTGGAAAGGAAGGAGAAAGGTGATGGAAAAGATGTCTAAGAAATTGTTCTCTTCTAACCACCGGCCCCTCCACAAAGGTGGATGTCACTCTCTGGGTGATGTTCTCATCCATTCAGAGGAAAAGATAATGGAACCCTCACCATGAGACAGGGAATAATTGGCAGAAAGGTTTCAGTTCCCTGGCTGAGATTTCCATTTTGGGTCAGACTGAAACTTCCCCAAGAAAACCCTTCAAAAAACCACTTTAAGAAACAAGTGAAAAATGTAAAAGGATAAATTTTTGACCACATGAGACCCATTATTCAATCCAAAACTCAATCACAGCCTTTTGCAGTTTACCAAAGGAGTTTGCAGCGTCTTCACAAAACTCTGCCCACACTGAAAGGTCTGTTCCCTTCAAACCTGTGGTGAAACTAACCTGAACAGAAACACTGCATTTGAAAAACAGCCAAACTTCTTGACCTGGGTGTATGTTATGTGTATAGAGAGCTTTCTCTCTACATATACATGAATTCATAGATGGGCTTAGGTATGCTATTACTTAGGAAGCAACTGTGATGGTGTGACATTGAAAGAGAGAGCAAGATGAAGACAATTAACCTCTCTAAAATTAGTTTCAGTCTAGGGTCAGTGAATGCATATCAATAATCTTTTCATTGCAGCTCAGATCTCAGGACTCCACTGAATTACCCCACCACAGGCAGGCAATAGTCCCTGCCTTAAAGATCTTGCAATCTAGAAAATATGCTGCTGACCAAGCCTAGACAGCTCAAATGTGAATTTGGGGAGACCATGGGAATCCTGAATAAAAGCAAGGCTCTTGCATGAAATGTAAAATCGTTCTGTGAGGTGTAGATCGTGAAGGAAAAGAAATTCAATCTTAGCATAAGCCACAGATATTTGGAGAGCCACTGCTGCTAAGCCCAAATCTACAGTTTGCTAAACAAAGTCCATATGTCATACCTTCAAAAAGAAAAAGTGAGGTATGGAGTAAACCAAAATAGCAATTAGATGGGAATACAAAGTTTTCTGAGGGGCAAATAAATTTCTGTGTATGAGATGTGGTTGTGGGAGAGTGCCAAAAGGTTGCCCAGCATTTGGTGAAGCATTCTGTAAGGACAACAGAAAATGTTATTTTTCCAGAGGTACGTGGAATAGCTGAAAACCAACAGTGCCCACATTTTGAGGAACAGAAAGGCACCAACACAGATCCCCTTGTAGGCAAAACAACTGCCTAGCAAAGTGTTTCAAACCAGCAAATATGCTTCTGCATTGGTGGGGGGGATGCAGGCTTTAAAATGGATCCTGGAGCATGCTTCAGTGGTGCTTCAACTCAGACACACAATGCTAGCATGAGAAATGGTATACAGGTAAAATTTGTTTTATACTGTTGGCATAAAAGTCCATTTCAAACGCGAGTAATAATTATGATCTATTTTAACTAAACCAATTCTTTCAATAAGGTGAGCAGGTAAATTATTTGTTGCCAGATCCAGTTACCACTGGAATCAGTAGAAAAGATGCCATTTACCTCTGAGGTTAGGAACATTAAGCCCAAGTTCTGGTATTAAAACCAAGTCTAGACAAGTAACTGCTTGCATGTTCCTAACAGACAACAGGGGGAGGTCTCAAAAGGAAGTCTAAATCCCCATAAGTTTGTACAGAGTACTCTGCTTTCAGACAGAAGAAGAATTAATTCCATAAGACAATATAGCAAGGAAAATCCTGTTTGGCTTTTACACACAGTATGAGAACTGGATCTAATCATACATAACATTTGGGTACTGTCATGAAGTCGTCTGTGGATCACGGTAATTCCATAGCTGCAGCTGAAAAGCTGTCACAACATTAATGCACATTGATCCACACCATTTAAATAAACCACACAGCAGACCAATGCTTGGAAAAACTGCTTGACAGCTAAACGTTCAAGACAACAATATTCTCTGATGTTTAGGATGAGCATTCCTGCAAACATGGTTGAATGAGCTAATGATTTTTAATGGAAGCATACTGGGAAGGTGAGATGCTACAGCTGATACTCATTCTGGCCCTCAAAGATTGGTCCATGCAGACCCCAGGCTTGTCCAGCCTCTTGAGCCACCTGTGCAGCATTGAGAATGTTCAAAAGCCATGTTGGACATCATCTCTTCTTGGGCCGTGTACTCTGTGCTTGCTCTCTGAAAGACTCAATGCAATCTCCTCCCAACCATAAGGATGTCATCAAAGAGAATGAAAAGCATAAGCAAGTATTTTGTAGAGCATGATAAACAAGCCCCACTGGCTGTTAGCTAAATGAGCAGATGCTTCTAAACTGAGCTCTAAAAGATCTGGAATACAAGTTCTGACACAACAAGAAAAGATGCAGTGCACTCTTGTGAGGTACCGTGAGATTCCTGGGAATGCCAAAATTGCTTAGTGAAACTCGGAGAGCCTGCCAAATTGTCCATGGTAGTTCAGAATTTAAACTTGAAAATGGATGAGCGAGGCACCTAATGGAATTTATAGAAGTGCCTCTCTCTGTCTCCGGGCACTCTGCTGCTTCTGCAAAACATGGCCTAAAGTCCCTAAAGCAACTGCTGCAAAAGGACTCAATTTTATAAGGGAGATAAATTCAGTCAGCTATCTGAGCGTCTAATGACCCTGATACCCAGTCAGTTTCAAAATATTATTGTTTAATTACACCAACATGATGAAAGAGACATCTCTGATGGATGAGGCACCACAGATCTACAGAAAAACCATCAGCTGCAGTTGAAGAACAGAGAGCAATCCAGTTGGAGAATAGAAGAAATTGGAAATAAACTGTGCCAGGATTGATGAGAAGGTGCAAACCAATCTATTTGAGTGTCTTCACTTTCACCAATACACATAATAGAGGCATGAGTAAAGCTTCAGCATTACTCTGAGACTGCTGTATGAGACAGGTGTGTCCATTTTAAGCATGAGCAATCCCAACCTTCTTGTCTTGGACACTGCCTCATGTCATGGCAGTGTGACGTCCAGCAGAGGACAAACAACCCAAGAACTTATCTCACTTCTCAGGAAGATTTTGCAGCCCATGTTGAACTCAGTGCTGTCTTGGTTAGAGTCATGATGGTGAGAGCTGGAAGTACAGCTCTGAAGATTAACTGAAGTTAAGATCTTGGTTGACTCTGAGATCTTCATGCCTGCGACTAACATGCTTGCCTGGGTACAGCAAGAGAATGGCCCAAAAGAGGATTCACATACTTTGGAAAGGTGCCAAGGAAGGTACATGTGCTTATCGGTGCACTGATACAGGAATAATTGCACAGATGAAATACGTACAACAATAAAGGGTTCTGTCATCTCGTGGGGTTGGTCTGAAGCATTTCAAAACACTGGACAGCTTCAGAGCTGAACAATAAAGGCAATGAAGACCCTTCTGTCCTCTGCTAAACATGACTCAACATTATTGGTGGTGCTGAATAATTTCATACTGTCGTATAACAGGCAGGAAACTATAAAGTGAGACTAGCACCAAGGGTATTTTTTAGGAGGCAAATGCAGGGAATCTGGGAATTGTGAGGGGACAAGGATTTTGCCCTGTCTCTAGCAGAATGGCTTGTAACAATGAAGGACACCAGGAAGGGTCAGGATCCCATGGGCCAGCTGGGCAAGCAAAGGGGTGGCCCCTTCTCCCTGTTGACAGGGACAGCTCCAGCTCTGGAGCTGCTGAGTGCCCTGTTTCTTGAGAGAAGGCCCAAGTAGCGGTGACGAAGGGCTGAGGTGGGAGCCCAATGTCCTCCACTCCACAGCCCTGCTGTGTCAGCTAATGCCAGAATCACAGGCAGTAGTCACAGACCAAGTACCCTGCAGTCTGATGGTATCACTTACATATCAGTTACTACGAGGTAGTAGGGTATTATTTATACAATAAGTGCTATACAAAACAGCAGGGTAATATTTAGAGGGCAAATACTATGGAGAAGAAGGCTGCAATTTGTTCTGCAGCAGCAGGATGTCCTGTGCACTCCAAAGTACCGAGCAGGATTAGGGTGACACTTACATGCCAACTACGCTATGAGGACAGGATATTATTTAAACCCCAGATACAATGGTAGGGAAAGAGTACTATTTACTAACCAGATTGAATGCAATAGCAGCAGCAGCAGTAACTGCACAGTATAATTTACAACAGAGGAAAAGTCATCATTTGCAGACCAGTTATTACAGAATAGAAGGGTATTCGTTAGGGTGCAGCACTGAAGTATTACTTTGAAGGCGAGCGCTATAGAGGTACAGGGTATTATTTATACACTAAACACCATAGAAACTATTTTTCTGGGATAATAGTGACAGTTAATCATTTACATGAAAGCCATCCTGTAATTTCCAATATGTGAACTACGTGATTATTTCAACCTTGAAACTGTGGTACAGATGAGGTAATGTTAATTACATGTAGATCTACGGCTGCTGGGCCACAGGAGTGCTAAGCCAGAGTAATCTTCTGAAGTTAATAGATTCATGCCAGCAAAGCTACTGAATCTGCCCCTGCCCTGTGCAAAGCCTGTGGTGCCCGGGGATTTCCAGGGATGTGGTGGGGTGTTTATCCCTGACCCTGTGCAGTATCCCAGCAGGAGCAGCAGGTTTTGCTGTGGATTACAGGCTATTCAACCCCCGGTGCAGCGACTGCTCTCTTGGCAGAGGTATGAATGATGGATGGATGGGAGCTCCAGCACCCTCATTTTCACCTGTTTATCAGCTGCTGGCCTCAGCATTTTCTTTACACACCTTTTTCCTCCAGTCTGTGATCTAACCTCAGCCAGGAGATGTTCCTTGGTTATTTCTTGTTAGTTTCCCCTATGGATTTTTTTTTTCCCTATCAAATGATGCCTTTTAAAATTGCTCACCTATTAAGTCAAATCTGTATCTCCTGAAGCCATCACAGACAATTCCTTGCACCCTTCAGTGCTAATAAAGTGTCCAAGTCCTCTGCTTAGTGCTTGCCAAGGGCATTTGAGAAGCCAAAGGCACATGGAAATTACCAGACCAGATGAAACCAGTGGTGTATCCAGGCCAGTATCCTGTCTTGGACAAGACCTATATCACCAACTTCAGAGCAAAGTTCTCATCATCAAAAAAATAGGGAATAAATTGCTGAGGAGGAAGTTTCTTTTTAACACCAGCCATTTAGTGGTTACCTTATGCCTTGAAGCATGAGTATTTACATTCCATATTCTCCTGCTAATGTAAGCTAGGTTTATTGGGCATGGCTTAATAGACAGCTTCACTCCTCTCAGGCCTAACCCATGAGCACTACCCTACCAGAAGAAATTTCCTGTCCTGATCACTTTGTCCCTATGATATGACATTGTTGCTCTTGCAGATACCCTTTTGCCTTGTGTTACCCAATGCAGCCTCTGTTGAAACCAGTACCTTTCCTCTGTGATTCTACCCATGGCTGGACACAGAGCAAGGCTGGGTTCAGCTCCTTCCACCCCTGTGCAGCACCAGGGTGCATCAGAAGATCCCTGGCTCCCAGGTAGTTCCCTGATAACATGGTAGCAACCAGGACTATCTCTGTGTTCAAGGTTCGTGTGGATTCCCACTAACTGTGAGTACAGTTGCCAGGCTAAACAGCACAGACCTGCCTTTCCTGGGACTTCCCATTAGCCAAGTTTTTCACAGCAATCACTGCTCCTTTCTGTGACAAGCCTCCACAATCTCAGGACAAGATGACAAGCTGGGACAAATGGAGCAGTGAAGTAGACTCTTCACCTGAGTTAATTTTGAGTGTCTCTCTAAGCTCTTCTATTTCATATCTTGGTTGACATAAAGAGCAACTACAAAGGTGAAAACCCAGATGATTATGCTTGTCAGAGATCGTCCTTTCCTCCTCTTTCATCCTTTGCTCCCTTCTCTCAGCAGAGTCCTTTCCATGGCCTCTGCTCTGTCCTCCCCTCCGGCTCCCAAGCACAGCAGGGTTTCCTCCTCAGACAGTCTCAGGGAAATGCAGAGACATGGAAACTCATAGGCAAAGCTGGCTCCCAAACTGCTTTCTGTGCAGCAGGAACAGGGACCTGGTGGCTTCTGAACTCAGCTGCATGGCCAACATGCTCAAGTCACATAATTTCCCTTATCCTCACTTGGTCACGGGGGCAGTGACATGGCTTCAGTTGCCTCCGTCAATAGGCTGAAGCCATCAGGAGGGTTAGACAACTAAAGGTGATTGCATAGTGGTCAGGTTTAAAGCAGGGGAAGGAAATCGGGGCGAGGTGGTCCATAGAGCTGCTACTTAACATCTCAGAGCGTTTCAATAGCTAAAACACAAGGAGACTCTTCGGGTACCCTAATGGAATTATTCAGGTATTTCTCATCCTTCCTCCCACCCTTCTGCTCTCTGACCTGTGCAGAGCAATCACCAAGGAGGGGGAATCTCATGCAAGAGCAAAATGGAAATCTTTATTAGGAAGGGAAAGCCCAACGAAGAACCCACGGAGGAAAAAAATCTCAGTGTGAAGCGTCTCAAAAAAGGTTGCGCAGGTAGCCCGACAAAATCTCCTGCCTATTCATCAAGCCAACAAAAAGCTTCTTTAGATTGATACTGTGAGTCCATTGAGCGGGAGGGGAGGGGAGGCAGCGCTCACACCCCTGCCCTTGTGCACACAGGCAGATCCCGCAGCCCTGCCCCGCGCACACAGGCTGGGCTGTTCTGTCCCCTCACAAGGAAGCACTGAGTTTTTAAAAGTAAACTGTAAGGTTTCCGTTGTTGCACTGGGCTCAAGTATTTTTTTTTTTTTTAATATATAACAGCTCCCTCTCTTTGCCGTCTCACTCTTTAAACAGCCCTGGCTGCTCTGGGCTGCTCAGCAGCCGTCGCGCGCTGGCTCCCTATGTGGTCCAGCCCTGTTATGAACACGGCTTTTGTTGCTGCTGCTGGGAAGCTGCCTGAGAAGGGCACACACAGCCCAGCTTGTTTCACACGTGGAGGCTGCAGCGGGTTCGGGGGGGAAAGGAGGAGGAGGAGGAGGAGGAGGAGGAGATCAGCTTGGAGAAGGTCATCTTGTGGTAGAGCAGCCATCCCACTGCTGGCCAGAGAAAGGGGGAAGCGAGGAGATGGAGGAGAGTGCTGGTGGAAAAGATGTCTCAGGCAACTAAGAAAGGTCCCGTTGATTTTTAAAATGGGACCAGCTGGCCCTCCACCAGCCCACTTTCCCACTGGGTGTAAGTCAGCAAGAGAAGGCAGTGAAGTAACTGGATCTTTGCAACTTACATTTGCAGAGGATCTGCCCCAGAGGGAGAAGAGGAGAAAAAAGACCAGTAATGAAGTGGATTTTGGAGTCCCCAGGGTTTCTGATCATTATGTGCATCCCCAGGTGATACCAGAGCACTGAACAACAATCTGGTCTCTCTTCATTTACACATTCATTCATTTCTTTCTTTTAAGTGATACCATCCATCCTCTTCTCTAAAATCCTTAATTGTCCTCTCTAATTAGGTAGCATTTTACAGTGATGAGCTGCTGTTTGCTGTGACAATGCTAAGTCTGATGAATTTTATTTATTATCCCCTTTTCCTTAGGAAGTTTTTCCCTCTGTCACTTTCACTCCCTCAATTTCCTATCTCATTGGCACTCTTCACCCATCCATCCTCCAGTCCTCGTGCTGCTGTCAAGCCCTGCTACTCACTGTACATGGAGATGATTATAGGAAACATTAAACAGCAGCTCAAGTGGAACAGATGGAGTTTTCACCCAAAGACCGTTCAGGCTGCTGAGATCACTCAGCCAGCACGGGTACATCTCCAGCCTTCACCCTCTGCCTTGTCCAGCGATGGTGGGAGGCGATGCCTCCCCTGCCTGCGCTTTGACAGCAACTCGAAACATCTCAGAAAGAAGCAACATCTCCCCTTTGACCTATCAGGCAGATACAGTGTCTTGAAGCCAGCAGGAAAATATAACATCAAACAACCAAAGCAAAGAAATGAATAGTTCAGCTTCCAAAAGCGCTTGGGATTGCCACCCTTCACAGGATCTGAAAACCCATCAAACTCAGTCTCCAAACCACCAGCTCCTCTGCCCAGCCAACATCCTTTATCGGGAGCTTATAGATGAAAGCCAAAGTAGTGAAGAATGTTAAAAAATTCCTCTCTCCCAACTATTTCATTGTGGGATGTTCCCCCTTTCCACATCTGGCAAAGTTATTTTAGAAAGCTAGGAAAGTTTTTCATACTGGAGTTTTTTGGCCAAACAACTCAAAAGGAAAAGGTTAAAAATCTTGCTACATACAGAAGGTTACTTAGCACAAGGTTTAAACGAGAAGTCTTAAGAAGTAGTATATGAGCAAAAAGAAGAAATTTCTGGTAGAGATTCTGAAAAATAAAACCTTTTTTGCTTTGTCCGCTTCTGCAGAAGAGCTCAGCTCCCTGCAAACTTCTGCTAAAAATATGCTTCATCTGCAAGTGGATTCAGAAAGAGGGCAGGTACTGAGTAACGCCCGAAGCAGAGAACTGGAAATAGCCCAGGAGACTCTGCCAACCACGGGTCCCTGCCATCCTCACGCAAGGGAAGCATGCTGTCAAACCCTCCGGCATCCAGCCTCTTTTCATTCTCTTTCTGAACTTGCCAGCCCCTACAGAGCTTAACAACCCTCAGCTCAGAGATCACCCTTTGCCTTCCCTGTAGCAAAGCAATGACACCAATGAAAGCAATAATCATGAGAAATTCCGTAGCCACTTAGGACACTTGCAACAATCAGGACGACGGCAGCCTCCTTCCCCAGTGCTCAGAGGCAGGATCAGACACATCACCAGGGCTTGAGCAGTAGCTGAATTCCATCACAAGGAAACACCGATGGGTTGGAGGTCTTTTGGGGAAGGAGAACAGGGATAACCCTGTCTCTGCTCTCCCGCCTCGTGGTTTTGGCTACGGGATCTCTCAAACTGGTGGCTTTGCTTTCCCTCCCTTCCCCAAGCCAACTGACAAACTTGACACATAGCTATTGCCTCTGGTTGTAGGTTTGCTCCCTGTAAAAGAGGGTTGGTGGTGAGGACCATCTCACCAAGAGGCATTGCAGGCACAGGCTCCCCTCTCCCAGCAGTGCTGCTTGCACAGGGAAACTCTGCAGAGAAGCTCAGGCTCGATCATCTTACAACTTTTCTCACATTTCTCTGCTGGTTGCTCACCAGGGAAACAACCAATCCATTGACTGAGAGCCTGCATCTTTAGAGCACTGAGGAATGAAGCAGGAAAGTTAAGGAAAAGACACCAAGGAGGGAGCAGAGAGGAAAGTGCAGTACGTTACCTTTAACAGTTCAGTGCAGTGCCTCCAGAATCTAAGTCCCATACACCTGGCAGAGAAATGAGGTGTTTTTGGGCGTTCAAGAAGGAAAGAGCTTGCCACTTCTCGCTGTTACTGTAGGTCTTCTTCACGATCTCCAGATGAGTTTTTACTGCCTTTTTGTTCTTCCTCTGTTCCCCAGAAGAAATCAAAATTCCCTGTGTGGTATTTCAGGTCCTTTCAGGCAGTGGCAGCAGCAGCAGGCTTGAAGAGTAAGTACTGTGTGTGAATGGCAAAAAAGAGAGAGAGGGTTTCAGACCACATTAGCTGCCACTGGCTGCAAGAGAGACCATCAAACTCCTGTCAGCCTCCTTAGATACCTCTTGAAGAGCTGGCAAACTAAGTGTATTGGATCCTCCTCTGGATTTTAGAGTAAAGGTAGGCAGGCATCCAGGGGGCAGGGGGAAATAGGAGGGCTTAAGGACAGAAAAGGAAGCCCAGCCTCTTGGAAAGAAGGAAAAAAAAAAACCCAACCCAGAAAAGAAAAGAAAGGGGGGAAAAAAAGTAATACCAGAAAAATACTGTAAATGGAGAAAGCTGAATGGGGAGTGGGGGATTAAATTTAGCCCTTTGGTTTGGAAGCAAACTGGCTGGAGCACCACAAGTGGTTGAGAGAGAAGAAATAGTTCATGTAATAAAAAGAGAACATGGTTTATGCAAACTAAAATAAGATGAAGCTAATTAAGGAACCTGAGCAAAGTATGTGTGTCTGCAATGCAGTCAATATCACTGCAGTCTGAGTAGAAATGAGCAGATTTACTCCTAAGCCCAAAGAGAACAGCAAACAGGAAAGTTTATGGAACTCTCTTGCACAGCTCCTCTGGTTGCTGCAGAGGAGGAAGCAGGTGATGGCAATGGAGCTGCTGTAGAGGGAGGGGGGGGATGCTCATAGTTAGGAAATGGAAAGCACCTGGAGCATCAGTAACTGATATAAACACAGAGAAAGGAGGCTGTTGGGAGGGAATTTGCTTAAAAGTTAATTGGGGTGGGCTGGGGGAAAAACAGAGCCTGTGAGAGCCAAGGAATGATGGAGTGACCACCACAGAACTTTGAGGAGGACCCCATAGCTGAATCTTCGGCAGCTCTGGTACTGTGAGAAAGTGCTGAATAGGCTGTAATGTGCTTTGAATTTATTTTTTCTTCTGTGGGGGATGCTGGTACCTTTGAGTGGGGGGAAAAAGTTGGGCTTGAGGAGGAGGGAGTGGGTCTGTTGCTGTAGGCCCACACCTTGGCTTGTGAAGGGGCCAGATGGCAGCTGGGAGGAGGTTGGAAACTGCTGAGATTTTCCTAGTTGAGAAAACTTCTTCTGGTTGAAAAAGCTGAGTACTTCTGTGGTGAAACCTTAGAGTGGATGGAGATCTTGGGTTTGAAGATCCCCAGCCTTGCAAGAAGGCCCCAGCTCAGGCTGAGACTGTCTGCACTGTGACTTGGTCTTTTCACCTTCCTGTTCATCACCATTTCAGCTGCTAAGAGATCTCCAAGAGATCAAGGTGGGGTGATTCTGAGTGTGGAAATGCAACTGTATGATGCTGCCTGGGTAGTAACTACTCCTCACAGCTCATTAGTGAAGATCTCTTCACTGCAGGACAGTCAATATCTCCAGCCCAAGGGACAGCCTTTGTGCAGGCTGTCATGGGTTGACAGAGACAACAGCAGGAGACACAGAAATGAATAATTTTGTAGGTAAAATTTTATCAAGTCTTAAGAGCCTACTTTCTGCATTGCTGTTCCTGTGGGAAAGAGGGAAAAGTTTTTAAGGCCCTTAGTTCTTAAAGCGTTTTTTAAAGGAGGGAAACCCTCGGGATTTAAGAAGGAGAAAGCTGTTTTCCCTAACATGGAAGACAGCATCACCTGCCTAAAGTAAAGGTAAAATTTGAAACTGAGTGAGGAAGGTCCTCCTGTGTCTTTCTTGCACCCAAGCCACAAGTCTGCCCTCAGCCTCTCTCCCTCCAACTCTCTTTTAATATCATCTTTAGTATCTGCACTTCCTTCTCTCTTCCCAGCACCCTCCTTTGCTTTCTGGTTTATGATATAATAGTTTCTCCTCTCTCCATGAATTATCTTGATCCCATGCCTCATTTCAAAGCTTGCTTCCTCGACTGTCTCCCTTTTAAACCTGAGACTCATAACCCTTTCTCAGTGTTCATGCCCTCTTGTGAGAGGTGTGCATCCATCACCCTCCGAGATCACAGAGCATGGAGACTTGCTTCTTCCCATGAGCACCTTATTCTGTCTTAGAGATTCAAGACCAGATTTTGGTTGTGAATCTCCCCAGGGATCATCCCCCTTTTTTCAGCAGTGAAGCACTAGACATTAATTCAAAAACTTTCTAGGTGCCATTATGTTAGAAGTCAAAAGGGCAGTGAGGGAAAGCTTCACAACTGTTAGGTAGGACAGTACGTTTACAGCCCCATCTGAAACTCTTGGTTCTTATTTCCCCCACCTCACATGTCTCTCTGTGTGTAAGTGTGCTACCTGTCCATACCAAATTTAATTCTCCATCTGCTGAGGTCCAATGGGGGCCTTCCCCTCTACTCAAAGGGCATTGGGCCCACCCCAGGGCTGCCACCACCTCCAGTGTTTTGTGGGTTGAGATGAACAGAGCAGTCCAGGCTGCTCTCAAGCATTAGCTGCCTCCCCTCCTCACTGACCAGGCTGTCTCTGCACTGGGCAACTATAGCAATGAGAAGAAACAAGTAAATCACACTTCAGATGGGGCATGGCAGCTTGTGCTTTAGGCAGGACTCGGTATTTCCAGCTGGGGATAAAAAGCACGTAGGCAGAAGCTATAAAATGTGACCTGACTGATTTTGTTCAGGCTCATGTACATGACAGTCTCTGAAACATCTCATGCCTGACCACAGCCCTTCCTCCCCATAACATAAAGACCTTTTGGGAAATGTATATGTTTAGTTGTTTTGCTGTGGAATAACTGAGCCCTGTGTACCCTCTGCTGCTACTGTGGTTTGGCAAAGAAAACCCTATCTAAACCTTTGGTGAGTTTAAGCCAGGGAACAGAGAAAATTCCACTTCGGAGCTGACCAGCTAGGAAAATGTGATGCTCCACACAAAGTGGTTTCTTGGCAACTTCAGGAAAAGGGTAGAAACTTCTTAGTACCTGCTGGCTGTCCCAGTTTTTTGTCTGCATCAGGAACGATTGGAAAAACAGCTAAATATGTTCAGAGAAATTGTGATTCATGAAGTGCTCTTGTGTGTGTTTGTTTTTTAAGCTGAGGAGAGGCCAGGTCAAAAAAAGTCACGTAGATGGCTTTTGTGTTTTGTTTAAAGCAGGGAAGCAACAATTCAGAGCTTTTTGAAATACAGGTAATGCACTGCAAAAGTACTTACAGTTAGGTAAGATTTTGACATGTCATTATAAAGTTCAAAGGAGGCTTGTGTCTATTCCCAGTGAAGTTTGGCCTTCAGGGAGTGCAAATATTTGAAGAGAGAACAAAACCTGTGGCCAAGGAAGACTGGATAATAGCTTTGCTGTGAAAACTATTGAATATACAGAATTTTTATGGTGGAAGCAGTCACTGAATGAAAATGGGCAGAAAAGGAAATACCAGACAAAAAAAGGTTGTATCAGTTAAGGTGATAGTTGCTTGCTGTTCTCCAAAAGCAATGAAAGGCAGGCTTGGGTGGCTTTCCAGCCAAGAGGTGTGGGGAGGAAAAATAGAATGAATAGTAGAATAAAGAATAAAAACCTCAAATTGCTTTACAAAATTGTGCGAATCAAACCACTCACTGTTATGAACTACTGCTCTTTCCCTGTAACTACCAGTGCAGCCATCTCATGACTTTTAGCTCAAACCCTTGTCTTACTCTTGGGATGAAAAGAAAGGGCTTATAGCTCTAGAACACTTACCATGCCTAGAATTATTGTGCCTGATTAAAAGCTACTTAGGCAATTAAAAAAAACCCAGCAGAGACCTGAGAAGGGGGTATGGGATCCCAGCTACTCTATGCAAAGGCTTCTGTGTGGGGTGATGCACAATTTAACTGTGACCTGTCTACAGAAGAAGGCACTGGAGACCTAGAGCCAACCCAGGAGCTTTGAGCTTTTGCCCCAAATGTACTGTTCATGCTTTTAAAGTCAGTGTCTGAGGGGTTCAAAACTCAGACAT
Organism: Brachypteracias leptosomus; assembly: GCA_013401335.1. Lineage (NCBI taxonomy): Eukaryota > Metazoa > Chordata > Aves > Coraciiformes > Brachypteraciidae > Brachypteracias > Brachypteracias leptosomus. The sequence goes on from VYZX01023498.1 coordinate 1,054,887, forward strand.
TTCTTGATCAGCCATCCCAGGTTTCTTTAGGTGACAGTATTTGAGTTCTCTCTGCCCTGTGGTGCTGCTGAAGCCCTGGCACCCCATGGAATAGATTCACACAGAGGCAAGACGACTTGCTCGATGCTATGGGTGAAGTCAGAGACAGAACATCTCTGTTCCTACTGCTATTCCCTCTTTTAAAACCAGCAAAGGCCTTGGTTGGCTGCAGCAGCTCAGGAGCAGTTTTGCCTGCACTGCTGAGCTGTGTTTGCTGAAGTGATGATGGGTGATGATGTTTTGCAAGGCCAAGGCTGCCACTTAGAAACCTCTGCTGTGCTTTGATGAGGCTATATCAGCAAGGATTGCCTCCAGACTGTCGTGGTCAAAGCCTGAATAGCTGTTACCCCAGTACTGCTGCCAGGGTGCCTCAACATCAGCTTTGATCCTCAGATTTGGGTCCTGAACTTTTCTAAGCCAGGATGGGGAAAGCATGGTGTGATGTAGAAGTGTCTTTGTCCCTGCACAGTCCACATCACTGGGTCCTGGGGGGGGATTGTATGGTCTCATTTTGGAGTTCCACTGGAGGAATGGGAAAAGACAGTGCTGAAACTCCTCTAAGAATTTAGGAGGGATCTGGAACCTTCCAGGGGAGGCTTCACCCACTGAGTTATCTTGAGAGCAAGGGCTGGGATTGAAAAGAAATGAGTCAACATCTAGGGGTAACGAGGACAAGGAGGGACCTCCCCCTCCTAACACAGCACCTGTGCCCCTTTATTCCAGAGTGAATATCAGCCTTGTTAGCACAGGTGGAAAATTCACCCCATATTTAAAAAGCAAACCCCATACACACAGCTTCTCCCAGCCCTGTTTGCATCCTGGATTGGAAACGGTGCCCTTCTTGAACCTTCCTCACCGGACAATGTTCCCATTCAACCTGCAGTGACCAGGGCGCTCGGGCTGCTGCTGAATGAGCCGCCTTCTGCAGCAGGCGGCAGAGGTAAACAGCGGGGCTCACCCCCACCCCGATATTGTGGCTTGTTCATCACCCGACAAAAATAGAAGCCCAGGCTAGCGGGTGGGATGATGCACACAGACTGGTGTTTGTTTGGCAGTGGATTTTTGTAAAAAATATTTTCTGCTTTTTGCTTCTCCCATCCTCTCAGTGTCTTTCCAGTTGCTTGACAGGGGATGAACAGGGATGAACACCTCCGGTCACAGATTTGGTGTTGGGCAGCACAGGCTTGCCTAGATGAGACCTCTGGTGCTTAGTTTGGCTGCCCAGCATCTCATCTCCATTCTCAGATGGCTACAGGCAGGGTATGAAGCCCCCTTCACACCTTGCCTGTAGCCATCTGAGGATGAGGTGAATGGGCTCCACCAGCTTAAATGTGTGCAGTGTTAGGGTTTTTGCTGTCATCTGGGCTGGAGCTTGGCATCTAGAGAGGATGGCTGGTGCCCTGGGGCTGCACATCCCTCTGCGTCCATGGAGGGCACCCCAGGGAAACTTCCTTCTGCATTTGGCTGGGGCTTTTGGGGTGTTGGGAAGGGCTGACACCTCAGTAAGGGCAGTGGGTACTGATGAGGCTGCAGCCTGGGGTGGTTGGCTAAGATGGGACTGCATGGCTTGTTAAACTCCATCCATGGTGCTCACACCACACAAGGGACCTGCTGTCCCTCCTGCCATGCAGCTCCATGCTCAGACTGTACAGTACATCTCCAGGCTTCCTGATCATCCCTGGGTGATGGTGAAACAGCTCTTGTCCAGGAGGCATGGTGTGCCTTATCCAGGAGCGCTCCCTTGGCCAGTGCAATTCTGTGTGCGCCTCCCTGCCCATCCACTCTCCCCTCACACACTGCTTAACTTCATAAACATCCCTTGCTCTCCCTTTCTCCTTTTTTTCCCTTTTGCACATATGCTTGCCCTCACCTCACCTTGTTAATCAGCTGCTTGGACTGAACCTACCTTTGCCCCCCTCCCAGCCTCCCTGATGGAGACTTGAAGGCTCAGCAAGGAAACGTGGGGGTGGGCACCAAGCAGAATATTTATACAATGAATGAATGAAAACAGTGCTCAGTGCTAATTTTATGTTCCTCCAAGCCTGGGATGGAGCAACACGGGAATACAGCACCTTTTGTATGGGCATAGGACATCTCCTCTATTTGCTTTTCTCCCAGAATGCCTCTTCTCACCCTGTGCAGAATAAACAGGTCACTGTTGATCTTGGAAGCTGGCGGAGAGATTACGTCAAGCCCAGCAGGTTTGCTGGGCTGGATATTTATGGTCTTGCACCCTTCTGCTCTGGCTGGAGAGGTGACGTAGGCTGTGCACGCTCAGCCCTCTGCTGGGCTCTGAAGCGGGGTCGGCCGCCTCGCCCATGCCCCGGCAGTGGGGAAGCCCAGAGGTCCCCCTGAGCCCAGTGAAATTGGCTGCTTGGGGAAATTCTGTAGAGAGTTTCTCCTTTAGCTTTGATTGCTTTTTGCGTTCACCCAGGTCTTTGTGGCATTTGTTTTGTTGCAATTAAAGGTGTTTGTTTGCCTGAATTCGGTGAGGAAGAGGCAGGGAGGGGATCGGGAGTGCAAACAGCAAACAGGGTCCGGCAGCAGAGGTAGCTCCATCTGCTTCCTTCAAAAGGCTTCTCTGACCTCGGTGGGCATGTCAGGCTCTTTGGCTGCTTTGGAGGTGAGAGAGGTCACTGGAGAGGCTTTGGACATGAGCGTACCAATGCCCCTCCACAAAGAAATACTTCAGCTTGTTTGTCAGTGGTGAAAAGGAAGCTCAACAGAAGCACCTCTGTGGAAGGGGCTGCTGAGCAGCTCTGGGTACAGCTTGTCCTCTGACCAGTCTTACTGAGAAACAGGAGGAATGAACCTGTGCATCTCAGTGCTGACAGGTGAATGAGGGGCTTCTTACCCAGAGTCACTTATTTCTCCTCCTAGCAGCTAGAAGGAACACCTTATGTATCTCCCACTCAGAAGGTCATAGCTATTGTGCCAGCAGCTTGAAAGTCCCTGCATAGGACTAGGCCAAGACATTTGGTTGCAAAGAGCTTTCTGCTTTCCAGGAATCCTCCAGGCTGAACAGCTTCAGCTGATAAATAAGAGGATCTCAGACAGACTTGGCTTCATTGGCATGTAACAGCCCAGAGGTCATTTTTTAAGAAAGAAGTCCAAGAACATTCACAGCAGGCAGTGGGCTTTTCTTACTGTAGTTAAAAGGGTTTTCAGTCCTTCAGCAAATGGTGTAGTCTCATCTTTTTGGAGTCAGCCTTTTCTGTCATCCCACAAACACAAGAATCCCCTTGAGCCTTTTAACCCTCTCAGTCCTGCCCCAGAGTTTTCATTTCCCTTTACCATTTAAATCTCACATCCTAATTTTCAAGTGAAACGTGTTTCGTGCTGGTAAACAAGAAAATGTTGTAAAAAAAGTCAATCTCCAAACCAAAATCCCACTAAAAGCTTCACAATTAGACAGTAATATTTATGCAGACCTCCATATAGCAGATGTGTATTTAAGATCACTGCTGGATGTTGCTATCTGCCACCAGCCCTTTTCCCACTCAAGTCATCAAAGCTTGGTAGCAGACTAGAAAGAGAAGGTGTAGGTGGCTTCTCCAGGCATCACACATAGAGACTTTGATAAATTATCCAACCCCAGGGCTGTCAGTGAGTTGGCAGCTCGTTCCTTCCACTTCTCTTACATTTATTATTAGTCGTTCTCTTTCTTGGTTTATTTACCTACAAAACCTCATCCTCTGGTTTCAGCCTTTCACTCCTTGTTTTTCAGTCTTCAGCAAGCATATCTTTTTGTTTGCTGCAGAAGAGATGACATTTATCTGTGTGGATTGCACAGTGGGTAGATGGAGCTGGAGTTTTAATTCAGAAGGCCCAGAAATATCCTCAGGGTTACTCCTAATAGAACACCTCATCTTTTTCTGGCAGTGGAAGATATAACCTGCCTCACCTCTTAACTCTGAGTACTCAGGGGGTGCAAAAACCTTCCATTAAAAAGCCTATGGTGGGAGAGCAGGTTGTGGCCCTCCCAGCCTTCCAGCACTGGAGCGGCTCTCTGAGGTGCATCCAGAGTTAGAGAGATACTCGTATGATTCTCCATCACCAAACATCTCCAGACAACCTCCTCCTCTTCCTTACCTCCTTGCAGATGAACTCTCCACCACATGTTGATGTCCCTCTGTGCCCTTTACTTGAGTTTCTAGGCTGATGAGAGGAATGATAGATGTTTGAGCCTGGGTTGAGGAATATGTGGTGTGACTGGTAAGAAAAACTTGCCTTGGCTTGTCCTTGTGTTAGGAGGGAACATCTTGAACCTGCCCTAGGTTTTTGCATCTGTCTGGGGTTCGATCCACACTCATTGCCAAATACCAGACCAAATAAGGATGCAAGGGAGAAGTCCTCAGGACACCTTCCCAGCAGCCTGTATCTACTTTACCCGTTGCTGTTGCTTTCTTAAAAACTCATCTGGGACTGTGTGCAGAGGTCTTAATAGGTCTCACTTTGACTTCTGCTTCCTGACATCTGTACTTTTTTGTGAAACATCCCTCACTGGACTGAAAAGTGGTGGCTGTACCTCCAGGAAGCATTTCTGTGGGGTATCCAGAGGTTCCTGGTGCCTGAAGCTGGGTAAGGGTTGGATGGGTCCACCTGAGGAGTTGTTACAGTGGAGAGGAAAGCAAAGGACTAAAATCCAAATCCCCCCTGTTCAACAGAAAAGCTCTGCAGATCAAGGGCTCCCTGAAAATGTTATTTCTTGGCTGGGATGCAGAGATCTCAGTGTCAATATTTGTGAAGTAGGAAGGGCCCTGCCAACTGCAGCATTTCCAGCAACAAGCCTGTGTTTGCAGGGCTGGGACAGCTGCTCGGGGCTCAGCCTGGGACACTGGGGCAGGGTCTGCTGCAGGAGCCCCTGGCCAAACCTTCCCTGTGAGGCTGGGGGAAGGCGAAGGTGGGGTGGTTCTACTCATAACCCTGATCTGCCCCTTTGAGGCTTGGGTGAGATTTATACTGTTCTTCAAAGAATTAGACAGCAGGTGTTGCTTTGATGCTGTGGTGTTTCTGATTCAGTAAAATGTATGAGTAAATTGGTGTTGATAGGGTGGCAGAGTTGCCTGGGGGTGTGGGGGAAGAGCCTTGATGTCTGCAAAGGAATAAAGCTGCTGTGGTGCGGTCACCATGTCAAAGCACAAACTTCCTCAGAGGGGTGAGTTAATGGTGACATGAATCTCACAGCCCTGAAACGGGTGAGAACAGGCAAGAAGCTGAGCCTTGACGTAATAGTGCTGATGACAGGCTGCAAGAGTAGCGTCACTGTCCCCAGGAGGGGACCAGCCACCTCAGAAAGAATGAGGAGCCTGAACCTGATATAATGCCAGGACCCTTCAGATGAACGAGTAACAGGCCTGGTGTAGTTACAAGCTCAAGACTAGCTGCTCCCATAGCACATAAGCTTGACCTCCTTCTCTTCTTTCTTCTTTGTGGTGTTTCAAATCAATCCTATACATGGGGATAATGTTCCCTTAAGTAGTAAGTGCTTGGTATTGGAAAAAAAGATGTAAGAATATTTCCTCATGTGGAAGGAGTGACAGGCATGCTCCATTTTGAAGGTCATTCACTTTCTGGACCTTCTTTTCCCAAGCACTATTAGAAAAGGCTGGTTACACAGCTTGGATGGCAAACGAAAGCAAGAGCCACTGTGAGGGAAACTGGAACTGAGCAGCAGCTGAGGGTTGCAAAGAGGGAAGCGATACACCAGAACAGAATTAAGCAGACCAAGGAAATCCCTGCACTAGGTAGTGAGGGCTGTGGGGACTCTGGAGAGCTGGTGATGTGGCCCTGAGGAGAGCTAGGCTGGAGCAGGGCTGCTGAGGGGCAGGACAGAGGTGCAAGCAGAGGGCTGCAGGCAGAGGAGCACCGGGAAGGGCGCGGGGTGTGTGGGTTATGACCAAGGTGTGTTGTCAGGGCTGTGTCACACCTGGATGCTTCCCAGGGCTGGAGCAGTGAGGTGTTGGGATGCACTGGTATGGGGAGGAGGTTAAACAGTCCTTTGCTTTCATAAAACAAATTCCCTTTCTCTTCCTGTGAATGCATCTTGGCTTATGTGAGAATAAAGGACTGACTGACCCATCCCTGTCTGTAAAGGATCCCTGGGTGCTGCCCTACCCCATATCCCTCCTTCCTTCAGAAACAGCCCTGGCATGAAGCTCACACCTTCTGCCCTTCAGCAGGCAGCCTGAACTTTGGCTTGGGACTATTAAGGTGGGAAAATAGCCTTTCAGGGTTTTTGTGATTTGTTTTACCCTTTCCTTTGTTGGGTCCTTTTACAGGAACCCAGAAGTAGCTGTTGTGAAAAGACAGCAGAGACTGTGTGGACCTTGGGTAACTTTTTTGAAGACTGTGAGACCTGCCAAACAGCCCGAGAGAAAGGATCTTACTGTGTTGATTTGTTTTCTTTGGTTTATGGGGGGAAAAAATATTTCACACATAATTAGAGCAGCCACAGAGAGATTGTATTAAAGGCCCTTTACTGGAAATTTCAAGGGACAGAACAAGGGAAACCTGTGTTAACACTAGCAACCAGGAGAAGGACCTTACTTGCAAAATGGTAGGGAAGGACAATGTGGAGTGTTCAAGCTGCAAGAAAGAAACTGTTCAGGAGAGCAGCATGTGCATTAGGGTCTGGGATTAAACTAAGCTACTACGGGCCATGATGCTCCTGCTTCCCTCCCCCAGCCCCTGCAAGTGCTGCCGACTGCCAGCCTGGGTGGTCAGGTGTGGAGTGCATGGGTAAGACACCCCTCCTGTGGAGGGAGGAGAGTAGGGACCAAGAGCCTGACTTACTCCTTGGTATCAAAATCCTTGATGCCTCCTTCAGTTAAATACACCCAGTTTCAGCCCTGCGTCAGTGGGTAAAATGAGCAGTCCTTCTGTCTTGAAGATCTCTCCAACATACTATAAGAGCTCTTGCCTGTTTCTTCCATCTACTGATCCTACTCCACAGAGAACAGCAGTTCTTCTAGTGCAAAAAGTCCCAAGAGAGATTCAAGTTGCTCAACCTTGTCCATACTCTAGTGACAAGCCCACCATAGACCTCTTCCTCTCTTGGTATTTCCATGAAACCCATCACTGGGGGCTCTGCATCCCCTAGAGTTCTGAGTTCCCTGGTAAACCTTTCTGTGTGTGTATGTGTGTTTGTGTATGTGTTTCCCTCCAAAAAGAGTTGTGTGAATGAGATGTGACCTTATTTAGGTGGGGGTATTTTTTGCTGCTGTTGGGATTTTGGGCTCAGTGAGATCCCTGAAAATGAAGACCTTGAGTTTCTGTTTTACTCTAGTTTGAGGGAAACTGATATGGGGAGTAGAGGACTGACATGTCCATGAGACCCATGCTGCTACCTCACTGCATGGCTCCTATTGTTGATCTGTCTGAACTCTCCACCCACACTGAGGTGTCACCTGTGATGCACAGAAGTACCATTATTCCTGCTTTAAAAGCAGAGAAGTGAAGTTCACAGCGTTGCCCAGGGCCATGTTAACAATCTCTGCTTCACATGTATTTAGCTGCCTACAACTAGCCCTGCAGTGGTCAGGTACACTTGTTCCCAGGCAGGAGAAGCAGCATTTAGACCCTCCTGCTTGCAAATCTTGCTCTTCCCTATGAAAACGAAGTGTTTGCTGCCAGCCAGTTTGTCTCCCTTATTGTTGCTGCTTGCTTCGTTTTTAAATCTTACATCATTCCGTGGCCAGCAATGTCTTGGGTGTCTTGCAAGAGCCACTCTTTCCCAGGTTATCTGAGGGCAACGCCAGGACTGAACAGCAGCTCTACAGAAGGCATGAGTATACTGTGGCCATTTATTTCCTACTGTGCTTAGGAGATGAGTGAAGCATATTTGTGGTGGTTGCTATTAGACATTAGGGAGGAGCATTGCCTGGTGGTTAGTGTAGGGACAGGCAGTCAGGACTCCTGGGTTATATTCACAGCAATGCCACTGACTTTGAAGGCAAAGTGACATGACCTGGTCTCCTCATCCTTGACAGGGGCATCAGTATATTTAACTACTCCACCAGTGACTCGGCAGCACCCAGATAATTCAGTTATTCAACAGCTGCTCAATTCTTTGTGTTGCTCTGGTTATGTGGTGGTGCTTGACTGGAGGACACAAAGGTAGGGGTGTTGAACAAGGAGGACTATGGAGGTGAAGCAAGGCAAACACCTCACTCAGCACTACATTCAAGTTGTGCCCATCCTTTTTGCTTGGGAGCTCATCACCTCTCTTCTTCTCCTCTTCAACTTTGTACCTTTCCCTGACCTATATTCCCTGCTGGAATATCCCTCCATCTCGCCTAGAGTTTCTGTCCTATCCCCAATTCAGAAGGCCATTTCTCTGTATGCATCCTGAGCTCCCAGCCCATGTTCCCTCTGTCTTTACATGTTCCAGCTTTACAGCAGCAGCTCTACAGATGTCACAAACAGACTGTGGCTGTTTATTTCCCGCTGTGCTCAGGAGATCAGTGAGGTGTGCTTGTGGTGGTTGCTATTAGGCATTAGGGAGGAGCATTCCCTGGTGGTTAGTGCAGGGACTGGAAAGATACTTGGGCTTAGGCAGGCAGGATCTGCCTGGTGAACCCTGTGTGTCAGAGGTGAAAGAGCGATGCACTGGTACTGCTGGGTCTGAGAACGGACCTGAGGAGCATGACATGCATCTAGCCTCTGCTGACCAAGGATTAAGTAGGATGAAAAGCTGGACATGAGCTGGCAATGTGAGCCAGAAGTCCAACCATATCCTGGGCTGCATCAAAAGCAGCGTGGGCAGCAGTTTGAGGGAGGTGGTTCTGCCCTTCTGCTCCACTCTGAGACCTCACTCGCAGTGCTGGGTCCAGCTCTGGAGTCCTCAGCACAGCAGAGACATGGACCTGTTGGAGCGGGGCCAGAGTAGGCCACAGAAATGGTCAGAGGGGTGGAACACCTCTGCTGTGAGGAAAGGCCAAGAAATGGCAGATGCCTCATCCCTGGAAATTTTCAAGGTCAGGCTGCACAGGGCTACGGGCAACCTGATCTAGTTGAAGGTGTCCCTGCTCACTGCAGGGAGGTTGGACTAGATCTTTAAAGGTCAAAAGCATTCTATGAGTCTATGATTCTATTTCTATTACCAAGCTATTGCCTGAAACTCAGGATGCAGATGAACTGGGAAGCAGCACCAGGAGGCAGGGAAGGCTCTGGGACAGTGTTTACAGCACTCTCCTTGGTACAGGGGGAGGGTGGCCAAGAATAACCCTGTTAGCCATTAGCAAGGTGAGCTGGTTGGATTTTTCCATTTGCCCTGTGTGTGACTCTCATCTTTGTCCCCTGACACATGCCAGTCCTGGAAAAGCCACTGCCCCTGTTGTCCCTGAACAGCCTTCTCTATTCAACACTGCTCAGCTTGTGAGGAGGAGGCTGGGGTGTGAGGAAGGACAGCACAATCCCCGGCAGCCTGTGAGACCCTTAGGTGGTGTCAGTCTCTTCATTGCCACTTTTTTCTGTTTACCTTCCAGTCTGGATGCTGAGGTGGAGGGCTGGCAGGCATGCTCAGGCTCATGGTACCCTCAGGATAGGAGACAAAAGCTGGTGGAGGGAAGCAGGGCCAGCCCGGTGGGCAGGGATTTTCCTCTGATGTGTGTCTCTGAGCACTGCTGTTCCATGCTCCCTTGGCTGCTGCAATCATGCTGCTTACTTCCCTGCCAATTTTCCATGTACGTTAGTGCTGAGGTTGGTTTGTGACATTAATTCTTTCTCTGCTGAGGTGGGTGAATAAGCCACTGGTGTGTCTCTAATTTAAGAAAGTCAGTGGTCCAGAGCCTTTGCCACAGCCATGCAGCATGTGGCACACCACACACAGAAGAGAGTGCTCACCAGAGCAAACTGGGGCAGCACTAGTGATAGGAAAGGGAGATCTAGGAGCAAAGTGGCCCAAAGAATGCTCCCTTCCCACTGCCTGGGCTTGGTCCTGATCCATGCCCCATGGGTTTTCCCCACAGACCCCACAAACCACGGTACTGGTCTCAGGTGGCATCCCTGCCTCCACAAATACCTGGGCCAGGTATATGATCACTGCACCAGCAAAAGGCTCGTAGTCCCTAACCAGAAGCACACTCAAAGTAAGAGTCCATCACACTCCCTGCCATTTATCCAAGCATCACCTCCCTGCTGCTGGCACTGCCAAGCTCTCACACTCGTCCTCTCCAACAGTCTCAAAACAAACCAAGGCTCCTTAATTTTATCTTACCTGCATAATTTCAACCTTGAACACAGGAGGAAAACTCAAAGACCCCTTTGAAAACCCAGCTTTGAGCAGAAAGCTCATTTGAAATTAGCAAGTGAATATAAGCATACAATGTGAAATAGCAAATACATTATTTTAAGTTCCCTCAAAGCAGCAAGCCTAGAGAGGGTTGATGGGAAACTTCTGCCCCAAGATCAGTGTCAGAGAACTAGGATTAGAAACTATCTGAGAGAGATCAGGTGGATTGAGAATAAATGGTCATTTTTCACTATAGCAAAAGAGAGATGATGTGAGAGATTCATGAGGCTGGAAGAAGAGACTGGTCTGGTGTAACAGCTTCTGGCTCTCTGGACAGCAATACATTTGCCTTCTGCACCTGGATCTGACCTCCCCACAGAGCCTTGGTTTGTTCTGCAGCAAGCTCCTGCTGAGCAAACTTCAGGATGTGAAGATGGAGAAAGAGGTTTCCTTTCTAGGCATGACCATGAGCTGCAGGGGAATGAAAGAACTGGTTAATAAGAGCTGAAACCTCAATGGGATGCTTGACAACTCAGAGCAGACTGACCTCAAACACACTCAGACATAATTTTCTGTCCTGGGGTGAGTGCTAGCACTGTCTTCTGAGAAGCTGCCAACCTGCTACGGTTGGAGACTCACAGATCCGAACTGCAGGGCCTCTGGCTGCCTCTCTATTTCATTTCACATGTCAGAGGCCTCTGCCTAAGCAACAACACCAAATGGGACCAAAAAATGCCAGCAGAGAGAGAGCAGGAGTGAAAAACCAAGATTTTAAGATTTGATCAGAGATGCATTTCCCCTCTGTGCATTGGCCGGAGAAGCACCTGTCTAGCCAGGTGTACATCTGGCATGAGGGACTGGAGATGCAGGAGGCAGCAGAGTTTGGGCATGTCTGTATCACTGCACTCACAAGTTAAATTTAAAGTCGTCCTTATCTGACTGGAGAGCACAGAGCAGGGCTGAAACCCAGACCTCTGTGATGTGAATCTGTGGGACAAGTGGTGTGGTGGGACATCTCTCTCCGTGACACCTTGGCCTCCAGCTCCCTGGGGTGAGCCTGTCATTTGTCTCATTGCTACAGAGAAGCAGTCTGAATCCCCAGCACAGAACAGTGGCTATGCAGGGCTGGGTTCCTTCCAGCACTCATGCTAACTCATTTAAAGCTACCTGGGATAACTTGCTTTGCCGTGCTGCTGGAAGTGCAGACATGCCCGAGAGCAGCCCCTTTATAGAAACTCATGAAAACCTGACTCCACAGCTTAAAAGGACGGGACCAAAGCTGCACACAGCCTCTGGGCTGAAAAGCAGGAATCTTGTTCCCAGTCCAGTGCTTAATTCACTAACCCAGCCACTTCAGGCTAATGAAATGCCCCTCTTTGAGGCCAAGGATTGCATTAGTGTCTCAGTAGAAAAGCCTGCTGAGCTCTAATCAGGTGTAGAGAGGGATTTTATGGAGGATGTCTTTTCCCTAGGCCCTGATTCAGCTGCTAGGCATTTGTTCCAGCAACTGGTGGTGAATCTTCCTAAAAACATCACCAGTTGAGAGCTAATAGGTATCTTGAGCTGTTCTGGTTGGAGAGAGGGTAAACCTCCCATCTTCAGAAAAGTCAGGAACAGAAATTAAAGCAACAGGGTACACTGTAAGGCTATGGTGTGAAAATGGCCAGAGCTTCTGATGCTCCTAACCAGAACTTTACAGAGATCTGTTGCATGCAGTGATAGATAAATTTGGTAGCAGGATCTTAGGACAGTTTCCTTAAACAGTACCTGTGTGGGGAAGGCAGTAGAGATGTTATGGGAATGCAAGAAGTGGCCCTAACACAGCACTCGTGCTTAGGCTTTGAAGGTACCAATGAGGACACAAACCCAGGGTGCTTGCCAATGACAGTAGGAGGAATTCTTTTGGGAGAAAGTTAAAGATTCATCAGCAAAACAGCACTGGAGTGTGTGGATCTGGGTTCCTGGGTGCTAAAAATAAGCACCGAGGACTGTGTGGGCCTGGGCTACAAGCTGGATTAGTGAGGATGCTCTGTTGGTTGGCCATGAGCTTCTTTCAGGCCATGGATACAGAGGGCAGGAATTTAACATACACTTTTGCTCTTAGTGGTAGCATAGATGGCATTGCAACCTTCAGGTAAAAAAGAGACCTGTGTTTAATTTAAAGCATTTTGTTAAGCTACTGAGCAATTTGCATCACTCTGTGATTTGAGGACAGAAAGAGGCAGCTCTGGTCATCTTCTCCTGGCTGCCAGTGCCCTGGAGCTGATGACCACAGGCATCTGGCAGGGAGCAGCGACTCAAGACCTGGACTTCTGGAAGAACTGGAAGTCCTGCAGCTCTCTGTGCATAGAGTGCTCTTGTTTAGCAAGGCTCAGAGAGGGTCTGCACTTTGCTGCACACTCCCAGCTTGATTGGGCAGCTGTTTGCTCCCTGCCACCTTCCCTAAATCAACAGGCTCCTGTGTCTGCTGCTTTTGTATTTTTCCCAGTAGAAACCACCTGATACCTGCTGTTGAATTCTTTGACTGAATTAAGTGGGAGTTAAACTGTTACCTGGGGTTAAACTATTCTCTGGTTTGAGGGCAGCCTTGCACATGGCTGGTGCAGAGAATCGTGTGAGGAGTGCTGCTTTCTATTTCCTTCCCCTCCCCTGTCATCAAGCCACAGTGCACACACTGGGGTTTCAGAGGCAAGGACAAGTTTGCTCATGGGATCAGGAGATGCTACAAGTCCTGATTCAGTGCCACAGCTTGGCCCTGAATGACTCTAACCAGGAGTTTCCGTGCTGGAAAAGAATAACACCAGGAACCTGACTGACACCAAATGGCAAATCATCCATAAATGTTGCTAAGGATTGGCATGAGTCAGACTGCAAGTTGTTTTAAGTGCATGGTATTTGGTGGGAGGTATCACTTGTAGTGCTGTCCCTCTGTGGGTTACCTACACCCTGGCAGGAGGAAAGATGCTCTGTATAATACAGTGTTGACCTGTAACAGTTTCCTTCAGTTCCTTCCATTGCTTCTGAGGCTAAGTTGTGACCTCTGTCAAGTCTTGTCCTCAGTAACTCAATTTCCTATTACAAAGGAGAAGTGGCAGGACTGCCCTAGCACAGATATGTGATGATAATGCCCTCAGAGAGTGGAGCACTCAGTCTGATGGTGGTTGCTACAGGCCTAATGAAAATCGAGGGAAAGATGAATGAAGTACTGACTACCAGCTGTCTAGTAGGAGCAAAAGGGGGACCAGTATAATAATTTATCACTTGTGCAGCAATGCAACCCGTTACCTTTCCCCTCGTTCTCAGGCAGAGGGGACATGCTCTTCAATGTCTTCATGCGTTGGAGTGGGGTGACTCACACAGGCCCAAGGACTCCTTGGTAGCTGCAGAGGCAAGGAAGGGATGGCTGTGACATTAACTCACAGGAAAGTCATGAAGCTGAATGTTCTGGATGATGCTGTTTTGAGTAGAGGACAGTGACTCGTCCAGAAACTCCTTTGAAATTAGATAATCTCTCATCCCACTTACCAGAGAGCTTGTGGGACCCATATCAGAGTGGGAGAAATGGCCCTAAATAATGAGCTGAGAGAGCCGATCTGGATCCAGAGCATTAAAACTCCAAAGACCCCCTCTAAGGATGTTAAAAGGCACGGAGTTAGTGTGGCTGCATTCACTACTGTGATTACCTGCAAATGAAGGCAGCAGCTCTGACTCATGTGCTTATGGAGGAGAATTATAAAGAGATCTGTATTCCCAATTACTCCCCAGGCTGGAGAGCAGGAGCTGGGAGATAATGGGCAAATCAGACTCAGAAGTGGAGGAAAGCTGTTTCTCTCCTGCATGGCTGCACGAAACCCACAAACATGGGATGTGAATTTTCTTATCTCTTACATAGCATCAGCTTCAGAAAAGATGGGCATGCCTCCACTGCTGATATTCATACCCATGTGCTGTCTTGGCACGCTTGCTGACACCAGGATGAGTCTTAACTCGAGTGTTGATTCACACCACGCTGCAAACAGGGCTTAAGGCATTTGCTGCTGCTGGATCAGGGGACACACTCTGAGCCCTAATCCCAAAAACGTCCCGAAGCTGCTCAGCTGCTGAGCTGGGGAAACATTTTACGAATAACGGCAAATGAAATCTGGTTTCATATAATTTCCTCGGGTTTCTTTCCTGCTCGTTGACGGAGAGGAAATGCTTTTCACATGCCAGCTGGTGACACTGCTTCATTATAAATTGCTCACCTCCCATTTTTAAATCATGACTGCAAAATATTCAGACAGCTCTCAGATTAGCCAGTCTGTCATCTCTGGGGGATTTGTTTGTCCTTGGTCTTGGAGTTTGGTAAGAGTAACCTATAGATTTAGCTCCTTTGACTGGAGACACACTGGGAAATCCTGGGACTGTCCAAGCAACCCCTCTGTAGTTCTCCTTGGGTCCCAGATCAGCGATGGGAATAGGGCCAGCTGAAGGTCCTTTTCTAATGCTTCCTTTGACAGGACCAGGTCACTTGGTCTTGTCTCCCCTGTGCTCCCCCTGCTCCCACTGCAGTGTCTGTGACCCCGAGGCCCGTGCCCTCGGGAAGCACCAGGCTGCCACAGCCCCGTGTCAAATGCCGCAGCCCAGGAGCATGTGCGGGTGTCTGCAGAGCTCCCCCCGGGACCAGAGGGGCCAGGACCGAGCCCTGCCTGGTACTTTTCCACCCTCCTCCTCACGGGCTGCTGGCTGCCTCAGTGGGAGCCGTGTGTAGGGCTGAAGCCAAGAAGTGTCCCGTGACGTGGCAAACCCTCCTTTGCCAGGAACCACCTTTGTGGCAGCAGCGTTTTCTCCAGCCTCAGAGTCATCTTTATTTTCGTTTCTCTCCCAGCTAGGCAGGGCAAGGAAGGCAGCCAGCAAGCTGGTGGGGATGGAGACATCAACTTCATGGAGAGAGGCAGGAATTTAGCAGCGTCTGGACAAAACCAGCACTTCTGAGGGGCGGGCTGCCATTTGCACACCTTTGTGGATTCCAGCCCCTCAGAGGTGCTACCAGGGTTTAAATCCTCCAGTGTCAGGCTACCAGAGCCATAAGTGATTGTGGTCTTCTCCCTCTCTGCTTTCTTGATGCTTGTCACACAAGATTTTGCTTGTGACACAAGATTTAGAAAGACAGTGAGTGAAAAAGGTTGAGAAGTTCCCTAGGAGCAGGGACAAGCTCTGTGTCTCATTTCTGAGCCTTTCCTGAGCGATCTAGATGGTTTTTGGTCTGTGTTTGGTCAGCATTCGGAAGCAATGTGTGTCTTTGTTTAGTGATGTTTTATTTCATAATGGGACACTTCAGTGCTGTAAAAGTAATAGAGTTAAATTATAAATTATCTGACAAAACCGAAATAAAAGAAATCCTAAAAAAACACGAGCCATGAGACCTGAAGATTTTTAGCCAAGTCCTAAGGATGTTGATGACATTGTGGGTGAATGTATCGATGTTTATGAAGATCAGTATAAAATCCTGCATGATGAAGTTGACAGTGTCACGTAGTAGACATTTTACAAGGCAATAAACACTTTGAGGAGGAAAGAGAGGGTGTTATCTAGTTCTTTATCTAACATTAGCGCACCTGTTAATTGCTACTGAGTTATGAGGCTTTGCCCAGCCCATCTCCAGTGTGTGGAGCAGAGCATGGTGTATGGAGGGCCACCACTCCAAGGCTTTACCTTGGAGGTTCCCTCATTGGCTTGCATAGCAATGAGATAGTTTCTTGTCCCTGTGTGAGGAGAGAGGCTGTGCCTGAGACAGCTGGACCTTGTGCCCATCATCACTTCAGTCTTCTGTACTGTCTTGGGCACATCTTTTATGCCCTGTTTTGTAGTGGCTTTTAGCACAGACGCCATCACAGCCACTACATTTACATGATGAGAGCAGGGGAGGGAGCCAAGACCAGGATGCCACAAGGAAGACAGATTTCCTGGAGAAGAGCAAACAAACCAAACCACCAATGTCTCATTTCACCAGAGCATGCCTACACCAGTTTACGCACACACTGCAAGTGGCAATAACAGGAAAAAAACAGTCAAACCCAGTCCTGGCTGAAAAACCCCATCATGAACAACATGGCATTCTGTATTCTGGCTGGCAGTTGTGATCTGGTGGGGTTTTTAAAAAACACGGTGTTCCTTCACACAGACAACAGAAAGCCATTTGAGAAAAGCATTGCTCAGCCCAGCACCATCAACCCCTTGGGCCAGCATCCCTGTGAACCCATCCCCTCCACTCGACATATCCTATGTCTACTTGGGTCTGTAAGTCACTTCTTCTCTGTCTCCATTTTCCCTCTCTTCACGACTCTGAACACTGCGTGGTCTATGGCTTCGGCTGGGGAACAAGTGAGGACCTGTGTGTGCTCTGACCGGAGCCAATTGCTGTGTGTAAAGTGATTGAATACAAAAATTAGAAATGAAAAGGAGGTTGAAGTGAGGTGGCCAAAGCAAACACACGTAGCAAACGCAGGAGGAGAAGAAAGGCTTGTAAGATCCCTAAACTGAGCAGCTCTCAGAGTGTTGTGATGGGCGCCAGGGAGAGAAACGTGGTCTCGTTTGGCTCCTGGGGGCTGTTCTGCCAAGCTCACCAGGACAAGGTCTGTGTACAGCACAGCTCTTTGCTTCAGAGATTTTTTGGAGAGCAAAGCTGGGCTGAGGTGGGATTTATTAACAGACTGGGTGGAGCTGTGGCAGCAGAGCATTGTGCTCTTCCCACAATTTGTTTTATTGCAGGGGCTGCCCCCAGATTGCCATTGCTCCCTGTCTCCCAGATCTTGCACATCCCCAGCTTCAGCCCCCAGTTTCTCCCATTTACAATTTGGTAATATTTTTGGTCATGTGAGTTGAGAAATCCCAATTTTGATCCCAGTGACAACGTGCTTAAAAACCTTGTGCTGTGGGGCATTGCTTGGCTTGCTGATTCAGCAAAGGCATCAAGGTCACACTATGTGCTCCAGAGTTTTCCATGTACTTCTACCACCAAGTTCAGCTTAACTTGGAGCATATTGATCAATGACAAGTTTATGTCCCACTTCTGCCCAGACTGTACCTGCACTGATGAGCAGAGGGTATCAATCCATGGTTACCAATCCAGCCCTTCTGCTGGAGCTAATAATGTCTTCAGTGACTTGATATACAGTGAAAAGATTTCAAATTTCCTCTGAAAAGCAGCTTCATGGCAATTACAGAGGCACTAGAAGTGTGTTCACATGTGCCTATAGGTGAGTGGAAGTGAAGTGCAAACTTGTTGTGAAATGCAAATCAGCCACACAACAGTGACAAAGTGGAGCCACAGTAGTTTGTCCCAGCTGCAGATCTGATCACTAGGACACATTTAATATATTACAGAAAGTGAGAAATTCAGCTTCCAACAAGAAAAAAAAAACTTCCAAAGAAATTGTATATCTAAAACTGAGGTTGTTCTGCATCCGGGAGTTGAGGAAGATGGAGCTTGTGCTGGCTTGGGCCTGTTTTAGGAAGAAGGTGATGTCTCTGTTGAGCTGTAATGAGAAACATGCACCCTCCTGAGTAAATATCCATCAGGCAAAATAATGTGGACTACAGCATCACTTGGGAAGAAATGAAATTGTTAGAATAAAAGATCAGCATGGGATTCAAGTCTCTTCTTGAAAGGAAACACGCTGGGGAATTTCTTTAGCAGATGGAAATTGTTATCTTTAAAGATAAAGATCGTGTCTCCAAAAGAGGGGAAAATGCAATTTTTTGTTTGTTTTTAGCTTTCAGCCTTATTACATTTAGTAAAACCTGAGGATACAATTTCTTTGCTTGTGGCTCTCTCTCCTTCTCTCTTACTGTACTCCTGGCTCAGCTTGTCCTATTATTTATGTAGACAGGGAATATATCTAATCAGAAAAAGACAGTGATGAGATTAAGCAAAAAGGATGTTATTTTTGGTTAACATTAGCTAGGCACAACAATAAAATCCAGGATGGCAGAAGGAATGATTAGCACTGAGCTTTCTGCAAGCCCTGAGAGGAAGCTGCCCCTTCCTCCCAGCCCCAGCTGCTGTCGTGGGGCTGTCAGGGATTCCTGGAGACACCCTGCAACTGTGGAGATGTACAGCACAGCAAACAAATCTATAGCACAGCTGTTTGCATTTCAGTGTCCTGATTTAGGAAAAAAGGGAAAAGGAAAGACAATTTTACTGTGAGCATATTCCTTCCTTTAACTTGCATGTGGTTTGTCACACAGTAAAGGATTTAAATGGATAGATGCCCAGCTAGCAGCACACAAGGAGTGTTTGAGATGCCCACAGCATCTGCCATTCAAAGCTAGAGGTGAATATACATTTTTCCACCTAATCACTGAAGGAAGCAAAGACCTGTTTGATCCACTATGGGGGAAACCCACGTTTGCTTTATTTTCCATTTTGCACTTGTTGATAGCAAACCGGGTGCAAATGTGTTTCAGGAGCAGAAAGTAAGGGCTGTCTATGTCGCTTTAGTGTTTTCTTAGAAATAGGGTCGTGGGAAGAAGGTGCTGCTTCCCCAGGCTCATATGGATGTACAGAATTCAGCCAGAGTTTACACAGGCTGCAGCTCTGCTGCCTGGTTGCTGCTATGGTCTCTATTGCAACAATTAGCATCAAAAGAGGAAAGGAGAAAAAAGAAAAGCCCAGGGGAACATAGTCTAAGTGTAAGAAACGAAATGTTAAGCCAGGCCAAGAAAGACTTTTCTCCTGCTGAAAATCTGTTGTGCTCACTGTGGAGCAGGGAGCTGGCAAAGGGGCTGGAGCTGCGTTTGCATCGTCGAGCCTCCCTGAAAGGCCCTTTTCAGCCTGCAGTTTGTGAAGAAAAGTGGGAAGGAGCCAAAACCAGGGGTGGAGGAACATACAAATACTATGTGTAAGCAGTGATGTTTTTTATTTGGAAGCAGACCCATACAGTTGAGACTCACCTTGGATAACTCATAGTGGGGGTGGGAGAGCTCCTCCCATCTCCACCCACTACTAAACAGTGAGTTTTAGGAGGTTTTGGCTATTTTCTGAGCTTTGGGAACTAGCTGTGCAGTGCAAAGATACACTCAGAAACGCTGCCAGCAGCTCCCAGCTCTCCCAGGTGCTGTGGTGGGCTTTGCCATCTCTAGATGTGACAAACACGCTCCCGGTCTCCCATGGGTAAAGCTTCCAGGGAGTACTAATGAAATCTGTGATGTGGGACTCACGTGCAGGGCAGCAAGAGCATCCAGACAGGGAGCTGACATGCTGCTGCAGAAATACTGTCATGAGAAGTGTGGCTTTGCTGTGAGTCCCTGTTGGGGACCTGCTCTAGTCTTGCAAGGAGGACAGCTTAATCTTATGTTGCAGAGAACATGACTTGGGTAGATGGGAAAAAAAAAGATGTACTTTCAACCCCACTGCACCTCCAGCTATTCTCAAGCCATCTCTGCCCCCCAGAAATTAAGAGCAGAGCACTTAATTAGAAAAG
This sequence comes from Brachypteracias leptosomus, assembly GCA_013401335.1. NCBI lineage: Eukaryota > Metazoa > Chordata > Aves > Coraciiformes > Brachypteraciidae > Brachypteracias > Brachypteracias leptosomus. The sequence continues at coordinate 1,074,624 of VYZX01023498.1, forward strand.
ATTCTGGTTTATATATTTATGCAGGATTTTCATGCTCAAGGTAAGTGCACGGAAAGTTAAGGGAAGTGTGCAGGAACAGGGCAAACACAGGGAGTGTGAATAGAAAAGACCTTTTTTTACGTGAAGTCAATATTTTAAGCTTGTCTTCCTGTGACAAATACCTGAAGCTGGTGAAGGCAAAGAAAAGATTTTGTTTGGTTCTAAATTTTCTTGCTCGGATCAAGAGCTGTGTCTCAGCGTGGACATCTGCAGTGGGGCAGTGTGGGTGGCTGTCCCTCAGCTCAGTGGAGACCGGCTCCTTCAGCAAGGTGAAAAGAGGGTAAAAATGGTAGAGTGGGCTCATGTTATGCATTAGCAGATGGAGGAAAGGGGATAAACAGAAGCTGTTTGCTTCCCATCACGAGGAGAGACTAGCTGGGCATGGCAGGAAGGATGGAACAGGAGGGACAGGCAGGAAGGTTGGCAGAGGGTCAGTCTCGTGGAGGGGAGTGGGTGATTTGTGCAAAGGCTGTGTCAGGGGCTGTGTCAGGTACAGGATGGAGTTCCTGGTTTGCTCAGGAAATCTGTGGTGTGTGTCCTCTTCCCATCTTCCCGTGCTTAAGTGACATGTCCTGCTCAGGATGCCAGCAACTAAGGGATTTCACTCACCCTCCTGAATCTGATCCTCATAGAATAACAAATTGGAAAGGACCTCAGTGATTATCTGGTCTAACCTTTCTTGGCCTCACTGGGAGACAGAGGTCCTGAAGTGGGAAGGCAGAGACATTGGTATTTCTTGCTACAGAAGAGGAACAAAGAGCTCTGGTGACTGGGAGAAGAGTTGCTGTGTCCTCCTGAAGCACAACGGGAGTTGCTGTCTCGATCACATACTGGTCCAAACTCTGACTTCAATTACCCCATGAAATAAATCTCTTCCTCTTTACAAAATCATCTTGTAGTTTTACAGAGACTGTGTTGCTCCTCTCCTGCTTTTCCATCTGCTGTGGACCATGGATCTTCCAGAAATTCAACTTGCTGTCCCTCTCCATCCCTTACTTTGAGAACACCCTTGCTTTTCCCCAGTTCTCAGTCCCACGCTTCGCTGCCCCAATGCATCCATGAGGGACCTGCTGGCAGGGGACCACCCCCCCGGCTGAACTTGCATAGCGAGGAAATCAGATGACCTCTTATCAAAACAAGCTTAGAGAATTATACTCAGAATAAAACCATTCACTTGCATCTTATTCTGCCCCATTGCCCTCTCATGTGATGGCTTGGGCTGGTTTCCCCCTCAGGACAGCAGGACAGTGCCAGCAGTTTCCGGGATGCTCGGTTGTTTTCCTTTGGCTTTTCTCAGTGGCTGTTACTACCATGAGGGAGCCTGTGAAGTTGCTTTGCCCAGCGGAGCTGGCGGGTTTGGATCTTCCTGCCATTAACACCTATGCAAAAAGCATTAGTGTGTCACTGACTCCTGGAGCCAAGCGCATGGAGCGAGGATAAAAGCTATAGAAACATCTGTACTGGCCTGGAGTCTTACTAGTAAAAGCAGTTTAATCCAGTAGTACCCACATCTCCCTCAGGCCATTCAGAAGGAGAGGGACCATTGCATTCTGGGATCTGTAGTTCCTTTGAGCTGCAAATGTCCTAACTGCAGGAAGAGGAACCTGTGGAGCTTTATCTGAAGAGCTGTTTCCTTGTGATATTATAGTTATGAGGTAGGATAATGTTTAATTCTCTGCATCTGAATTGTTGCTGCAGATGTGGCACTTCAGGACATGGTTTAGTGGTCATGGTAGTGTTGGGTTGACAGTTGGACTTGATGATCTTAGAGGTCTTTTCCAACATTAATAATTCTATGATTCTATGATTTTTTTTCCTTGAAAACAGAAGCAAATCCTGAGTTTTCCGTGCTATCTCCTTCCCCCTTGCCTTTGCCTTGGGAAGATGCTGTGCTACCCTACCTGAGAACTTTCCAGTGCAGGAGTATCCCTAGTTCAGGTTCCTTCAGTGTGTCCCATGCTCCTGGATGTGGGGGTGGATCACAGAGCACCCCGTTGGGCTGTCATGGTGGATCCCACAGCTGTGTGCAAGCAGGAGCAGCACAAAGTCAGCAGCAGACTCTCATTAACCCCCAGGCATGGCTGGAGCACGCAACAGCAACCAAGAACATCATGCCCAGCTGGGTTACGCAGGCAGGTCCAGAGCTGTTACCCACTTAAGTATTCCATGTTGGACTGGTCAGATCACCTCAGTGTGAAAATTATTCGGGGGGTTTTATAGCATTTTTCAAATAAACATGCAGCTCAGACTATTTTCATTACTTTCCCAGCCTCTTGTAAAATTTGTCAACAGAGTGCTTGGAGAACGAATTAACCGTGTGTGCCTGGGGTGGAGAGCTCTGCAACGAGTAGATCTTCTGTCCCTCACCGCCAGCACACCTGTGGAATGTGTGGAGTCCCTATGCCCCTTTGTCAAAGCAGGAGCCAAGAGGAAGACTGGTTTTGAGAAATACTCCAGGGCCAGCATTAACAGCCTCCATGAGCCCAGGGCTGGCTGACTGTGTTAAAATATACCAATATCAATGAGGTTAAGAGGACTAGATGTCTCTGGGTGTGATGGGAACCAGACAACCTGAGATGGAGATGAGACTGTCCCAGGAAGAAACTTCAGTCTTGTCACCTCCTCTGGGCCTTCAAAGAGAGCATTTCATCTCGGTGTGTGTCCTGCTGAGCGTGCGGTTGAGCGGCTGGGTTTATGGAGGGTGAAATCATTAACACCCTGAGAGCATGAATGCCCCGTTCTGCAGGAGCAACCGGGCGGGCTCGGCGGGGCTGAGGTGCGAGCGAGCCAGCCGAGACCTGAAAGGGCTCAAACATCCCCCAGTACATCAGGGCAGCTCTTGTTCAAATGAGACTTTATAAAACATTTTACATAATGTTGAAAAAGACCCCTTAATTAGCAACGCCTACCTCTCTTTGTCCTTTAGGTGACAGAGACGCAGTCTCAGGCGCTTCCCTTTCATTTCTCCCCATTTCCTCTCCCAAGAACTCTTTAATTTTTGATGTGCTTGCTTTGTTGCCAAAACCACCAACAGCGTTTCTCTGTGGGGTTTAAACGTGGGAATCAAAGCATGTGTAGTGGTTGCCATCACTGGCATGTCAGGAGAGGCTCCAGAAGCCTGCTTGGTGCACAGAGACCAGCACTGATCTCACTAGCTGCCTTTGTGGTCAGCCAAAAAGATAGTCCCCAAGCCCTGCACCACACAGCTCCCAGGATCTGCAGGTCTAAGGCAGTGATGGCAGCGGCAGAGGAGTCTGGTCCCACAGCTGTCTGCGGCTGGGATCAGATCCACACTGCGTCCTTTTTCATGCCAGTCAGCAGAATCACCCCAGAACCATCAGCCCTCAGGCTTTCCTTCAGATGGAAAGTTTTGGCTTGTTTTTGATCAACCTAAACCACTTTTCTAAAGATGTGAGTCCTCAGTGAGAGCCTCAGAAGAGCTCTAGCAGGAACAAGGCAAACTGAAAAGAGAATGGCTCTCAAAGGCTCTTCTGTCACTTATATGCTTTTCTTCGCTGCTCTGAGTCATTATTTGGCCTCACACTTTTGCTGTTCCCAGCATAACTAGGAGAGTGGAAGAACTGGATTTCCAAGGAATTAAGTAACTAATATGACTAAAGGCTAAAACCAGTGATTCATGCATTTATTTCTGAGCTTGAGACCTCTTTTGGATTGCTGCTATTTACAGGTGGTGGAACATTGTTTCTGGATGAAAATATTTGCAAACCCCCGCCTACTTTAAGCCTTACTGATTGTTTGCTCACATGGCCTTGCCATACAGGTGCTGGTTTTTGCTGTTGCTCTTTTAAACAGATTTCCCATTCTTCATTCAGAAAGGAAAACAAAACCAAACCAAAACCCAAATCAAAACTTGGTGCAATTCAGCTCCTGAGTGGCACAGTATAAGGAGTAAACTGGAAATATCTATCAGATACTTATCCTAAAAATCACTGAAGAGAGGTTCATTGGCAGGTGCTTTGGAGTAGCAGAGTAGGGTGTTACCTCTGATGTAACCCAGTCATTGCACTTTTTGGGTTACCCAGGTTAAAAAAAAATAAATGTTTAACTGTAGCAACTTCAAATGTTTTTTCCATTAAAGCTGCTTGACACAGTGATTTCCCTTCTCTCTCACCCTTTGGAGCTCTGCCTCACACTTTATCCACATCTAGGTTCAGGACGTCAAGATGTCTGAGCCCAAGTGGTTTGGGAGTAAACAGGGCTAATAGAAATACCTTTGGACAATGCCTCTATATTTAAAAAGTAACTATATATACCATGTGTACAGACTATTAATGTGGCCTTTAGCCACACAAATGAATTCAGTCACTGAGCTTAAAAGCACATTCAGTTATTACTCATCTCCTTGACATCTCTGAGACGAATCCTGCTAGGAAAGGCTGCATGGGAGCTACAGCTTGTGTCAAAGAGGGCATAGACCTTCACCAGATGAACCACAAACCCATGGGGATGGGTGGCTTAGACACAGGGCTGTTAAGGAAGAGCAGATTTGTTCCAGCTTCTTCCAACGTCACCAAATAATTCTCGTCATCATTTGACATGGATGTTACAGTCTGGGTGGGAAAAAATAATCAGATTTATTGAATCCTTTTGTCTCCTTTGATTTTACAGTTGTGCTTTTGTTCCTGTCTCTCCCATTGGTATTTCCTTGGCAGTTCATGAGGGATTTCTTTTTTTGAATGATTGAGCATGTTTTGTGCCAAAAGAGAAAGGAGAGACAACCATTCTCCAAAGCTCAGGAAATGTGACATCATCCAAAATGCAAACCAAGCTTTTTGGTGGCCAGGTGGTAAAATGAAATATTCTCAGCCATCTCAGCATCTCCACTGCAAGGAAATTAAAAGCAGAAACTTGGGATGACAACCCTTGGCAGCTCTATTCAACTTTGGTTTAGGATGCTAAAAATGCCAGCTTGGTAAGGCTGCTAGAGAGACTAATAAAAAGGCCTAAATTTTGCCAGAATTGTGGATTTCTGCTTCACCGCTGAGCAGAAGCTGCGAGTGGTGACTCACATGTCGCTTGACACAGTCTGGCACTTGTGGTAGATCATCAGCCAGGGGAATCACAGAGCTGCTGTTCTCCCAGCCAACCCACCACCTCATCTCGGCAGCCCTGGCATGGGAACGGCAGCGCTCACACACAGAGGGGCAGGGGAAGCTGGTAGAAAAATGGGCATCTCATTCCATATCCAGGCAGGCTGCAGAGCATGGGAGCTAAGACACATCTATCAGTGAGGGTCATGGTCAGGCTAATTTTTGGAAGAACATGTTTCCGTTTCAGCAGCGGGCACCAGCACTGGGTTTGACAGAGCTTAACAATTTGGGATAACAAATTGTGGACAGAAGTCTTGCAGTGGGACAGCTGGCTGCTAGGGTTTTGGAAGGCAGAGCTTTGTCTCCAAAAGGTACATCTCATCAATAGAAAGAACAATTTCTGCCACTGCAGGATTTTGCCTGTTGACATTTTATGGCATGGATGTATGCAGGGAGGTCTGCTGGAAAAGGCACTGGTTCTGGCCTTAAAACCTTTGCCTTTGTGCATTTCTCATGTCTCCATGCTTTGATTGGCTTGACACAAGCTCTTTATCTCAGGGATGGGTTTGTCAGTTTTATACTGCGGTTTGGTACCTGCCATGTGCAGAACAGGCAGCTTCCCAAGTGGACGTGTGACAGCAGAGTCCCACAGTCTGAAGTTTGGTCCAGACACATGGCAAAGGCTGCTTGAGTAGCACCGTGTACCTGATCCTTCACAACAGGGGCAGCACAGATGGCCAAACAAGGCAGTCACACATCCCCTATACAAGGTATAATTCTGTTGTAACCTCTGGGTATTATAAGCCCATCTTCTGGGAGCCATTCCCAGGGGATATTTCAGGTGCACTGTTTGAAAGAGACTTCATTACCTCCTAACAGAGATATTAATATATCCCAGCACAAGAGTAACCTTCAGCTGGGAACCCAAACCACCATGGAAATAAAAAATGAACCATATATGCCTTAAATGGGTTGAAGTCACTCCACCTGTTCTCAAGACTGCATGTCACCTGGGAAAGAGCAGACTTGGAGGGCAGGGACAGAGTCAAGCAGCCCCGACTGCAGCACCATAACCAAACCCGTGCAGCATAGCATAGATCCCATAGATCCCCTGTAGCATCACACTCATACAGTGGAATAAATGCTCTTTGCTGCAGCAGCAGCACAGAACAAAAGGAGAATATCAAAAGCCAGGTGTGTGGCCAGAGCAGGGCAGCTGGGTTAGCCACCAATGCTAAAGGCTCCTCTCCACCCATGGTTGGATGCAAGTGGAGAAAGTGTCTCAAAGCTGTTGAGAGCTTGCTGGGTTCTAGACTCTGCTAAGCTGCAGTATCACTTAGTCCTGTGGGCTCATGTACCTGCTGCAGGAATAAGCCACAGTGCAAATGTCTCATCTCAAGCTCCACGGCTGTTTTTTCACATAGGCTGGCTTGGATATTGCTACACTGCACCCTGTTGGGCTGTTCTGCAGCATCCCTGCCTGCATGTGGGATTAATGGGAAGGTGGTCTTCCACGGTGAGCTTCTCTCCACAGTTATCCTATAGTCACAACTAGTGTATCCTGTGGCAGCTGTCATGGCTTTTTGGTAGAGATACAACAGATGTTAGACGTGGGGAGGAGACATCTCTGTCCTGCTCACTTCAGCTCTTTTTGTCCTTTTTGGTTATTTTGACTTGATCTGCAGAGTTGATTGTATTTCTCCAATTTTTTTTTTCTTTCTTTTTTTTTGCCAGGTGTACCTATGATTGCTTTAAAATGAACCTGGGGGTGACTGATTCTGTTTATTTTTAGAGGACAACCTATATGGAAATGTTCTTCTCCTCCTCTACCCCAGGGCCAGGTTCAACGATGAAGGAAAGTGTTGAGAAAAGTAAAGAGAGTAAGAAAATAAAAAACCTGGCTCTTAGCTCCCACACACGCGAGGAGACCCAAGAACCAGGTAGAGCCTTCTCGTGTTGAGTCTTTAAAAGCTTCATTGTGATGTCTTTGCAAGAACATATTTATTTTGTTTCCTGAGCCGTATGAGCAGGGCATTGTATCTGGTGGATTAAGGCAGCTCTGTGCAGCCCAGAGAACTATGAAATCCCTCCTCTGTCAGGCTGATGTGAAAGGATCCCATTCATCTGGGCACTCCCGCCCAGTGGGGTCTGTTTAGCATTCATCCCAAAGTGCGACAGAGCTCCTAGTGCTGTCTCTGGCTCCTTCCCTCCTCTCCCACATCCCCGCTGCCCCACATGTGCCGGCAGCCAAGAAAAGAGAATAGGGAACCTTTGCTCCATGGCTGCTCCTGGGCTGCTTTCCACTCGTTGGTATGCAACGGGCATTTGCCCCAGTACCCTACTTCACACCAGTGAAAGCTCCTGGCCCCGCCATGTGCCAGCGACGTGCTGCGCAGCAGCTCCAAGGGCTGGGGGACAGGGGGAGGGCACCCGCTGGTGACGACACGTGAATCAGCAGCGTCCGTGCCATGGCAGGCAGGGCACTGCCCGACACGGGTGGTGTTGGGGGGACAGGAGGAAAGGGTGCCTGTGAGCAGCAGTGTGGGTGAGTGTGCCCATGCACACGTGGAGGTCAACACACTAACAGGAATGTCATGCAGGGGAGCTGGGAGACACAGGAGGGGATGTAAATCAGCAGCAGCTTGGTTTTGCAGTTGTGCAGGAGAGATCAAGGGCTTGGCCAGTTTCTGCTTTCTTCTCCTATGACCCACCATTGGGTTTTGTTCATAGTTCAGATTCCTGATATGAAGCCAGATACTATTTATTTGCTCTATTTTTTCTCTTCTAGCATCTACCTAGGGTCTGGCCTTTTTTTTTTTTTTTTTTGGCAACTACTGGTTAGAGACAGTGTTAGGGAAAAATTGTGAGGACAGCTCTTGAGAAATAAGCATTGTCCAAGCCAGACACTAAGCAATGTTTCTTTCCTTGCTCAGACCTTGTCCAGATGAGATTGGACCTGAGCCTGGGCATCTGTGCCCAACAAAGCTCCCAAATCACTTGTACCTGAGAGATAAGGATGGCTTTAAATCAGCCAAGCCCATGCAATATGTGGGACTGAAAAACCAGCCATTACTCAGAGCTGTTTCTCTAACTGAGGATGGTAATTTCTGTGTGCACTTGAATTTACAGCCTTGTCAACTTAAACAGTATTGAGAAATGCATTGGTTAGCTTGGACTGAAGCTTGAGGCTGCAGACTGCCTCTGTTCTTGCAGGTCAGCATTGACAGAAGGAGTTGGAGGCACAGATTACATTCAGAGGCCAGCTTCTCATCCTCCTGGGCCCCTCTACACCTCCCAGGTCCTGGATGGGACTGGATGGAGTATAGAGGATCCTCCAATGAGTTGTTCTGTCTGTATGTGTGGCCCTCACAGAAGAAGGAAGTATCCAAAGTCTCCTTGGGAAACGAAAAGCATAGCAACAGCAGAGGAAGCCAGCCAAACCTCACCCTCACAGTGTGTGGCCACAACAGACCTCAGCTTTGCCCATCAATAACACCATTTATTGTTTTTAGAGCGAAAAATATACGTTTGTGAAAACAAGATTTCCCAAGCTGACTGCTTCTTCAGTGAGTGGGAGAAAGGGGTCTCTGGCATGGCTGGAAGGCACCACTCTGCTGCCTTCTGGGCCTCTCTGGAGGCATCGCATTTCACTCGAGTTGTCATTTCTGGTTACACTTCCAGCCCTTTCTATTAAGGGTAAGTAAGAAACAAGCACCCCTTTCTTCCCACCATGGGACTTGCATGGGCGTGAGGGGGGAAGCCAGCCTCCGAAGAAAGGACTACTGAGGAGGGACAATCCCATTGCACCCTCCTGGTGATGGCTTGGCCACATCCTGCATGGGCGAGTGCACGCCTGCGAGCCCGGGAGCTGTTGAAACTCCATCTTGATAGCTGAGCACTGACCTCACTGGAGACATGACGTAATCACAGAGCTCGCGAGAGAAAGCCCTGGGGACTGGCGGCTTAAAACACTGCTGCCTTATGCCTGGAACAACACTTCCAGTCTTCAAGCCTTAAGAAGCTCTGGTCTGTTGGCAGGACACTGCTCGGGGCTTGCCGGAGGCTGCGGGACTTGGGGAAGTTAAGCGCTGGCTCCAGTTGGGAGCCCTAGGCTCCACCAATGACTCCAGGGATCTCTCCCTAGCATCAACCTGAGGCAGAGGTCTCTGCAAAGGGGCCCTGCTGTCAAGATCTTTAGTGTTTTTAGTGGTATATTTTACAGCACCAGCTGCTGAATGTGGCAGAAGCAGTATCTGCCTCTTCCACATGGCAGATGGTAGCTGGGACATTGTGTCCCCCTCCCAAGGGTCTCCATTGCTTCCCTATTGATTCCTGTGGTCAATGGAGTCACATCCAAGTAACCAAGAGTAGCCCACAGGTATTTGAGCACATGCTTTATACACTGATAAGTGACTTCAGCACCTCACTGCTGGCTGTCACTATATTGTCCAGGGTCAGCACAGGACCACTGAGCACAGTGCCACCAGCTCCCCCACACCCATTCACTCAGACCCTCATCATAATTTTTTGGTGACACTCCTTTGTTTCATAGTAGTGGGAGTAGGCACACAGACAGGCGTGTCCAGCCCTCTGGGAAGGGAAAATATAGCTGTAGATACAAAGATGGTAATTTTTTTTTTTTTTGGTGGGGGTAGCAGATAAAATCTGTACATCTGAGAAGACTTCTTCAAGAAAGAAAAGGTCTTCATCCCGCTATAAGAGACAGCAGTCTCGTGACAGCTCATTTCATGTGGCATTTGCTAAATAGAAGCCAGCTCTCTCTAAGAATGGGTTTTCCTGAGACATTCCTACGCTAATGTATGCAATCTGCCTGTGGAAGGGGTGTTACACATCCTCTTGGGGCCTCATCCAGCATGGGTGTGAATCTGTTCCCTGGGGCTCAGCCGAGCTCATCAGATCCAGAAGGAAAGGTTCAGGCTTCTGCACACTCTGCAATTCAGCCAGGACACTCTGGCCAAGCCTTCATACATGTATGGTGGGGAGCTAAGCATGCAAACCACACTAGCTATGTTTCCTGAGTGTAATTTGTGCCTAAAATGCCAGCAACCCTACTTCTAAACATTGCCAGGCTGCTGTTCCTCCGGCCACACACATGTGATCCAGCTGGAAAAGAGGATTTACCAGTACCAGGAACAGAGCCATGCTCAGTCCAGCAGGACCAGCTCAGAGCTGAAGGTCCTGATGTTCTCCTATTTTTTACATTTGGGCTGCAGGCTGGGAGAATCAGAGAGTTTCTAGAGCGCAGGCCTATGGGTCTGTTAACCAGCTCCAAGTGTACTGAGCAATCAACTGCTTTAGCTGTCAGGGGTTAGCCCCAGCAAGGATCACCGTGTCTGGGACTGACCACGCAGCCAGGATCAGGTGCGATGCAAATGCTGTCTGGCAGCCAAAGGAGCAGACTCCAGAGGAGTTTCTTTAGTCAGTCTGTGACTCACACGTTGGCAAGTGTGAATCCGTCCTGCCTGGTGAGATCTGAGGCTGTCTGTTGTCCCTTGCCATCACAAGAAAGCTGGGCTGGGAGACAGACCAGCTCAGAAGGGGACTTAGAGACAGAAAGTCTTTAATGAGAGAAGAGAAGCATCCAAATGACTCTTTTCTCAGTAATTTTTGCTAATTATAAAGCCATTGACTGCTATTCCCAAAGCCTCCCTGCGTGAGGGAGCTTAATCACTGATGACAATTTTTTGGCATTTTCGGAGTTGCCACTGACAAGAACACACACCAGACACCTCCACCCAATGGCAGCATTTGCCTTGGCAAAATGAAGCTTCTATGTTATTCTCAGCTCCATCACTTGCTTTCTCAAATTCTCTACATTTGCCTTGCTAGCCACACCACGGTGTTAGCTTAAGGTACCTATGGATATCTCAGCTGTTTACAGAGCATCCTTCTACAACAAGCAATACAAACGTCATCTTCTTTCAAAAGCCACCTTATGAGCTGCAGTGTCCAAGAGAAGAGCAGACAAGAGGCCATTTGCAGACTGTGTTAGACTGGTTGGAGATTTGGATTTATGATATCCTTGATTTTGTTCATGGAGCCTCCCAAACACCTTTGACACTACTGGTTTGGATGTGGAGACTCTGTAGACAACTTTCAGCTCCAAGATAAAGCCAGGCAAGAAACAGTTTTGCCAACAGGGAAAAAGAAAGAACCGCTTGCCCAGGGGCTGGGCCACAGGAATCTGGGCCAAACTGTGCTTCATCTAGCCAGACCTAGACCCAGTTTAAACCTTCACCTAAGTGTCACAACCAGCCAGCCAGCCAGATGTGAGAGCGATCTCAGCTGTGAGCCAAGACTCCTGTGTTGAACATCCAAAGGTGCTGGCTAAGCCCCTTCCCTCTCCAGACATAATCCTAATTGCTGATGCTTGGCAGCCACTCCGTCATGAGCAATAAGGGAAATTCATATTTTGTGTTTTTAATGTGTTTATTAGCCAAGAAGTTATCACCTGAAAGTGGACGCTAGGGCATGTCCAGAAACCTCTTTCCCTAAGGTTCCCACCAACAATGTAGGTACTGTAATGTCTAATGGCAGCTTGGTACCAGCTTCATGGCTGCTAAAGCTGTGCAGGAGCCTAACGAAATCCAAGGGTCTTTTTTAATATCACAGAGTAACTTTTTGAATGACTAACTCAGAAGTAAAGCTTTTTGAGAAGCTTTACGGTCACTGGAGGAAATCTGTGCGTTGCAATGTGTGGCTATTTGATGATGGAGAGCACGTAAAGCGATCTCTTGGGACAAAGCTGGCCCGCCTGCTCTCTTTATGCTTGTGACCTGGTGCAAATTCATGCTCTGGTCTTGCAGTGTGAATATCCCACTCATCTGACTTCTCCACACCCCCAGTTAATTACAACTCTGCATTTCCTTAAAGAACCCCAGGTGCAAACATACAGATTAGAGGCGGTTACAGGAATAGGTTAGCTGGCTTGCAGACCTAAAAGGTTATTGTTGTTTCCACCAAGGTTTTATACAGTGTGCGTGTGTGTGTGCATATATATATTTATATTTCAATTATATTTATGTTATTATTTCAATTACAACCATCCATCTCTTCATAATGCCCGATTTCATTCTGCACTGGATTAAGCCCTGGTTGAATGCCAGCTCTGAAATGGCATGAATGAGTCCTCACAGTATGAGGAACCTTTCATCATGAAGGTCTTGAAATAAATGTCACCACCACTCTCATCTCTTTCTCTGAAACCCTCTTTTACCCCATCCCTCCTTCCTGCTCACTGAGGACACTATGGCAGTGTATTGACTTGTGAAGAAAGAGACTCTTCTTAGGTATCATATGTGCCCTTCAATCGGAGGGAGGTTGAGAGCCATGAACAGTTTGTGTTTGAGTGTCCCTTGAGATGCTGTGACAAGGGTCTTGTCTTCATTGCCCAAATAAAAGTAACTGAAACTCATTATGCTCTTCAGCTCAGATGCAGAAGTGAAGAGGAGAAACTGGTTTTATTGCAAGGCAAATTTACCTCAGCCAACCCTTGGCACCATTCACATGTTCTACTTGCCCTGGGATAAACACATGCCTTTATTGTTACAAAAGGCAAGATCAGTGACTGCTGGAATCATCCCTGACCCATCACACAGTGCAACCAGAGTGAAGACTCAATAGAATATCTATTTAATTAAAAAATACAGACAGGCTTCAACTTGGCCAACTGCAACCTGTTGAGGAGTCCTAAAGACTACATGTGAAATCATTAGATCAGACCATGTTTGGGATACAGCACAAGAGTTTGGAAGACATTACCTCTCAGCTTTCCTTGTGGCCTCTACTGTCAACACTGCTTTGGAGATATAGTCAGTTTGTGTGTGTCAAAAATGTCACTACAGCCTACTCACTAGGGTTGTAGAGCTGAAGTTGTTTCTGGAGCTGGCTGAGTCAGGACAGGGATACCAACCTGGTTAAAGGGAGATGTGGTGGGATTTTCTGAACTGGAATGAGGAGTGCTGGGCCATCTACCCCATGAGCAGAGGGAAGAAGTATGCATGTGTATGGAGAGAGGTGAGGAGAAAGGATCTGGATGTAATAGAGGGAGGTAAGTGTCAGAAAGTTTGTTGCATGTTCCTGTCCCAGCTGAGCTGGAAATTCCCCCCTCTTTTCAAACATTCAGCTTGTACATCTGTGGTGCTGTGATATGTAAATGTAAGAGTCGCTATAAGCAACCCTCATGCCTCCAACCTCATATATATAAGCAGTGCAATATCTAGGAGCCATAAACACCTCCTCAGCCCTTTGGAAGGGTTTTAGCTGACACAAGAGGATCTTGAGGAGGGCAGGAGATGAGGGTGTCACAGCATAACACTTTGCCATTTTGTCTCGGGGCAATTTGTGTTCTAGACTGATACTTAGGAACAAGGGACACATCATTTCTTGAACACCAGGATGTCCATAATGAGGAGGGTGTGAATCATCATGTGGAAAGCCACATCTGAACAATAGTCAAATTCCTGAGGATTTGTATCTTTGGAGCTTTCGGATGCACCCATGCCAGGAGGAGGAAGCACAGTTCAAACCTAGACTGTTTGAAGTCTGTTTTCTAAGGGTCTAGAAACCATTTTACAGCTTCAGTCATTCTCATACGCCGCAATTATTGCCTTAGTAAATATATCAACACAGAAGCATAAACTCCTCTAAAGCTAAGGAAATACCCCAAACACCAACAAATGGATGAGCTGCTGTGAGCTCTGGTGGAATAAATCCCAGGCTCCTGTGGGCTCAGATGATTCAGGCTTTGCATTCTCATGGTTTATGATTCCACCAGATTTCCTTGATGCAATTATTTTCTTGCCACTCTGCAGTCTACAAATTCTAAATATAACCTTGCACATAAAATAATACCCTCATTCCTGAAGCAGTCACTTGCCTCAAATCCTGCCAAACATACGCTTTTTATATTACATTAGTCATGAGCTGTGGCTGACAACAAGTTCCTCTTTGGAGACCCCTCCCAGAAATCTTGTTGAAAAGTCCTTTCTATTTTTTTATTATTTTTTTTTAAGTAATTCCAGGCTAGCTGAGTGCATCAGGCAGGAAAACGTTAACTTTTTCCAGAAGTGGCTGATGTCTCATGCACCCTGTAACAGTTGCTGCTGGTCCTTTAACAGATGTGTGGGAGGGATGCAAGTGACTGAGCGGGAAGTGGTGCCATTGCTCAACACCAATAAAGACACATGAGGCCAGGCTTTGAAGATAGCTTTTATAGTCTAGGGAGGATGAGTGAATGAACATAGAGACCCTCTATGGTAGTTAGTGACAAGGTGCCCTGCTGAATCTGAGGTTCAAACTCCTGCTATCTGTTCTTTTTGTTTTCAAGGCTCAGGTGAACGTTATAAAATGCTCCCAAGAATAGAACAGCCCTGCAGGGCTCCTCCACCCAGGAGCAGATGAGGTATGCAGTGCTTAGAGGTGGAAGAGCGGTCCCTCTCCCACGGTCAGTGATAGAGAAGCCTTCATCTTCACTTTCACCTTCACCTTCACCTTCGCCATCTGGCTTTACCCATTCTGGCTTCCGGAATGAGGTGGGAGCCAGAGCTCCAGCTATCCCTGCACTAGCTAAAGAAAATGGTCTTAGATGATACAGAATAGAGCAGGAATAGAATAGAATAGAATAGAATAGAATAGAATAGAATAGAATAGAATAGAATAGAATAGAATAGAATAATTTTAGTTGGAAGGAACCTAAAATGATCACCTAGTCCAACTTACTTCCTTCCTTCCATGGGGAAGAGCAAGTCTTTGTCCCTTTCCCATTCCCTGAAAGGGTCAACAGCAGTGACCTGTTCTTAGGATGCTGTTCTTCATCAGCTTGTGTGCTATGTGGATACCAGGACCTCTACTTCCCCACCATGTAGCACTGACCCAACGCCTTCCGGCATCTCAAAACCAAGGTAGCAGGATCTGGGGTCAAACAGAGAGTGGCACTGTGGAATAGAGTGTCTGTTGCAAGGCAGGGTGGGATTTGGTCTTTTGTTCAAGCACTTTTAGGAGAAGAAGGGAGAGGAGGTGCAGGGTGTGGTGCCACTGCAATTTTCCTAGTGGCAAAGCCAGCTGAAGTTTGCATCTTGCCAGACTCTCTGCTGTGAGGCAGCTGGCCACCCCACTCCTTTGTGCCAACTTATGTCTAACTGGGTCAGGGATCTGTGTTTAAAAAAACCCTCAAGAATAAACATAAGTTTTCTTATGAGCCTCGATCATTTACTGATTTTAAGCACAAAAGAGGTGCTCATCAACAGGAGTTTGGGTGATGGAAGGGAAAAGGGGAAGGAGCAGAACCTCTCCTATCTGGCTTTCCACCAAAGAAATCATACCTGTTTTCCATGAAGACATTGATTCAAGCCCAGCGCACATGGGACAGCATGGGCTCTGGAGAGAGCACTCACACCATCTCCTGCAGACAGCTAACCTGACAGCTAACCTGCCTTTTCTGGGCAAATACAGAGGGATCACCAAACCTCAGCTCTGCTCCCCCTGCTTGTGCCTCAGCTGCCTACTAGGGGTGGTGCGGGTTGTCAAACGAGCGCACAAAGCAAGCACTCACACCCCTCCCTTGGCTGCTGCGAGGACATCCGGGAGGGACGCAGCTCCTGTGCGAGATAATATTCTGCAGAGACAATGAATAGCTGATGGGATGTGTAGCCAAAAACATGGAGCTAGGGCTGCCATTGCTGTGGTTGCTCTCCAGGGACCTAAGAAGCATATTTCTTGTTCTTGAACTCAAAAGCGTCGGCTATTTTAACCCTGCTCTCCATGGCAACAGAGACGGAACAATGGTGTTTCTGCTTCACATACCCCCTCGTCGTTCTCATGGAGGGTTTGCTCAGATCCGACCACCTGAACCAGTGGCTCATGGCTAAGCCAAGCCTTTCCCCCTCTCTACATCTCCCAGTGAAATTCTTTCAAGAACAGCTTGTTCCCTTTTGGCCTCAGTATTAGGATTATCAAATAAAACTTGGATCCAGCTCTCAAAACCTTCCCCCAAGATGCCTTTTAATTAAAGCAGTGGAAAGAAAAGACCAGTCTAAATGTTGTAACATTTTTAATTAGTGAAACCTTTATTTTATTTGCTAAAAAACAAGATTACCTCTAAGTCCATTAAAATGAGTCCTTCGTTGAAAGGCTTTGCAGTGTGTGTGAAAGGGAGATTTAAAGGATATTAATGAGGGCTTAAACATCTTAAACATGCTAAAATAATTGAAGAATGATATTTTTTAATGGAAGAACTTAAATAACCTTTTATTCCCACCATGCTGAGTGTGTATGTTTTTGTACTGATGCTTTTGAAGTTCACTTGAACATACGCTCGCGTGGGCACACACCTGCCTTCATCCAGATTCACCTATTCATCCATCCCTCCTGCCATGGGGAACTGTATCCTTTCCTGATAACTTCTAAATAAAGACATGTCTCTGAGACAGTAAATACATGCTCAATTCATAAACACTTCAGCTTCAAGTCCTCTTATTAACGGTCCTATGACTGACTTAGTGCAATGGAGGACTCTGTCTCCTTTGGCTTTGTGAGGTTTTAGGAAAGGGAGTTTATCATCTCCCGTAAAAATTAGTTAACATTTTCAGAATCAGTCACCTTTGACATTGTGGAAACTTGCCTATCCTTGGTCATAACAGACGTTCTGATTTTAGGACTCTTGACCACACAACTCCATTGCCTACCTTCTCTCAGAGACCATGTTCATGGTCATCTTCCAAGAAGGTTCTTTCAGCTTCAAATCAAGTTCAACCCAAAGCAGCCTCCTGCTTTCCAAGGCCAGCAGCATAAAGCAAACCAAGCCAGGGCTAATCCATCCAGCCAAGACCTCTGCTGGATAAAGGGAACTGAAGTGGAGGGGTCCTGGGGCACACCTTCCAGCATGATACAGCTCTTTTCCTGCAATACTCAAGCAAAAAAATAACCATCCCCCCCTCGTCCTTCAAAAGACCTGTTCCTTACGATAGTAAAAAAGTACTGATTACTATTAAAAACCTAAACCCTACAGGAAAGCAGGGAGGGGGAGTTTATGGCCATTGACCTTTTAACTCAGGTTGGTTTATAAAGAGCTGTCTTTCTGTTTCACCACTGGGATTGTACAAGTTTCTTGGCCATGAATGGGAGCTTTGTAGGATTCTACTGTGTGGTCATTCACAGGCAATCTGTTGGTCTTTTTAGAGACATTTAATAAAAAAGAAAACCTATCTGAAATACAGGAGGAGGGGGGTGAGCTGAGTATCAGCTAGCGGCCCAATCAATGAGGGAATGTGTTTGGGTCTCCTCCCGGAAGAGAAAGCTTGTTTTAGGAATTTAGCCTGGCACTCGAGGGGTTCTGTTTGTGTAGCCCTTTCATTTAAAAAAATACATGCAAGCAATTAAGGAGAGATGGCTTGGAGCAGGCACAGGGAGAAGAGACAGGGAGGGAAGGAAAAGGGGAACCAAGAAAAAAGGAACAACTGTTAGAATTCAGAAGAGAGCAACAGTAA
The DNA here is from genome assembly GCA_013401335.1 of Brachypteracias leptosomus. NCBI lineage: Eukaryota > Metazoa > Chordata > Aves > Coraciiformes > Brachypteraciidae > Brachypteracias > Brachypteracias leptosomus. The sequence goes on from VYZX01023498.1 coordinate 1,092,220, forward strand.
GGATGAAGCCAGAACCAATGGTATATTCTCGTTCTGTTGGCACCATATAATTCACTGACTGACGGAAGGTGCTTACTGGGATGGAGTAGTATCCCTCGAGGTTAGGGGACTGGTGGTCCATGCATGGTGGTGTTTGCTCCTTCCCCTGCTTCTCCCCTCCTCTCCCAGCCAGCTCTGCTAGATGTTGCTAGATGTTTGTTAGAACACCTTCTGCTGGGACACAAGCAGTCATGGAAATCCGGCGATGGTGTGCCAAGGTGAAAGCAGCTCAGACTGAACCTCCAGGCAGCAAAACTCCATCAACCAACACGCTTCATCAGGAATGTCACCATTTGGAACAAAATCTGCTTTTTCGCTGATGAAGGACCAAGACAACGGGGCACTGGGCATTAAGCGTGCATTCACTTCACTGTGCTAGCCAGCCTCCAGTAAACCTGCCTCCCCAAGTTACCAGCTTCACTTGAACACTCTGCTTTCCCTTTCAAGTTGTTGCCATGAAACATTAAAACAACTACCCCCATTTTTCAATGGCAAGGGAAAAGTGCTCTCGTAGAACTTGATAAACCATGCTGAGCTCCTTATATGACGAAGGCAATGTAAGTGCCAGGCACAACCATTAGCTAAGCTCATTTTCTCCATGTGCATGTGTTTGTATATGCATTTTTATACATGTGCAATATGTATACATAAGTCTTTACATAATTCATCAAAATGTTGGTCTGTATAATTTTCACCTTGCAACATGCAGCTTGTTAAATTCTCTGTATCACCCTGTAGTGATCTAAAAAGGATCTCAGCTGTGCTCTCCTGTCTCTGCTGATAGCTCTTGCTATCTATAATCTATCTTTGCCTTTTCTCCTAAAGAAAATTAGAGACTTAATCTGTGAACAGTTACTAAGAACATTTAAGGATAAAATAAGTATGTAGCCTGGGGATAAGAAATGTTCACTGTTCTTCACTGGGGCTTTTAAAGAGCTTAAAGAAAATATCTCCCACCAGCTGGTCTACAAAATGTGTGACTCGTAAACCTGAAAAATCAACAACCATATATGATGTTAAGATTTGCCAGCCAGAACCCACAAGTCATATACAGAGATCTTTGCTCTGTCCTTGCTAAGTTGAGGACTGGATTTTAGTTGTGAATGGCCGGAGAAAAAAAATTGCCTTATGGAGGAAAACTTTCCATTAGCATAAAGCCAAAAGCATCAGCCTGTGAACCAGTTGGACTTACCTTTGCTTCAGGGCACACCAGGGGCAAGAAGGAGGGGACATAGGAGTGTCACACAACACATGCAGATTGTCCCTAAATTAGACCGGCCCCTGAGCTGGCCAACAAGTGGTGGAGGGCTTGGGCTGGAGATAAGTAGCTGTGAGGTCTCTATACCCACAGCATGGAGAAAGTGATGTCTGCTTTGGGAAAGCCTTTGCTTTACATCTCTGTGGAGAGCTAAGGAGGAGCAGGGAGCAGATGGGAGACAAATCCTCATGTAGGTCCCACTGCACCTCTCAGGCAGGGCCAGGACTCTGTAGCCTATCTGAAATGCTTTATTCCTAGATACACCTCAGGGAAATGTAAGTGTCTGGTTTTTGGGGTTTCTGAGGAGCTGAACTGGAGATCAAAGCAAACCAGGGATTCCTATCAGTGGCTCCATTGAGTGCTGAGGCAGGCACAGCACAGGGCTGCAGGACATGGACATTGAAACGGGGTGGGGGCCTGTCCAATCTCTGGATCTGTAGGATAACAAAGTACTGGGAAAAGGAGGGGGGAAGATGGAGAAGTTGCCACTGAAATTGTGGAAATTGCGCAAATTGTGCAGATTTGGATTTTCCACTCAGAAGTTCTTATAAGGTGCGAATTTTGGCAGAGCTTCATGGCTCCCATGGTAACTTGTGGAGGACGGAGCCAGGATGTCTGGGGAGACAGATGGCAGCAGTATGTTTTAGAGTTTCAGTAGCTGTCCCCTCACATATGTGAACTGGAAGCCTCTGGCATGACACAGCACATGGGGAGACACCATAGACCCTGCCAACATCACCTGCCCCAGGGGCACGCAAGGCTGGTACGTGCAAGGCTCTGCCCTGGGTGCTACGCTGCCTTCAGCATCACCTTTTACCCCTGCTCACAGAGTTCACCAGCAAAAGCACACCTCTCTGTGACAGCTCCTGACTGCTGCACACACATGCAGGGGTCAGCACTTCACTGCTTTCCCTGCTACCTGGTGTGGGACTGATGGGAGGCAAAGCAGCAGGACAAAAAAGCAGAGATATGTGCTTTAGGACATCAAAACTCTTCTCCTCTCCTGCTCAGCTGATGGCTTAAAAACATTTATCCACTGAATACTTGCCTAAATATCCCACCTCCACACCTCCAGATTTCTGTATGTGGTGGTGCAGAGGTCTTGTTACCACTGCTGGCAGCTGCATTCCCTGGTCTCCCAGCCAAGAGCTCTGTCCCTGGATGAGGAGAAGGTGAAGAGATGTGCAAAAGAGGTAGGAAAAAGGTACTGCCAGGATAATGTTCCTTAGTACAAGAATAACATGCAAGGCACTGGGTATCTCTGCAGGGAGTCTAGCAAGATCATCCATTCTGCAGACAGAGGCTGCAGGCTCCAGGCACTCACCTCTGCCATGTGAACTGAACACGCTACTCTGAAGTCTTGGAGACCTTTTTTCCCTCTGCTTCCCCAGAAAGACAGGGCCAGAAGGAAACGATATTTGGTCTTAGGCAGGAAGAACAGCTTGGTGAGGACACAAGCACACATCCTGCATTAACTCTCCATCACATAATGACTGCTGGATATGTTGTGCAGTGTCTCTAGGCAAGGGTACTGCTCAGGAGGACATCAGCATCTACTATGCTGTTAAAGGAAGCTCGGGTTCCTCTTCTCCAGCAATCTCTGTGTTTTATCTCTTTATAAAGCACAGACACAGCTTGTTTCTTAATGGCCAGGGCACTGGGATGGTTGTTGTTGCTACAGACAATATGAATGGGTGAGGCATGGGCTTGAGGGACTATGCCCAGCGAAGGTCATAGATAGCCCTGCTTTCCCCAGAACTGACATGCTGGGATGGATCCAAAAGCCGAACTGTTCTCTCCATGTGTATTGAGGCTTGGAAAACAAGCACACTACTTGAAGAGCAATCCTTCAGGGCTCCTCTTCTCCTGCTCTCCTAGTGGTGATCAGCACTGCTTGGGTTTCGTCCCTGCTGCTTGTCCTGCAGCTGGTTAAGTGGTGAGAGGAGTCTGTGGTGTGCACTCAAGCTCAGGCTGGCCCCAAGGAAGGAACAGAGAGGCTTACACCGCTGGGATGCACACAGCATGCTTTGGTACAGTGCACAACCCAGGCTATGGCTCATCCCAGAGCTTGGCCAGCCAGAGAAAGCCGGAAAGAGTCCTGGGATGACAGAAGGAGCTCTCAACTCTTCATCTGACTACGGCTTTTGTGAGTCAGGTTGTGTTTGCATAAACTGGACCTGGTTGCTAGCTGCAGGTTTTCCTGCCCATAACCACCATGCCTGTTAAGGCTTTTAGCAGCGCCACAGTAGTAATTATTGCTGGCAGCTCCAGCTCTGCCTAGGTGCGGGCACGTCCTGGATGGAGCAGCCAGTGTGTGATAACACTAGGGAATAAAATTATTTGGGCAATTTTTCTTCTTTTGACAGCACTTGAACTGCAAGTGATTTCAGTAAGAGAAGTTACTGGCAGAATGGACATGGAAAGAGTGATATTTTTTAAGCAAATATTAGAGAGGCTGTTTAGAGTGAGAGACTGAGGAAGAAATTTGACCTGTGTCCCATCAGGCCAAGCAATGCAGCTTTGCCACCACAGATGTCCTACAATCAGACACCTAGGGAGGAAAGGAGTTCAAGAACACATTTCAAATAAAGACACATTTTGCAGAAGGTCGTGGGTTTTTTTCAAGTAATGGACAAGGGAAAAAAGCAAAAGTCTTTAGTATCCCACTGACTGGTTTCTCCCCGTTTCTATTGGATGAGGGGAAGATATTTACCAGCACATCTTATCCAAATGGTGGGTGTGTCAGCCTGTTCTGGAGTTCTGCCCTTATTCATAGCCTGAATCTTCCCCCAGGAGCTTGTTGAGTGGTGGATGGAAAGTGCCCTCTTTGTAAACTCCATGGGAGAGCCTTTGGGTAAGCCCATGGCATGGACCTTATGGGAGAGTTCTTGATCTTCAAGGCCTGCAGTTGTCTTGAAACAGAAAGCCTCATTTCACTTTGCCTTACTCACATCTTTGCTTTTCCCATACAATGGAGATTAGAACACATTTATTTCAGTTTCAGATTTTCAAAGCCTATTGCTCTTCTTGTGCAGCTCAAATCCACCTGCCAGCCCTTCCCTGGGCTAAACAACTGCCTCTCCTGAGCCCGGCAGCGGCTTCCCGTAGGGAAGCACAACTGCCAGAGGACTAAGTGCTGGGAAAGGCAGGACTGTCTCAGAGGAAATAAAAAGACATGTTGGACATATATGGGTGTTGGAAAAGAAATGTCAGAGCAACAAAAGAAAATCCAGATGTGGTGTTTTCACATGGTAACAGGCTAATTGGAGACAGCCCCACCTGATTTCCAGCAGCTTAACATTCCTCTTGCTCTTTATTGACCGGGGATTTTCTCATTATTGACACCTCTTTAGGAGAAAATACCATTCTTGTTTGGTATTTGATTTTCTTTCAGAAACATCGTTTCTATTACTGTACCTTCAGCAAGATTTCCTAATAAGAAACTTGAGACCTTTTAGCTCAGCTGGAGTTTTGCCATGGACCTCTGCAAGGACACAATCCTGGCTTAACCCAAAGGGCTGGGACCAGGGCTGGAGGGCTGGCAGCAGCAGGTCTCTCCAGATGCCCTCCTAGGCTGCAGAAGCTGCAATCAGAGCAGTGCAGAGCTGCTGTCACAGTTGTATCAATGCATTTCTATCTCTCACAGGAGGCTGGAGGGGCACTGGACACAAAACAGCATCTCAAAGTCAGGCACAGACACAGGATTAATCCAAAGCCTTCCTGGTAAAGGGCAGCAAATAGAGGGAAGCCTCTCAGGGATGGGGAGCTCACCAAACAAGCAGATATACCTTTCCCTGCTCATGCATCTCTTAAGAGAAAGCTTTTAATTCTGAGTTTGTTTTAATGAGGCAGATCCAGAGAGGTTTCAGTTAAGTACCTAACAACCAATGCATTTTGCAGCTGTCTGCTCCAGTGGGGAATCTAACCCCTTCCCAGTTAAATTCAGACATCTGCAGCTGGTGAGTCACCTGTTGCTGAGCTATGACTGCTGCTTTGTGGGCTGAAGAAGTTCCACCTGTGTTCCTGCTGCCCCTATGGCTATTACACCAGGGACAGCTTGGACCCATGGAGACAAACTCGCTCCTCAGCTGAGCCAGGAGAAGACACATGCATGGAAAGCCCACAATACCTCGTATTCGCCACCGTCTGCTTTTCCCCCTAAGAAAAAACCCAGCCCAGCTGCATGGCTGGCCCCAGTGCAATGCAGAGGAAAGCTCATTTCCAGTAGGACAAACCCAGCATGAAGTGGGTTTCAGCATCCCCAGCACAAACCAAGGAAGCTGCATTTATTTCAGACATTCCTGGAATGTCAACTATTTCATCAAGCAGCTGTGCCCTGCCATGGGTGCTAAGGGCTGGAGAGAAGCAAGCTGATAGATAGCCCAGTACAGAAAGAAACAGAGAAAAGGCCAAGGCCAGGCTGGCCCCATCCCAGTACTGGCTGCAGCCTCCTGCCCATCTTATTGCCACCCTCAGGACTTCTACCAGGTCCCTCCAAAACACTGAAAGGGACCAAGTAGCAAGAGACAATCTTTGTCCCTGGCTGATAACATATCTTTTCTCAGAGCCTTCCCCACTGCCAAACTTTAAATCTTGCTCTTGGGGCCATCTGAGCCCAAAGCAGATGTTGGTGGAGCAAACTCACTGGCAGGCTGTCCTGGGGCAGGAGCTGCCTGTGCGTGGCAGCAGGCACGTAAGCTTGGTGGCCATCAGAGGAGACATTTCTCTAAGGGGTGGAACAGGCGAAAAAAAAAAGATCAGTCCCCTTCAAGGTTTTCAGTGGTGTAATAAAAGTCCCTGTGTCCTGGATGCCAGGGAGGTCTGGGGGAGGGGGAAGAGAGGGTGAAAGTGAATTAAATGGGCCTTTCAGGAGCAGAGAGAGCACTTAATCTTCTCTAGCCCATTTAGTGCAGATGCTGGTGAAGCCTCCCTGCCATGACAGCCAGCAGAGCTCGGCCCACATTGTCTTTTGCAGACACCGTGTGGTCCCAGAGAGGGGCTGAGCTGTCAGAAGGGAGCAGGGCAGGAGGGGACGGACGTGTCCTGGCTTGAGAAATAGCGTTCAGCTTAGATGAATCTGGAAGCACAGTGTGTCCAGGAGCACAGGGACAGTGTGCACCTCACCCTGGGATGAAACACAGTGTTCATCTCAGCACTTGCATACTTCTGTGCCAGGTTCACCCACCTGTGAGTAAGATCAGCTACAAGAAGTCATAGAGGAGCATAAGGCTGGGAATAGAAAGCATTTATATCTGAAAGTCACCACCCCATGTGGTCAACAATGATGCCAGAAGGAACCAAAGCCTAGAAGGCTGGGTGAGGTACAGCCCCAGCCCAAGTAGAGGGAAGAAACAGGCAGATGCTTGTGTTACACAGCCAGGACACATGCAGTGCTCTGGGCAATGCCACTAGGGGTGAGGGTTGGGACACAGCTGCCGGCAGATCTTCAACTGTGCCCCTATCCCACAGAAGCAACAGAACCCCCTTCTCACCACTGCTGCACTTCCTGGCCACATCTGCACAGCATCCTCTATTTAGGCCACTTGCCTCACCCTGTAAATATTTAGGATGCTCTGGCACCCATTGATGCAGAGATGTAAAAGCATGAAGAACCCAGGGGCACAGGCTGGCACGCTGCAAACCTCAGCCACGGCCAGACCTCTGCCCAGCTCTGCTGATCCTTGTTATTCCCTTGATCCATGGTTATCCTGCTCACAGCAGCTGTGCCTCAGATGTGTCTCTGAGCATCTATAGCTCTCAGTACTAGTGTTGTACTCATATTATTACCAGTGCTTACATAGCACAGCTCTCTCCCATGACCATACCCCAGGAGCTCAAGAGCATCTCTGGGGTTTTTTGCTACATCTGTCCTTCTAGTTTCAACAGTGAAGGACACCTTACTCCTTTGATCAGCCCTAGAGAAGAGAGAGACTCAAACTCTGCTGCTGCAGTCAGCAAGGGATGAAAAAAAAAAAGCACTAAGTAACTGCAGGGGTGTCTGACACCTCAGCACAGGGTATTTGCACAGGGTGTAGCTTAGGAGCCACCTCTGAAAGACAGAGAAACTCCTGGGGAGTTACACTCCAGCACATCCCTGAAGAAACACTTTCCCAGCTCAAGTACTCATCATTTTTCCAGAAGAGAAATAGATCCCCAAGTGCTTCTCCTCTGGTAACACTACAGAAAAATAAACAGCTAAAACTAACTCAGAGTGAACAAGCCTGACTAGCAGGCTCAAATGAGGAAAACAACCCATCACTCCTCCAGGTACCTTGGGCTCCCACATGCTCACTTAAACCAGCACCAGAGGCAGCTCCTGCTTTGCAGAGGACAGAGGCTACAGGTGGGCCAGCACAGCTGAGCCTGCCCAGCTCAGCAGCAGGGCTATATAAGACTGGGTTCATCAAAGGCCTCTTCCTTTTGTGTGAGGATTTAGGTGAGGGGTCAGGGAAAGAGAAATAATTTTTGTTTGGCTGCTGATGTACAGCCAGCAGTACCTGTAGAGTCAGGGAAAATCGTGACGAAGTGCTGTGGAGACGAGGAGTACTAGGAACACCTAAAAATAAAAGCCTTTGGATTATAAGAACTTGAAAGAAAGCTATTGCTTAAACAGTTGGTAGCTGCAGCCTAGGGTCAGCAATGCCTTCTACCTGAGGCCGTGTGAACTAAGAACATTAATTGAGCCTCCTGGGTATGTAAGCCTCTTATCTACTTATACACAGTGCTTTATCTGAGCTGGAAAAAAAAATGAGATTATTAGCTACTTTTAATGAACAGCAGTAGGATGTGCTTGCTCACCTAGTCTGCTGGAAGATGCTTCCTTCTCTCTCTGTTTCTCTTAAAACAGTTAGCTTTTTAGGATGTGAGCCAAGACTTCAAAAGGGATAGAGGTGTTGGAGGAAGGAAGATGGCTCCTATTCATCATTTAGGGGCTAAGGGTGCCCTCAAAAGCGTCTGCTCAGCTCCGTAACCTTACAGGTGCTTCTCAGTTTCTCAGTTCTGAAGTCTCAAAGCTGTTGCATGGGGCTCTCCCTGTCTTCCAATCTTCCTTAAGTGGCTCCTTATTTAGTGAGGCAGCCTTTGAAACCCCTTTCCTCGGCACCTGGCTGTGCCTGTGCTTTGTGCCTGGGGTGCACATCAGAAGGGGAAGGTGGATGGGCCACAGCACCTGGTGGGCATAGAGACCTTGAAGATGGTTGTGGAGGGGTGGAGGTTACGCTTTGGGTGATTAAAATGTAACTTGCAGGCTATGAAAGAGCCTCTGTAAGACCCAAGTTCCACACTGGAGTGGACACTAGTGCAGTGGACACTAGTCTGGGTTGTGCTTATGGCTTGGTGCTCCAGTGGACTTGGGGATGGGGCGCTTGGCTGCAGGTGGCTGGCTGGAAGCTACCCACAGCTTTGCTCCATGATTCTTAGGGAACATAAGAAGTGAAACAGTGTGGAATTGGCACCATGTTGATGTCAGCCCTGAGCTGCCCTCTTCCTCTTGCCACTGACAGAGTTGGGGATGTGCTCACCAGCATGGGGGGCCTTGTGCTTGGAGGAGGAAGCTAGTAAGGAAGAGCTTATCTGCAGGAGTAGATTAAACCCCTCAGCCTGGAGTTTCCCAAATCAGTCTGTCACCAAAAGGGCTTGTGGGAGTCCTGTCTTCCCTCCTGCTGCTGCTGTGCCTCCCGAGGTGATCCCTGCTCTGGATACCCTTGTGATCCAAGGGTGACTTCCACTGGTTGCTGCCTTGTCTTTAATATCTCAGAGAGCTGTGTTGGCTTTTCAGATTCCCTTTCCTGATTGTCTTGAAAGACAGATGCCCTCTGCCCCCACTCCCTTTAAAATCATGGCTTTTCTTGCTGTTAGTGGGCTGTAAACATTTTTCCTGTTACAAATGTGCCCTTTCAGTTGCTTTCTGGCTCTAAGCAGTGTTGCTTTTTTATTTCTCCTTGGAAGTTGATTCTCATTTATTGCCCTCTTCTCCATAAGCTGCTAGTGCTGGCCAGCAGAGATGGTGTCCCTGCAGGGACCAAGCGTGCTATGAAGTTGGCCAGCGACGGAGCTAGAGGCAGGAGCAGGCACCTTGCAGCTCTGGTTCCTGGCCCTGATCCTGCTCTAAGAGACTGATTCTTCCTGAAATCCTTCAATCATTTTTTAGCTCTATTTTTTAGTTTTCCAAAGCTGCCTCTCCTGCTGTGTCTGAGGGCTGATCTAACATCCTGCTCTCACGTCCCTGCTTAGCTGCTTTTGCCCATGGGAAGAGGTGGGGAGATGAGGGTGACAAAACCCTGTTACTGAGGATCTTAAAGTGGTTTGCAAACCTCTTTTCTTCCCATTGTGGTGCTGCTTGTTCTGGTGGTGGGAAAATTGAGTCAGGGAGTGGTGAGGGGTCATGTGCACTGCTAGCATCAAATGCCTGCCAGAGCAGACCCGGTTTGTGGGATCCCTGGTGCACAGCCTGCCTTCCCACCCATCCCCTTTACCCCACTGACCAGCCCCTACAATGCAAAACAGGCTGTGACTGGCAGTGGCTGCTTTGCACCAGAGCCTATTAGTGCCAACCCCTGGGATGGTGATGATGGTTCAAGTGGGGGGGGACATAAAGCAGGGAGGGAGCTCTTAAAATGCTGGGAGGGTTGGCACAAGGTAGAGAAATGCAGCAGTGAGAAGGCTCTCTTTCAAACTTTATATATATGATTTAAAAAAAAAATCCCAACCCTAAAGCTGGAGCTAAAAAGGCAGCTTAAGGAATGAAGCTGCTGGAGTTTTCCGAGAAGGCTCCCAAGATGCACAATGGGAACATCTGTACCTCGGCCGATGCCTTGGAAGGGTCTCAGGCCGCAGAGTGGGGCTGGCGTCAGGCAGCTACAGCCCTGCCTTGATGCCTCCTTCTCCCCCAAAACCCCTGCCTGGGCACAGCTCCTCCTGCCACCCCGCTTGCCTCGCAGCAAGCCGTAAATCCCCCTTCCCACGGCTCCTCCTTCGCCTCGGGTTTTGAGCAGCCAAGAGCATCCTGAGGCAGGAGTGGAGGAGAGGGAGGTTTGGCCCCGTGAACAACCGTCCTCTGTGCTGCCCGTGAAAGGCAGTTTCATGAGGCTCTTGCTCAAAACGGGCTGTTATCGGATCGGCTGAGCAGGTCAGCTCCACTCCCAGCCACCAGACACAGGCCAAACTGGTGCACACACATGTAGTGTCTTGGTCCTGGCACGGGGGTTTTCTGGCCTCAGGGGATATGGGCAGCCAGGATTGATCCTGATCCTGCCAGTGAAAGCTGCTGGGGGACCACCGTCTGTCCCCCTGCCTTCATATCTGGTGGTCACTCCTGGTGAGCCCAAACTCCCTTGGTGGACCCTGGCAAAGCCCCATGGGTCCCCCTGCAGCAATTCCCTTGTCAGGAGGTGAAAGGGGTCCTTTGGGGGAGGCAGTGGTGGCCTGAGATGAGGGATGCATTTAGATTCAAGTCCATGAGAAAACTCCCTCCCCTTAAACTGTTCCCCATTAGCTACTTCATCTTTCTCTCTCTCTCCCATCACTGACAATTCCCCTTCCCTCCTGGGGGCTCAGAATTTGTCTAGTGCCAACAGAGGAGCTTGGAGAGGAGATGGAGCCCACTTATGCCAAGCATTTCTCACTGCCCAGGACAAGCAGTAGCGGTCAGCCCTGGCTGGACTGGGCTGCAGCCCCTGGTCAGCCTCTTGGTGAGGACATTTGTGCTGCAGCAAGGCTGAGAGAGCTGCAGAAGGAACTGTACTCCTGGGATGCAAACTGGGGCTCAAATTTAGCCCAGTTCATCCTGTTTAGCACCTGTGTAGGACAGCTCAAAGCAGAGGAGGCTCAGGGACAGGAGGGGACAGCTTTCTGGATACTCCCCTCTTTTGCCCGCATTCCTTCATCAGTGTACAAATTAATGGATTTATTCTCTGTTAATTTTTTTGTGGACTTGGGAAACCTGCTGAGAAGGATCAAAACCAGACACCTTTAACAATTTTTGTGTTCTCTTAATGAAAAATTCCCCTATTCGAGCAGGCAGGTAGAGATTTGGTTCCCTGCTGCGAGTTTTCTCTCTTGAGCTACAAGTAAGCATGGAAAACATATTCATGTTCCATGTAGCACAGGCTACAGAATGAATCCCTTCTTAAGGGGATGCTCTGAGCTTGCACAAAGGTTAATTATACAGATGACCAGGGTGTGTAGCTTTACTGCAGTGTTTTTCCTGACACCAGACCTAGGTGCTAAACATGGGGCTTTATTTGCAGGGTTGAAGGCACTGGATTGTCAGGTCCCTGGGCATGAAAGAGCGAGTCTGTCTCCCACCCAGAGGCAAAGGTTTCTAAGGGTGAGAGTCAGTGGGGAGGAAGGTGCCACTCCTAGAGGTGGGATGAACCTGTGTCTGTCCAAGGCAAGAGCATTGTTTGCTAATTGAAGAGCAACCCCTATGGAAGTACTTGGGATTGAATTCCCAATTTAATGGGTTGGCTTGGTCAAGCTTTCCTCTAATGAGAGAGACCTGGCAGATCACAAGCAGGCTCTGTAGGCTGTTGTTGTTTTCATGTGCTCATTCTCTGCATTCGTCACCAAAATGAGTGACACCTGGGGGGGGGGGCCTCTAAGTACCATTTTGCCCTCTTAAACATATTTTTCTTGGAGCAAATGATGTCAAGCCCAAGAGGACCATTCAAGCCTCCTGCTGACATTAGCTCCTTAAGGCTCATTGGTGAAGTGTTTCATTCCAGGACATTTGGGCTGCTGATGTTGAAGGCAAACGTCATTTTCCCCATGTTATTTCCAGACTGATCTGCCCAGTATCCAAAAAAATTGACATTTTATAAAAAGAAAAATATAAAAATAACAATAAAAATTAGGAGCAGTCCCTGGCCTTTGTGGCTCAGACTCTGACATCTGGACAGCTCTGCGGGACCCGGAGTAGCGTGAGCTGCAGCGCACAGGCAGGAGTCGGGGTTTGCCTGGGGCAGAGCAGAGATGAGCAATAGCAATATACCATTTTTGGAGCAACTTTTTCATCCAGAACCGCATATTAATGTCATCTTAAAATGATGGCAAATGCTGCTTTGTGTTGCTTTGGCTTTGATCTTTTCCATTATTCTGCTATTTTAAGAGAAGGGAAGGTTAAGGGGAATGCTGGCATGTCTGACAGTGCCACCACAGAGTCGTTTTGTGTGACTCGGCCCCTGGAAGTTGTCACTCATGGCTGGGATTCCCATCTTATAAAGGCAGGAGAGGTTTCTAACAAAAGGGAAAGTGTCCATCCTGGCCAGGCGAAGGCCAAATGTAAACACCCCCTGGTGCTGACCTGCAGCAGCCCTGGCTATTCCTGCCCCGGGTCCATGGATGCCCCATGGATGCCCTGCATCCCTGTCCTATCGCATCCTCCTGCTCCATGGCACTGCTCCTCCAAAACTGAGACAGCTAATGCTGCTTTATGCCTATTGCTTTACATTTCTAAATGAATAAATATCCTCCTAGTAACACTATGTGCTAGGTTGTTGTCCTCCTCTTTCATCCCTGTGCCAGGGCTGCAGGACTGTGCCTGTACATGTTTTTTTGGTGATGGTTGTGAATGGTTAGTTGCTATTTTACTCAAATGCATCCACCATGGAATTGCCTCTTTGCCCATCCCATCTTCTCTTCTTGTCTTGGGGATGTAAATCACCTGCTATAAATATAAAATACTGTGGGATTCAGATAGACCTGGGATGTGGGAGAGAGGCCAGTGCCTGCAGCGTGTAACCAGACCCAAACCTTGAAGTCCCCATAACACGCAGGGATTTAATCGAGCGATGCAAGTGGCTTTCACACTTCTTTTGTGCTTGTGACCTGCCTAAAACACACCCTGAGAAGCCGGGGCAGAGCCGGGCCCTGTCCCATCTCCAGCCTGGGAGGGAAGAACTCCAAACCAGCAGCCCGAGGGCACCATCTAGTGAACAGCCGGGACTGCACAGACCTGGCATGGGCAGGAATGGAGTCAAAACCAGGGGGTGGGCTCCCCAGGGGGTCAGCCCAGAGGAGTGGAGAGTCACCGTTTTGTCCTTTCCCCCTCAGTCCAGTTATTTTTTAAATTTCCTCTACCAGGTTTCCCCAGAGGAGAGCCTTCACTGCACTCCATCCAGCGCAGCAGAGATGTTGGCCTGGGGGATGCTACACCTGCTGCTCTGCCCTGCTCAGGTGACTTTGCAAAGATGATGTTATTTTGTTTTCTTGTCTGTGAAGAGAAAAAAAGTAAAGGATTATTTCTGATGCTTTGCGAGAGGATCTGGGTGTGCAGGAACAGAGTGGTGCAGGCAGCTCTGGTGTGGGGCAGGTCTGAGCTGGAGGCATGGGCTGTGCTTTCAGCTGAGCTGAAACCTCCCTTTAGAAAATTTAAAAACCACCATGGGTGCTCTAACATCTCCCCATCACCCCCAGGGTGAGCTGGCAGGGGAAAAGCAGGCTGAAAGACCACAGGTTTGGTGCAGAGCTTAAAGTTCCCTGAGAAGATGCAGCAACTAGGGGTGAAGGGAGCACCACACCACACCACTGCTGTTCTCAGTGCTGGGTGGGCTGAGCTGGGTCCTCTCCCCACGTGCACACCTTGCCAGGAGAAAGCTGACCTGCAGTTTGCTGTTCTTCAGGGAAGAGGTGTTTCTGCAGCCCAAAGCGATGCTGAGCCTCAAAATCCTCTGCCATTGTCCCCAGCTCCCAGCCTCCCTCCTGCACCATGTCCCCATGCCCACTGACCCCAGGGCCAGCCCCTGGTGCACCCCAGCCATAATATTAGCTGTTATTTTGTGATCTGGCTCACAGAGAGGCTATTGCTAAGGCATGGGCTTAGGCTCATACATCTGACCCTGCTGTGGTCAGAGCTCTTTCACTGAGCAGCTGTTGGAGGAAAGAATCCCAGAGCAGGGACAAGGGAAGGTGATATCTCTGAGCAAGATCACAGCAGTGACCGACCCCTCAACTCCTTCACCCAGTTGTCCTGGGGAACATCCCACAAACCCCTCCTGCCCCAAAGGTGGCACCTTCAACAGCTCATGGCTCCTACAGCCACTTGGCACCCAGCCTCCAGCTCGCCCCATGGGTGCAGGGCTGTGGAGTGCTGGTGGTGGGGGTTCACTTGCCATGTTGGGGGTGAGCCCAGCACCCAGGCTGCCTCCATGGCGGGGATGGAGCTGAGATGGAGGGTATTTATCCCCTGGGGGCTTCCTTGCGTCGTGTCTGCATCAAACCCTTCCAGTGCAACCAACACATCTGCGGAGCAGGGACCGAGGGGTACACGGTACTCGGGTGGGGCCACCCCAACCCATCCAGCGTAGCCTTTGCAGCCCCCTTTGGGGCCAGCTCCCTGGGGAGGATGGAGTGTGCTGGGAGTTGTACCTTTTCCCTTCATTTGCAGACAGTCACGATGGTTAAGTGGCTTGTTTTTCATTAGGGAAAGGCTGTTGCTAGGCCACCCTGGTCCCCGGCATTGGTCGGGGAGGGGCTGTGCAGCCAATCCGGGCGGCGGTGCCGGCGGTTCGCACCCTTGCACACACACACATGCACATGCACCCCCCTCCCGCAGCCGCTGTGTTAAGCGGATGCCAGCTGTACCTATTCATCCCCACATCACACCTACTCGCTGCTTCTGGCCAGGCGAGTTATTAAGGCTCCTGAGAGTCTAATTTGTAGCCGGCTGTGAGTTTTCTGCCTTCTAATTTAACGTTCAGAGCACAGAGGAGAGGGGAGATGGTGGGTGGGGGTATCCATGGGGTAGGGGCACAGGGAGGCTGGTTCCTCCCTCTGCGGCGACTGGCTTGATCTCTGGCGAGTTGCCTGAGCAAAGCTTCTGCTCTCTGCCTGCAAACAGGGTGAATCATTCCCCTGTGTCCCCAGGGTGAGGGAACAGACTGCCCCAAGTCAAGGACTTGCTCTGGGCTGGTATTAGGTACTGACATTGCTCCACCACAAGACATTTGGGACTTACATGGCACTTCAACCACATGTACCATGATAACCAGAGCCAGCATCAAAGGAAACCAGGTTTCTGATCAGGGGATGCTGCTCCTAGCCATGGTTCTCATGCAAACAGCCCCCAGCAGCCAGGAGAGGTGCTGGACCATGGCGAGGTGCTAGTGATGCAGATCAGGAGGGTCAGGCACACCCCTGGCTCAGGGTCTCCTGGGACAGCTGCTATTCTGCTATCGTGCTATTTCAAGCACCTTATGGGTGTCCAACACCCACCCAGCAGAAGCAAAGCCCCAGGTACATGGAGACAGAGTGTGAACAGATCCCAGGATGTGAGCAGGATGGGCGGATGCATCCACTTATATAGCTGCAAAGCCTTTGCCATGTAGGATAGGAGTAGACACCAAAACCCAAAGAAAACCATGGACAATCCATGCGAAACTCAGTTTCCGAATGTCCCCCATGAAAACCCCTGTAGCAGGAGGCAGGACAGGAGGAGCTCAATAAAAGCAAGGGAAAGCATTGAATTGCTGTCTGCTGCTCAAGGAGAAGCTGTTGCTAGACAGAAGTAAAAGCCATCGCCATTGGCTCCCATTGGCTCAGCCTCACTCCAGTGATGGGCTTATCAGTTACCTGCTCTCGCAGCTGGCTGGAAAAAACTCATTTGACAATGTTTTTCCTCTGATAAAAAAGCCCATTGCTGGATTCATGGGTTTGGGTTAATCATTATTCAGGGTTGTTGAGATAACTGACGAGTTTTCTGCAAATTCTTCAATTATTACAAAATTTCGCGGAAATGGTGAGCCAGCCCAGCTCTCCTTCACCCACCTAAAGATCTTCAGTCTACCTAAAGATGCTTAGCCTCCCAGCATGAGCGCCAGCGGGCTGCTCGAGTGATGAGGCAGAGCAAAGGTTGGCTGCCTTCAGCCATAGCAACTCCCTGGCATGTAGGTGAATATTCACAAACACCTGTGAAAATCCTGATTAGCTCTTGAAGGGTTCATCGGGAGTAAACGGAGCGTATGTGGCTGTTCAGATTATTCAGAGCAAACATGGCTTTGTTGGCAGGGAGAGGATTGCCAACACCCCTCATCATCCCTTTGCTCAGCAGCAACCCTGCCTTGGGGACTGGGGGGCTATAGCTGGGGCTTTTCCAGCCCTCCAAATCTGATGTAAATGGCATTTGACTCCCCAGATTTGTTTCTCAGCTTCCCCAAGAGCTAGAGATCACAGTGTAGAAGGAAAGCTTGCAGGGCACACGACCACCAAAGAGCAGCTGGCCTTTGGCTGCCTTCAAATTTGCCCCCAAAGCAGGGTGGGTATTTCAGCAAGGGGGTTAAATCAGTGTGGTGGCAATGGGGACAAGCTCTCAGCACCAGCCTGGGACTTTCCCAGTGCCTCATGTGGCTGTGCTGGCAGGAGGGCACAGGCAGCAGTACAGGCAGGCTGGGGGAGCTCCTTGACCAAGTGGGGAAAAAGCTGCCCTGGATGACAGGAGATGAGGGCTTAGAGAAATCTGTCTCTTGCCTGGAGCACAGCTCAGGCTTACTTTTGGAAGTGGGTCTCACTGAAGTGTTTGAATAGTTGAGACTTCAGAAATGGGTTGGTTTTTTTTCCTTAATTACACCTTCCCCTCTGTGCTGGCTGACGGCAGGGCAGGCTGAGTCACAGGCTAATAAAGCCCTGTGGCCTTCCACCTCCTTTTGCAGCTTGCTCCAGCCTCACTCCAACACACCCGTGTCTCACATCGAGCCATCACGTGGCTTAGGGCAAGTCAGTGCTATGGGGTGGTGAGACAGGATGGGTGGGGGCGACAACAAAGCGGGGTTCAGGTGAACAAATAATCCAGGAGCCATGGGGTGCCCCATGCAAGCTCCCCACAAACCCACATACCTCCCAAGGGGATGCAGGTATATGGGCCAGGTTATATGGCTGTAAGAAAAGCATCCCTCCACTGTGCCCTTCCTCCAGGTCTGCTTTCCTGGGACCAGAAATCAGCGCTGCTGTGTTGGCTTTGGGATATCACCATCTTCTGGCTGTAGGTCTGCTGAGCTTCCACCTTTCCTACAGCTTTGCTTCCCTCCTGTGACACCAGGAGAGTTGGAAGTGGCAGAGAGGGGGAAACAGTGAAAAATCCAGGCCTGCTGTGCTCCTTCCAGGTGCCCTGAGGGATTCATCTCCCTCCCTTACCCTGCCAGGTCCTGCTGACATTGCTGTATGGCATCATGCTGGGGCTTGGCTGAGCTGCGCCCTGAGGCTCACATGGAAGCTGGGGCTGTGTTTTTCAGCTTGCTACATCAGGAACATGCCTGGTACAAACCAGAACGAGCAGCATTTAAAGACCTATTGTGGGGCCATGTTTCCTACCAGGTTTGGTGGAGAGTCCCTAAATCATGAGCTCACAACACAGCCCGGGCTATTATTATCTGTTGAAGGATAGTAGTGCTTGGGCCACCAGGAAGGCAGAGCTTGGGCCACCAGGAAGGCAGAGGTTTTTAGATACATCTGACATTTCCAAGTGTTTCTGAGCTGTCCTCAGCTTCCTCTGCCGGGCAGGGAGGATTTAAGATGAGAAATGCAAGATGCATCTTGTAATGGCACTGATGTGTGCATCAGGTGTGCCTGCATCACCCAGCTCCCTTGGCCACTTCCCAAGGCTGGGGCTGGGCTCTCCTTCCCTCCTCCTGGCTGCTGGGAAAAACCTGGGACACAGAAGCCCATTTCAGTGCTGGCTGCTGTACCCACACTAAGCTGTGGTCAGGCTCCCAAAAGCCCATGGGGTGCTGGCAGCCCTCTAGCCACCCCTCAGGTATCACAGCCCAGGCAACAGGACTGGGGAACCCGTGTGCTAAAATGGTGGCCCCAGTCAACAAAAACATACCATGGCTGTTCAGTTCCCCAGGGAAGTGTGCAACTCCCATGTCCAGTCCCAAATCTCACTCCAGTGCTCACACATCCAGCAGGGACATATCTCTTCAGCCACAGGGACAGATGTTACCCATGGAGCATCAGCCTACGGACAGAGCCTTCATTGCAGGTGACCATCACGCCATCCCCACACAGTCCCAGCGGCCCACCCTACAGAGCAGGCACGGCTCTCACTTCCAGACCCTCCACACAGGGATGCTGACTTGTGGGGTGGGAAAATCTCATTAACACGGGGAGTTCCCGGAGCTGGGGCAGCCCAGCTGCTTAAGGGTGACACAGTGGGATGCTTCTCTGGCACTGGGCTTTCTCCAAGCAGCGCTGAACCAGAGCCCATCCCCTGTTCCTCCTGTCTTCATGGGTATGTCCCCAGAGCAGAGGGGACCAGCCTGTAACCCAAGGAACCGCTTACTCCAGCCACCATCAGACCACTCCAAGCACCTTTTCTGGTTGTAGTCATTTGCCAACTTCAGCCCTGCCCTCTCCCTCCTGGAGAGCTGCCAAACCAGATCATGCAGCACATACACAAGGGTTTAGCCAGAACAATTTTTAATTTGGAACTGGACAATTATGTGAATGGTCTATTTAAACAAAGGGCACCATATGCTCTTGTTCAGGCTGAGCATTGATTTGACCCTGATTTTCTTTTCAGGCTTCACTGTGCAAAGAAAGCAAGAAGGAAACTGGTTGTTGTAACCAGCCCTGGATGGTTTGCAGCCTTTGGGCATCAGCAAGACACCTCAGTCTTCCCACAGCAAGACTTGCCTCTTGTCCACCATGGGGGTATCTCCTTCATGGAGGGCATGGGAGGTGCCCTGGCAGCTCCACCCACCACTGCAGCCATTGCATGGCCATGGGGGCTCCTCCAGGCTGACACCAGGACCCTGCTCACCCCTGAGCACCAGGTGACAGATGAGCACGGCACAGCCACAGCACTTACTTCTGTGTGACAGCAAGAGGCTGCAGACACTTTTCAGGAGATTGCCAGTGCTCAAGTGTCACCTTTTCCCTGTCCCCGAGCAGGGCTGGGGCTGTCCAACTCCCCTGCGCTGCTGCTCACAGTGGGGTTGGGTGCCAGGCAGAGCCCATAGGGTACAAGCCCTGGGGAAGGAGGTCAGCAGCTGCTTCCACCTTTAAGAGCTGAAGGCACCAGGATGGCCTGAAACACATGGAGGAGATGCTGTCCCCCATCACAGGCCACTTGCCATAAGGTCTGTGGGCCAGTACCGGTCATCCATATACTGGTTGCTGTCAGTGATTGGGTCTGTGATGGGGCTGGGGGGCCGGGGGGGCAGGCCATGGGCCAGCTCCCTCTCCCACTGCACCTCCACCAGTCTGTATAGCTCCATGGCTGTCTGAGCATCCTCCACCGATGAGTGCCCTTTGCGGCCAACCTGAGCAAAGGGGGAAAAGCTTCATTAGATAAAGGGGAAGACAAAAATCTCACAGATCATGTTGTCTGCTTGCTTAGAAGGACACAAATGCTGGGGGTTTTGAGAGACGGCAAAGATTCAATGCAGCCGAGGAGATGCAGGAATCTCTCAAGCACTGTCTGAAGGGCACAAGTCCTGTCCTTGCTTTATTAAGATGCTTACAGCTGGCTTGGGAGGTCCTGGGCTCCCCCAGATTGGTTGTAGCTGGGAGCACAGGATGAACAAGGTTCATCTCCATCTCACAGAGAGCACCCATGGAGATGGGGGGGATCAGGCTGACCACACAGGCTCATAGTAAACCCAGGAACTGCTCCCCATCTCAAGGTTTCTGGTGCTTACCTGGATGTTTTTATGGAGCAGGTGCCTGGCCAAGCTCTTGAGCGAGACACTGGCCCTGCCAGGCAGTCCTGCCCTCTGCTTCAGTACAGGGATCTGGCTAGTGTCTCGGGTCCTGTCTTTCGGGTGGAAGTACTTCAGGGCTTGGAAGTCATTGTGGATGGCATGTCCTACCACGATCTTGTCTTTCAAGATCTTCAGGATCTGGAAGCGTCAGAAAGGGTTAGATAGGTGGTACGGCAAAAGAAACATGAATTAAACATAAAATAAACCATTTTGTGTTAAATTCTGTTCTAGTTTTCAGGTTCCCAGAACGGAGCAGTAACAAGAAAACCAATCCACCGCGCAGCTTCAGAGGCTTCTCATCCTGTGATTGTGCCTCTGCCTCAAAGCACCTCAGTACGGGTCACAAAATACCCAATTTGTGTCTGGCAGGTATTATACAGCCTTTCTAAATTATTATTTTTTGACTTCTCTCTTTTCCCTCACCTCTGCCTGGGCAGCCTTGAAAGGAATCGCTCTCTTCATGTGCTGCTTGGTGATGCCGCTCCAGCGTGTCCGGTAGTCCATGATGGGGAGCTCGGGCTGGACGTACTTGTCGTAGATGACATCTCCCTCGTAGTTCACCACAGAGCACCGTGCCAGCTCGCTCAGCCTCCCCTGAGGACCAGTGCCCACCATCTCACAGTCGATGGCCACGTACTTGCCAGGGCGCAGGAGAGGTGAGGATGTCTGTACCCCCTTGGAGCTGCCACTTCCCTGGGACAGCAGCACAGAATGGTGCCTGGCTATGCTCTCAGGAGAGGCGGATGGGGACAGGGATGGGGAGATGACCTTTTTGGGCTTTGGGACCTTCCTGCAGGGGGGTGCCATGGTGCCATCCACCTTGGTAAGTGTGCTGCGTGCCTCTAGCTCTTCCATGGGGACCTGGCTGCTCAGGCGTCTGCAGGGGCTCAGCAGCCCCTTCTTCTCTAGCAGTGCCCGGCGCTGCATGAACCGCTGGTGCTTACGGCTCTTCTTCTTGCTGTGCCCCTGCGGTGAGCCGGGATCCTCTGCTTGCTGAGCACAGCCCCCCGCGACGGGGCCAAGGGTGCCATGTGGAGTGGGTGCGGAGGTCTTTGGGTCAGGCAGCAGTGGTGTCATCTGCCCTTTGCCAGGAGGCATCCCTGCTGGAGTGGGCACAGGGGGTAATGAGTGCCATGCTGCCTCCACAGCCCCCTGTCAAAAAAGACCCAGGTACCCCCAGGAAACCCCGTGGACAGGCAGGAGCCGTGGGTCTGGGGGAGGGGAGACAAGGACACGCTGTCACACCCTGTCCCCATGCCCTTGTCCCCTCATTGCCCGGCCTCCGCCTGCCCCATTCCCGGTCCCAGGGCCCTGCCCACCTCCTTACCGATCAACAGGCCCCTGCCCACCCCATCACCTCCCCTCTCATCCCATCACCCACACCCTAGGGCCCTGTCTGGCCATACCGCCCTCTCTGCCTCACCCCAGCCCCCTGTCCGCCCCATAACTGGCCCTCAGTCCCTTGCCCACCCCATTGCTCACCTCCAGCCCCCTGTTCGCCCCCGACCTCCTCCCCCGGTTGCCCCAGACCTACCGCTGCCCCTCCGGCCCCGGCGCGGCTCCCACGTGTCCGGCCCGGAAGCGGCCGCGCTGCATGCCCGGGCAAGTCCCGCCGTGACCACGCCCCCTGCCTTCCCATTGGCTCCAAGGGAGTGATTTGCATAAAAGAGGCGGGGCCTACGGGCGCAGCGGTAGGGGCGGGGNCTTGGGTTGACGGGTCACGGCTTGGCTGCTCCTACTGTGGTCCTCCGTGGAGAAAGGTGGGTTTGGGGTGGGTGTGCTCACCAGGGCTCCTAGCCATATGTCCTGGAGCTCAGCCCAGCACCCATGTGGTGCAGCTTTGCTGCGCGCTCACTGGGGTGCGGTGCTGACCCTCTGGGCATCCCTTCTGCTGGGGACTCTTGGGGGGCTGGCTTGGGCAGCGCCGCTTTTGCGGGGTGGGCTGTCCTGGGGTTGTGTCCTCCAGGTTCCCCTGTGGTGCTCCCCAGGGTTGTGGGGGGCAGCTCTGGCTGGGGCACGGGTGCAGACAGGGTTTCAGACCGGCCTTTCGTTGCTTCACTCCCGAGGCTCACAAAAGCAACGGCTGAGGTGGTCAGAAATGGAGAAGGGCCACAAGGCAGCCCCAGCCACCAGCTCGTCCCGGTGCCTTCACATCGCCGGAGGGGCCGTGCGCCCTAGGGCAGACTGTGACTTGTTGTGGTGGGATGAGCCATACAACAACAAAATCACTAGTCTTCCACAGGGAGCCAGGCATAGGGTCCATCCTCATCCTGTGGGGCCCTGTGCTGAGCATCCCCCTCTCCCTGCCATCCAAGGGCCTCGAGGGGATGCAGGACAAGTGTTTTCATGCTCTGTTGTTCCCCTTTTTGCCACCCATGAGCTGCTTCTGCCTGATCAGAAAGAAAAGATTTACATCACCCTGCAATTTATGTTTTCTTATTCCCTTAATGTTTTTCTTCTGGCTAGTAAACCTCTTTCTTAAATCTGTTGCTCTGTGTTTTGCATCTATTGCTTCTGTCCCTGCTGTTCAACTAATTAATTCCCTATAATGAGAGTAGTTCAAGTGTCCCACAATAACTTGCTAAAGAGACCTGGCAGGTCTCTATGTAGAAATTTCTACTTGTTTCTGGTATTTTTGGTGAAACTGCAGCACAGCCCTCAGGGACAGTTCATTTGGAGCTCCTGGGGCACTTTGCCCTATTTTCTCCTACTAAATGACTGTACGAGCTGACCTTCACTGCATGAACAGGAGTAAGCTTGAGCCCTCTCGTGAGAGAAATGGGCTGTTGTGGCCCATGGCATTTCTCTGCCAGATCTGGGTGGGTGAGAAGGTGGCATCTCTGGCTGCTCTTCTCTCTCACATCTGTGGTGGGACAGGAGATTCAAGTGCCTCAGCTGTTTGGTGCTTGTTGGTTGATACCTTGTCCCTGGCCGTGTTGCTGTTGTGCTCATGGGTATGATCAGTCTTGGCTTGTCCACGACAACCCCATCCATCTCCCCTCATCTTTGTTTGGTGGCACCTTTTCTCCCAGACTTTGCTTTGCAGGGGACTCACAACTCCCCTTGGCAGTGTGAAATTTTAGCTGTACCCGTGTGGTTACAAAACAACCTCATCATGAGAAATTATGGGCAGATAGGGAGGAAGGGAAGAGCTTTTTCTGCTTTGCCCAGGCTGCAAGGGAACAATGGTGTCAGTTTTCTCTTACCTCATATGCAAAGATGGAGGTGGAAATAAAGTCAAACTAGCTTTAAATGGGTCTACCTGAGTACCATGGCCTCCTCTGATCCTGCTGACCCCTGGATTATCAGAAGATAGTTCTCATATCACCTTCAGCTTCTGCAGTGAAGAGTCTCCCCCTGGGAAAAGATGCAAAAAAGGCCCAGCAAGTGTGGGAGCAAACGCATGGAGTTACAAGCACCAAGGGAGGACCTTGGCCACGCCAAGGGTATGGATTGCACCCCCTCCCTTGGGAGAAGCCTTGTGCCTGATGGGGATGCCACTCATCTCCACAAGGTCCTGTGGCCTCACTGGAGATGAAGCGTTTGGCAGCAGATGGTAGAAATCCCATTTCGGATGTGGCAGATGAGCCGAGAGCTGAGATGAAAGCAGAGCATGCCAGAGCCTGGGAGAGGTTTCTGTGGTGTTTGCACAATTTGAAATAATAACGAAATCTGTAAAACTCTGGGTAGAGCATGACTAGAATAACAGGCTAAATTTGTCGGATGAATAATTTACTAGAAGTGATTGGCCTCGCTCCAAGCCAGACGAGCACCAGCCTGATCTCAGGCTGAGCAGCCTGGGTGGCTCTGTCCTCAGCTGGATTCCTCTCCTACCACCTGGTCATTGCTCCTGCGATAAAAGCCAGTCTCCAGCCAAGGTGCCCATCCCCAGGTCATCACTGCCCAGGGCTGCAGGGCTTCCTGCAGAGCTCCTGCTCCCCTTGCCTGTCGTTTGTTTCCAAGGCACTGCTTGGCAGAGCGGAGGTGGTGGCAGAGGGTGTCTGTCACTGGCTCCAAGCTCATGGACTCACTTGTCTTCTGCCTCTTTCCCTTCTCCAGCCAATTCTCTGTCCTTGGCCGTGGTACCAAGCGGATGGAGGAACAGAGACTTCTTGACATTTGGGATGGGAAGGAAGATGAAGTCCCAGCACTGGGAGGAGATGGTGGCTGTGGCCATGGCAGACAATTAACGTGATCATGTTTATGAATGTGGATGAGTAATTCCAGGTAAAGTCCCCAAGAGAAGTGCTGTGGGCAAACAAAGCCTCCTGTCTGCCAGGAGCCCACCAGTGGTCCCCGACAGTGCCAGCACGTTCCTGCTGTGACTCTAAACTGCTTCATTTTCCAGTTCCAGCCTAGACACAGCTCATTTTGTCTGCTGTTACCACAATGTTGGAGCACGTGTCCACCTTTGCAGGGCTGGTTGCACTTGTTCCCACCCTGGAACTCTCTGCTCTGGGGATAAGGTAACTTGGAGAAGGCAACAAAAACCCAGCTTTGCCTCCACAAGTGGTGAGGGACATCTTCACCTTCCTGGGATTTACTAGCTACATGGTGCCTCCCTGTCACCCACCCATGGGTTGGGGCTTCCCACAAGGGCTCCCTTGAGCAGCTCCCATAACTCCAAATAGGTGCATGGCAGGGCTGATTTGTGTCCTCCACCACGTAGAAGATCAAACAGAAGTTGTGGAGCTACAGATGAAGGTCAGGGCAATGGCCAGACCTGGTTTCCTTTAGAGAAAAATAGTCTCATCGTAAAGGGAGCATCTGGAAACATCACTGCCATCCTTCAGTGAAGGAGACCGGCTCAGGCAGCCAGTGCTGCCTGGCTGCAGAAGTCACCAGCTACCAGTGGACACCAGCATGAGGACATCAGAACAGATAGGCATTTGTCACAGTGGGTCCTGGATTGCTGCAGCCCTCTTTCTCTGTAGCAGAAGTCCAACACAGAGGTTCCCCCCAGGACTTTTACTTTGCCATGCCTCGGTACTCTGTGAAGAGGGCAAAGTGGTTCATACTCCAATACTTGGCCAGTCCTTGGCTTCTCTGCTCAGTTGAGCTGGGCTGGGACTGAGCATGTGTTTCAGGCTCGTGCTCAACCATGTTAAACCTGAAGGGCAGGAAGACAAGAAGTATGTGGATGTTAACACAGGCCACAGAAGCCAAGGGTTTCTGCAGCTCCCATCAGCGAGGACCTTTGTGAGGAAGTGAGGAGTGCCCATAGAATGTCAGTCAGTGAGTGCTTTCCTCATTCCTGCTTTATGCCTTTGATGTTTCAGCTATGGCTGGTCTTTTGAGTTCCTCAGCATGAGCCCACTTGTGCAAAACCTCCAGGAGACCATGCCCCTCCTGGCTAAGGACAGGGGTGGATGGGATGCAACAGCACCTGCACAGGCTACTCAGTGCTGAAAAGTCCTGCTAGGAAGGCAGAAAACCTTTTCCTTTCCCTTGGAGCACCAACAGCCTCCCTCTTCCTCTGACATCTCCACTGCTCCTTGGGAATTGCCCGTATCCCTCCAACGTGGGCAGACCTTCTCAGCTGTGTCCCAATGGGTGCCAGTGCTCTGGGGATGCTGCTGGAGATAAGGAGGGATGCTCCTGAAGCAGGAGGTGAAGGCAGATGATGCTGCCATACGGCTCCCCCCTCGTTTTCTGGCTCGCCCCCAGGAGAGCAATAAGCAATTACGGGCCACGCAGAAGCTTCATTATCGCCCTGTCGTGGCCTCATTTGACGAGACATTTTATTGCCAAACTTATTAAAAGTGAAACGTGCGGTTTCTGCGCAGCAATTTCCTGTCTGCGGTGATAAGCTGGGCTCTGCCTGCTGTGTAATAAACAGTTATTTTTATGTATGGCTCTGGCTGGGGCGCTGAGGAGAGAGGACCTGGCTCATGTTAATTGTGATAGTTAATGAGGTCTATTTTGGGAACAATGGGTGTGGAGGTGTGTGCCCTCCCCTTGCCATTACTCTGTGGCAGAGGTGGCTTCCAGTGGCTTTGCGCTCTGGGTGCTGGCCATGGGGACTGTTCAGGGTCTTCTTGTGTGGGACACCATGCCCAGAGTGGGATCAGACTGAAACTCCTATGCCTGTTGTCTCAGCCATTCATCACAGCCAGGAGCAAAGGAGGGACCTCCTGCAGACCCCCCACACCGTGAGACTACATCCCCTGCAGGTTGCCCAAGGCTCTGCTGTTTGCACCCTTGTGTGATGCTGGAGAGAGCCTCAAAACTCAGGAACTTCACTTCAGCCTCCCCAGATCCTCTCATCTCCACAAGAACCTCCCCATCTGCAGCGGTGTTTGCAGACAGCTAGAGTCTGGGGCATCCACCACCTCACCTCTCCACCGTGCCTCCTCAGTCACCTGCAGCAGGAGGACGCTGGAGAGGAGATGGCAGGAGCAATACATTTAAAAGGCACAGTAATGTCACAGAAGTCCTGTGTCACTGCTGGTCTGAGACCAGCAAAAATCTGATAAATATCAGCAAAGCTGATAAACATAATTTAATTTTGTCAGAAACAAAATGTCCTCATTAGGTGTAGGGCCTCTATTTTGGTTTAATTATATCTTTTTAATACCTTTTGAAAGGAAACAGCTTTTTCAATGCAACATGTCAAAGCTGCGTTTACAGAAACCCTGATTGCTTCTTTTTTTTCCCTCCCATACCTGACCAAAGCTATTAGCTGAACTCAACCTGAAACTGCATAACTTTTCCCAATAAACAATTTGTCAGAAAAATTCCTCCTGGCTCTGGGAGCCCTGTTAGTTATTTGTCAGCAGTCAAAACCCTGTTGGGTATTTCCCATCTGACTTCTTCTCTTAACAGCAGCTTTATTGATCTGGGAATTAACGGTGGAAGATGTGATACTTGCTATTCATTGCAGTCATCCCAAATGCTGCTCATCCCATCGGGCCATGGCTCTGCAAAGCAAAAGTCCCTCTCCTTCCTCCGATGCACCTTTTTTTTTTGCAGCCATGGGGTATTTTACCCCCAATTTGCTCCCTGCATCCTCCCCATCCTGCAGTGTGGAGGGTTCTCCCCAGGCTTGGAGCCCCACCAGGTCCTCCCATCCCTGTCCCCTGCCTGGCTCAGCCTCTCGCTAGGTAACCCCCTCCATCGCCAGCCCAGGCCCTCGTTAATTTGTATTGCAGCGTGTCGCGGGCTGACGTGTAATTAGAGCTCCTGAAGCCTGTCTCATGCTGTAATTGCCATGACAGGGGCCACAGCATATCCGCTTGTTAATTAGTAAACCACAATATCCCGGGGGCTCGTTGAGAGCTGCCTTAATTGTATTTCAGCTGGAACAGAGGGATAATTACCCTTTGCTAGTGCTGCCACTTTTTAATTCTTTTAAAAAAAAAGAAAGAAAAACCCCATTGAGCTCCTCTTCCTCTTGGTGGCTGCTGCCTCTCCCCTTCACCACCCAAGGACCTGGTTTTGTTCCCCAGGTTGAAGGGGAAGGGCTGTGGAGCTCAGTGGTGTGGGGACAGGATGCCAAGAGCTTTGTATGGAGACATGGTCTTGGTCTGTCCTTCAAACTGTGATGGCCGAGCTGGCCCTGCTCCGAGGGTGCTTCTGTGTCCCTGTGCATGGGACTCTGCTGGGAATCCCGTTTGAGGATGCAGGTTGTTTTTCTGGGAGACTTGTTTGCTGGAAATCCCGTCCTGGCCAGCACACAGCCTCCAGGCATCAGCACCAGGCATGGCCTGAGCTCCCAGCGTGGCTGGGTTGCAGAATATTCCGTGTCCATGGAGCAGTGTATGCACCAAGGGCTCCAGGCTTCCCACCAGACAGAGGGGCTGAAGTTCCCTTGAAATGCAAGTACGAGCTGCCCTGGACTGCAGGGAGAA
The DNA here is from genome assembly GCA_013401335.1 of Brachypteracias leptosomus. Lineage (NCBI taxonomy): Eukaryota > Metazoa > Chordata > Aves > Coraciiformes > Brachypteraciidae > Brachypteracias > Brachypteracias leptosomus. The sequence goes on from VYZX01023498.1 coordinate 1,120,062, forward strand.
GGCTGTGGATCTAGTAGGGCTCAGTGTAACCATACATTTCTGACAAGAGCACTCATATTTCACATCCCAAACAAGCCTGGAGCACCAGTGTTGAGTGGGACCTCAGTGCACCCAGTGCTGGAGTTCTCTGCTCCTACAAACCCTGCAGCAGCATGGCCTCAACCTGCTTGGCTTTGATGGACCTCAGAAGTGGATCATCTTCCTTCTTGGTTCCCCTTTTGACAAGCCTCATCTCACCAGGCAACAGGGAGTCTTCTGGGACCTGGTTAAAGGCTTTTCTCTCCATGAGAAGGATGTTTCTGCAGGAGATGAGTGTGTCTGCATCTCTTGTAGTGGTCATAGGGAGACTGGAGCTTTGGTGTGAGATGAAGGAGGTGCTGAGGCTCAGCATCACCCTTCTGAGGGCACTATAAGCTCCAGAGCCCCTCTGTGCAGTGCCACAGGAGAGCTATTTGGTGGTCCAGGATCTTGGGGGAAGGTTAACCTGGGACGACATGCTAATGTGTGACATCTGTCCCTTTTCCTATGCTTCCCCATAAACTGACACAAAGAGCTTGGCCACCATTAGCCCTGCTGATTCCTGCTGTTCAAAAAAACATATAATGGAGAACTGGCCTTCAGGAGCTGTTTTGTGAATTGGTTTAAATATCAGGCCTGGCTCTCCTGGGAAGCTACATGGAGGTCAGCCTTGGAGAAAAGATCAGTACAGCAGCTCCAAGCATTAGCAAAAAGAAATAACTGAAGCAAAAAGCCTTGAACATAATTATAGCCTAAGAGCTGCAGTGGAAACCCCGCAACCTGAAGCCATCTCCTGGACTTTAGTGCAATCAACAGATTGACACTGCTGGGTCCTGAAGGCTGGTTTTTGGAAGCCGTGCACCAGGGTTGAATGCCAGAGCAGGCAGAGAAGCAGCACAGGTGCCTGTTCCAAAGGTTGGAGCTAGAAAAGTGTCTCAAATGCCATGGAAGAACCAGATGGAGGCAACCACTGGAACGCTCTGTGTGTAATTGAGGGCACCTTCAAGGGTGAGCACGAGGTGGCTGCCACCTCCAGGATGCTCTCTGCTGCTGCCATGCAAGTCACTGTCATCAGAGCTGGGAATAGAGTTTATAGCTGAGTAACCACAACAACTTTGCACAAATTAAACAACATACTGCAGGTTAATTAGATTTCTTACAGCTGCCTCCATTAACTTAGCCCCATTGTCTGCTGCCAGTAGTGGATGGAGCCCCTTTGAAATGCACAAGTGTTACCTGTGGGAGATGTGAATGGTTGAACCTCTCCCTGGGCAACGATACCAGTGTGGGCATGAGTGGGAGATGCCACCTTCTCTGCTTGGAAACCCCTTGGTGCAGCTGAGGAGACCAAGTGGAGATGTAGTCATCCACCATGAGTGCAGGGGCCAGGCTGGATTTCCCCAGCTGGCGTTTCAAACACACCTTCTCCTAAGATGATCTTTAAGAAAAATAGTTATTTTTGTGGCAGAGTCCCTTTCTCATTGTTCCATGGGGCATCGTGTGAATGCAAATAAACAAAAAAGCCCCTTTCCACGACATCTGAGAGTGTGGCTTCATATTTTTAAACCAATTTCCTTTGACCGTGTCGGGGTCTGTTTTGTGTTTGCTAGACAATTATGTGGCTAATGAGGACAGCCACGGTTACATCAGGCGGGATTAGGGAGAATCAGGCTACAAATGTTGCAGTGCTTAAGACAACCTCTAACTAATGGGAGCTCGGAGGGCATGCCCCAGGGGCTGGCAGCTCCTCGCAGGGCTCCTGGTGCTGTTGGGAAGGAGCTGGAGCAGGCAGTGGGCAGTGGGCAGGCTGCCCAGAAGGTGAAGGAGACTTCTGGTCCCTGCATGGCAGCCGTGCCCATGGGAAATGAGGAAGTTTGCTGGTAATTAGGAATATTTAGGGAAAGCGGCAGCAAGTGCATGGCCCTGAGGTTGTCCCATGGAGGCAGAGACAGACATGAGTTCTCTGATGGAGCAGGAGGCACCAGCCACGACTGCCCTGTGGTGCTCAGCAAAATTGGTTCAAAAGCAGCAGGGGAACTGAGCCTCGCAACTGAGATGACTGAGAAATTGATATTTTAGCTGGAACCTTCCCATCCTGACTCTCTTACGGTTGGCACAGACCTTTGTGCAGTGTTTCCGCAGGGCTATGGCTGTCTCCCACCCTGTGGAAGAGGGCAAGGAAGCTGCAGTGAGATCCCACTACTTCCCAGGTCACCTGGGGAGACATGAGCAGCCAGCTGCGGCCTTCAGATGTCTCCTCCCAGCCATCTCTCTGTCAGCTCTCCAGCTGCCCGCTCCACCACACACCAGCTCTCCCATCGATCATCCGTCCACGCTCTCCCTTGTGCACCAGCTGGCTGCTCTGCTGCTCTCCACAGACACCTGAAGTCATGTTCAATGAGTTCCTACAACCGCAGCGTCCTGTGCGGCTCCACTGGGATAGCAGCCAGTGTGGCCGTGCTGCTGCCCAGAGGGGTTTTGCTTATTCCCCTTTGGACTCTCCTCCTGAACTCTTTTCCTGTGTTTCAGCTGCATCATCTACAAAAACCTCTCAGCTAAAGTGAACCAGGGCAGGTTCACCTGCAGATGGATGGACACACAGCCGTGACTCGGGCAGAGGTGCTGCCACGTGTCCATCTTAAGACCTGAGCAGGAGACTGTCCAGTCTCAACAACCTCAAGATTAAGATGTCAACCACCCTTAGGCCACATTTCTGTGCCTGCCCTCCAGTGCACCCTCAGGTTAATGCTGTTGCAGCAGGGTGCAGAGCTGAGTCTCTCATCCTCAGATCCCTCTTCCTCACCTGTCAGTACCATCAGGGAGCTCCTGCCTTTCCTCCTCAGCACAGGGACTTGGGACAGCTTGGCACAGCCACTCTCCAAGGCTGGAGGAGGACCCTGTCCTCTCAGCTTTCCTGCTGGAGAGCAAAGGCAGGTGGTGAGGACCCCGCTGAAGGGCTTGGGGAGCAGCTGGCTCCTTGCTTTTCCTCCCATGCTTTCTGTTGCCGTTTTGCTGCCAGTTGTAGATTCTCCAGCATTTAGTCACAATGCTCGGACCACTGAGTCATGCCAAGGTCCAGTGGCCAAGGAGAAGCATGTAGAGCTCAAGGAGACACCCTAAACCCTCTTTCTGACTCTGCTACATGCCCAGTCCTAGGATCTCTGCCCAGCCCTGGGCTGTTACCACCAGCCGCAGAGGTTGGCACCCCAAGGACCGTGTCTTGCCCCTTCCCTGTCCCTGCCATGGCTACCCTGCCTGTGCCTGCCATCCACCTTCAAGGAAGAAGATGGCACGTGTGCTGAAGAGCCTCCCATGAGCACAGCCACTGGATTGCACTCTGGATGACTAATTTGTGCCCTAATTGGTGTGGAAATGAATGCCAGAAAGCACTGGAATACCAAGAAGAGAAGCTCTCCATCTTGGCTTCCTTCAGGGAAATGGTCTTAATTAAGAGTCTGTCTTGCAAAGAGAGATAATTTCCAGCTATGTGTTGTAACAGGAGCCAGGGTGGAGGTTGTAGTTGAGACTGGCATCTTCTCCTCCCTGGGTCCACTGGCTGTTGCAAAGCAGCTCTGGGGTGCAGGTTCCTCAGACTTCTGCATCTCCAGGGCTTAGCCAGCCTTGCCTAGACCTGCAGGACATGCCCATGGTGCCTGTGCCTCCATTAGTGTTCCTCAGCCCCAAGAGCACCTCCCCATTTTTCTCCACGCATCGGGTCCCACCAGCAGCAGCTCCCGTCAGAAGTGGTCGCATTAGTGCAGGAGCCCATTTTACCAGCCCGGGCTGTACCGGCTCTGGTGGCGTTGACTCCAAGCCTATGATCTCCACCAGTATTTACATTATGGTTGTTCAAACTTTGTGTCACTCATTGAACCTTGGGCTCTCCATTGGTGTTTTTCCTGGTGTATTGCTCTGGACAAGCAGTTGCATCCCTGCTCCCCATGGCAGGTGGTCCCAGCCATCCCACACATCAGGCACCCCTTCCTGCCCTGGCTGATGGGAGCATGCCATGAGAGGTTGCACATGGAAAGAAAACTGGGGTGGCCCCGTGTTGCTTTCCTAGGCATGCTGAGGCCCATGGTACCATGACGGTACCGTGGGAGACATCTGGCAAGCCCTGGCACTGGTGAGAAGGGGACTCTGAGGATACAGCCCGCCATGGAGAGCTGCTGCCTCCAGAGCATAGCTGGCATTGAGATGCCCCAGCCCCTTCCTCATGGCCTCGCCGTGTACAGCTGTTCCCTTAGAAATAGCTGTTGCCATGGTTTTTCCAAAGAAAACACATCTCTCCCCCCTTCCCCACCACCACCACTCCCCGCCGCCTTAACCTTGTGACAGCAGTGATGACGCGGCTCCCTGAGAAAGGCCACTTCACGTAACTATGGTAACAATTAGCTTTCTCTTGATTTTACCTCGGGGGTGATGCTCGGGAGAGGGACCCAGAGCTGCTTTCCTGGAGCGGGTGCTTCCCTTGGCCTTGCGCCCGCAGCCATGGCTGGCATGTGCCAACTCACCGCTGCAGCATCCCGGGCAGGTGCCTCACTTGGACATTGGGATGTCCACAACAGCCCTCATCTCAGGTGGCAGGGACAGTTCCCCCATGTCTTGTATAGTGGGATGTGCTTTGAGACCCACTCAAGCCCTAAGCATCTCAGCAAGGCTCCGCTGGCCTCCAGCAGCAGCCAGTGCGGGAAGCTGAGGGGGGAGCATCTCCCAAAGCATGTGAAAGGGTGGGAGCATCTGCATCCCCCATGTTCACCCCAGAAGCATGGGGAAAGGAAGGGGGGAAGCAGCCAGGTGTGCCAGAGAAGGGCTGGGAGCATTTTGGTGCTGGGCCTGGGAGCACAGTATGTCCATCCCTAGCCTGGACAAGCAGCCTGCAGTGGTGTCTCTGCTCCCAGAAGCAGGTAGATAAACATGGTGCGAAGCTGCTCCTTGGGTACATCAGAGTCACAGCTGCCGACTGCAGCGACTAAAATAAGCATTTCCCTGCTTTTTATTCCTCTGAGCCCAGCAGAGCCCACTCAGCACCAGCAGCAGAGCTGGAGTCTATTCTTAGCCTTGCAGGGAAGGGAGCGGGAGTCCCTGCGCTGCTGCGGAGCAGGGCTGGGGGCTGCCGAGTCCCATCCCTTCACAGTCCCCATGAGTCTGGCGTGACCCTAGGGAGCTGTCAAGGTGGGAGGGACAGCAATAGGAGGACCTCAACAGGGACAAAGTCCTACTTTCTGGCCAAGGAGGAGTTGGGAAGACAGCAGGAGGAAGGGATGCCCCTGGACCTGTCTCAACATCACTGCAGGATTCAGCATCCCTGGAGAGCAGCTGCAATGCAGGTGGCTTTGGAAGGAGTCCTCACTCTTGCAAAGCTGCTTTTCTGCCTGGGCATGTTGGGCAGTGGGGGACCTTGAGTTGCAGCTCCTGCTGCCTCCAGGGACGGGAGGTTTAAGGAAAGTTAAGGAGTCTGAGCTGAGAGTTACCCCTTGCCCCATGTTGTGCCAAGATCAGACCTGCTTTGACCAGCCCCAGCCATGAGGTGCTTCCCAGTGGTTTGACATGTGCTGCAGACCCCGGTGACTGGAGACCCACTGACCACCAGCACCACACCATCCCGACATTGCACCGAGGGTCCTGCTCTGAAATGCAGGGAGATTCAGGGTGATCTCCAAACTGGACCGGAGGAGCAGTGGGCACAGTGCAGGCACACCACGGCCAGCCCAGTGCTCAGCTCCGCTCTCCATCCCAGCCCCGTGAGGGTGAGGGCAGGATGGGGAGCAGGTAGGGATGCAGTCATGCATGGGGGGCCAGGGGGCTGTGAGGAAGAAGCCCCGGCTCCATAGCAACAGGTACTTGCCACGTAATGGAGTCCTTTCCGCTCGGCCTCCGCAGCCGCCAGCCTTATTCGCATGGCCATAAATAATTCAATTTTCTCATTCACACACATGAATGCTGTGGGCCAGGGCTTTGGGTGTGCTCAGCCTCCATCTGTCCAGGGGGGAAGGGGGAAGCAAGGCCTGATAATAGACTCCAGTGTTTGTTTAACATGGATGAGTGTGGCCAGATGGTCTGGGGATGGGAGGTGGGAATGAGGAGGTGGGAGGTGAGGGGTTCCCTGGGGTGCTCCTGGCACCTTGAGCCTCCCCTGGAGAAGGAAGGGAGAGAGCAGGGGGTGGTGTGGGGGTGAGCTCTGGCACCTCCAAATCAGCCTTGGAGATGTGGACGTTTGGGCTGGGAGTGGGCTAGGTGAGCTCAGGCAGCCCTTTATCACACTGTGGCTTTGGTGTCTTCCTGACAGGGAAGAAGGGATGAGAGAAGCACCACACTGTGCTGAGGATCGCCCTGATCCCTGATGAGACCCCATCTCAGCTGAACTGGGTGCAGAGGAGTCAATCCAGAATGAATACAATTTAGCTGGAGATGGTGAAGGTGAAGGAGCAGGGGGTGCTGATGCTCACCACCCCATCCCACACTGCCAGGCAAGAGCCAGCACCCTCAAAACAACCACAGAGAATAAAACCCCCGGCGATGGAGACACATTGCAGCTTGCTAGCACAATTAGCAGGCTCTGGGCCACCCTGGCAGGGGCACAGCAGGTCTGGCAGGAGAAAACAAGGGAATTAGCAGGGTTAAGAGGCTGTGCTGGAAAAGCCTGCGCGTCGCTGCCGAGGAGCTGGTGCCTGCTGTGTACATAGGCTGAGCCGGGCTGGGAGGAAAGGGATGCTGGCTACTGCCTGGTGGCATCCGTTCCTTGCCTTCTGCCCTTTGGCTTGGGCATAGTCCAGCCCAAAGCATGCCAAGGGCAGCATGAAAGCCAGCACCTTCGTCTCATCTGTGTCTGACCAGAGGGAGCCTCACTCCAGCTGGGACCCCAACCAGAAAACACAGACCAGGGAGGAGCCTTGAAGATGGAATTTGTCACTTCACCTTAATTCTGTCTCTCACAGGCAAAAGGTTGGGGCTCCTCACCACCAGAGCAAAGCCCTGACCTCAATCACCACCTGGAGAAAACCCTGTTGCAGACCCCAGCCCCGCTTAAGGCAGTGGCAAGCAGCGCTCAGCCTTGAGCTCAGGCACAGTTTTGAATTGAAGCCTACAAAGCCAGCAAAGGGAATTCAGAGGCTGCCAGAAGGAGGGTCAACAGAGGAGACCACGCTCCAGCAGCATTACCCATCACCAGCGTTGGAAGAGTTTCCCTGTGGAAACGGGGGGAGGTGGAAGTGCCTGCGGGAGCGTAACCGGCTCCTGCGCTGGCGTTCCCCAGCCTGCAACGTATCTGGGTACAACACGTGTGGATCTATGTGTATTTGGGTGTCCTCACGCTCAGGCGTGAATTCTCCTCTGGTGACATGCTCTCGCAGGATCTTGAAGCACTAAAAGCAGCTCAGCTGGATAGCGCATGCCTGCACCACCGGGCACTGCCAGCCACTACTCCACAACTCCTCCCGCGTGTTGTGCATCCCCTGCCTGCTCCCTGTGTCCGTCTGCACGGAACAGAGCCAGACCCTTCACCTTGGCTCTGTTCAGCTCGACCTGTACTTTTTAGCTCCACTGGAACAACAGACAGCCATTCCCCGTGCCCATCTAGTAATAAATTAACTCCTGCTTTCCATGGCTGCTGCTCAAGCAGTGGGGAGGGGATGAGTCTGACTGCATGCCTGGGAGCCATCCCCACCAGCAGCTCTCCACCACAGACCCCGCACCCCACTCTAAGCATCCTCCCAGGAGCTGCTCACAGAGTAGGAGCCTCAGCCTCCCCAAAGCCCCCAAGCAAGGTGGGTCCAGCCAGGGCTGCCCCATGTCACACTGGGATGCAGAGCGAAGCCAGAGCTCCCCAATTTAGCAGCTGTACCAGCATCCATGGCAGCAAGGGGAATAAAGGTGGCAGAGCATCACAAGGGACCGTGGATGTTCCCCCCAAATCTCCCAGGCCATGTTCCGGGAGGTGCAGGCTGCGTCCCTGCACTTCAGCTGCTGCCAGGTGGCCAAGGCCACCCAGACACAGAGACTTCCACCTATCAGACAATTTGCATTTTGCCTTTTCCACCCAAAAAAACAGGCCCAGCCCAAGCCCTCTGCATCTTTTGAGGGATGGATGGCAGAAATGTGCCACTGCTTATTCTTTCAGCTCCCAGCACTGCAGGAGTGGGACATAGAGAGCCAGGCTGCAGAAGGCTCCTCTCTCCCAGGGTGCTGGGGCAGCTGCATCCTTGGGTCTGCCCAGGTCCTCAAGGATGGACCACAGAGTCACAGGAGCATGGTTCCCTTCTCCACCTGCCCCATGTCACCATGCCATCTGCCCCTGGGGAGGCTACAGAGGCAGTCCAGGCTACTAGTCATGGGGTTTGCCCCAGCTGCCTTGCTCCCATCATAGCCACCCCTGCAGGACCAACAGCTCTGTAGATGCTGGGAGTCCACACAAGCTCCAGTGAATCTGGATCTGCATCTGCAGGCAGCTGTGGGCTCAGGAAGACCCTCAAGGGCTGCTTGGTGGGAGCTGCTGAGGGATTTGGTGACCTGCATGGTCACCATTGGAGTATGTTCTGTGGGAAGGGGCATAGCCTTTCTCTCACTGGGAATACACAGACCAAACCCTACAGGCACATCTCCACCCTGCTCTTCTTTGAGCCTCTCCCAGGAGACCCTTTTTCTACCATGCTCCCTGTCTGCACATGCAAGTGACAGTGAACAGAGGCACTTACCTGCCGCTTGCCCCATTGGAGCTCAAAGGACAGTGGGACAAAGCCCTGAGGACCAGGCAGAGATGGTGCACCCCCACCAAAATGAGGAGGGAAGCTTCTCTCCCCCTGCCTCTGCCTGCTTCTACAGCATGCACCATGGCTCCAGGCATCACCCATGGCTTCTGGCATCACCCATAGCTTCTGACATTGCCCATGGACCCTTGGGACTTGGTCACAGTTGGGTTTCAAGTGCCCAGCATGGTATCAGCTCTGAAGGTCCCCTTAATGAGGACTACAGTGGGGACAAGGAGATGTCCAGGGCTCTTGCCTGGGGACTGGCATAGATGGAAGGCAGATGCACAATGGTGGGCATTTTCTGAGGTGGTCTAGGAATGCCATCTGGCAAGGGATGAAGACCCTGTAGACTCCCACACCTTGGTGCTACCCCGGGCAGGAGCATCCCAGCCCCTTTATGCCAGCAGGGACCTGACACCTCAGGGGTTTTGATGTCCCACGGGTTATCCTGTCTTCTGGAATAATCCCCATGTCTTGCCTGGAGGCATGGGGAAGGTGGCAGGGTCCCAGCAGAGGACAGAAGTGACCGGTCCCTGCTGGGGGTACCGCGTCCGGGGTTTGGATCCCCGGGGGACCTGGTGGGCTCCAGCCCCAACGCTGCCGGTGGCTTTTGGGGCTGCAGCCGCCGGGGTCCCCAGTGGGACAGGGGGTCACGGAGCGCAGCCTTACCTTGGAGAAGCCTCTACGGGAAAGGGATACGGCATCCAGTTGGGGATGCTCCGGTCCCGGGAGAGCTGCAGTGGTGGAGGCAGGGGATGCAGGGATGGGATGGGTGGGATGGCGTGGGTGGGATGGATGGATGGATGGATGGATGGGTGGGTGGGTGGNGTTCCCCCGCTCTCAGGTGCGGAGACAATAGCCAGGGCTCCTGTTGCAGCTGCAGACTGTCTCTTTAAACCCCTCACCAGCCCACAGGTGGCCCTGTCACCACCATGGTCATCCATGACGTCATCGGGAGGGAGGGAAGGGGAGGAGGAGGAGGAGGGGGGAGAAACGCGATCCCTCTCCACAGCAAAAGTCCCCGAGCGCCCATGGCAACAGATTGGAAATGTCACTGCGCATCAGCCGGGAGAGGCTGCCGGGCTGCCCCCCCAACGGGTGACACGAGGGGGACAAGGGCTGTCACGCCGCGGGTGGCACGGGGGGGACAGGGCTGTCATCCTGCGGGGGTGCCTGGCAGGGGACAGGATTGTCATGCCACGGGTGGCACCGGGGACACAGAGCTGTCACCTCCACGGATGGCATGGGGGGACACAGCTGTCACCCCACACGGAGCTGGCTGCAGGCTGAGCGGGTGGGCAGGTCCAGCTCTCACCGCGGGGTAAGGAGCAGCTGGGTGTCCCCCCAGCCCCGACACCCCACTGCAGGGGTGGCTGCTGCTGGCCCTCTACCCTGGATGGTGCTGGTCCCTGCCCGTCTCCTGTGGTTAGGGGATCCCCGTTACCCAGCAGTGGCACCCAGCCATCCTTGTGGGCACCCTGGGAGGAGCAGGCACCCCAGTGAGCCCCCAGCTCCTGCCCCTGGGGTCCTGCCTGGGCTCTGCCCCTGCAACGAGGTGTTTGGCAAAGGCCAGGAGAGTTTCAGAAGGCATTTAAAGCAGATCTTGCCTTCAAGCAGAGACAAGACAACACCAGGAGCAAGTAAAGAGGGGCCCAGCCCCACATCCACAGGCTCTAGACCACATCCTGATGGTGGTGATCCCATTAACAGTCTCCAGAACTCTCCCAGTTCCACTTCAAAATCGCTTCTGGCACCAGATAAAACCAGAGCAAGGGATACTCTGATGGCAAAGAAAGGTTTCCTTAGTGCTGCCAAGGGTGCTCAGCCTGCAACTTGGCTTTGACAGAGCCTGATCCCAGTGACACCTGCCCAGTGTAGGTAGAGAGGCTGCAGGTTCCACAGAGCTTCAATGGGGCTGGGGAGCACAAGTCCTGGCCACAGTGAACAGAACCTTTTCATTCCCTTTATAAAACCATGTGCAAGTGTGTACAAGGATCTCCATGCAAGGGGAGTCCCAAACTCTGCAAACGTGAGTGAGTTCACCCCCCGGGCTTGGGGAAGAACTAGATATTTAATTACATCCTTGTTTTCTTGGAAAAATTAGAGACATCCAATGTCTCCCTCTGCTCCCTTTGCTCTTTTCTCACATCAACAAGACTTTCCTCAGCTGAAGTTTGTTGCTACCATCCCTAGGATGCTTCACCCTAAAAAAACAGCCCATGGAGGCAGCCGTTTCCTGCAGAGTGGTTGCACTCATCCCTGCGCACACCAGGGCTTGGGGGGGGACTGAAGCACCACTCAGGGTTGAAGCATTCCTCCTCATTCCGGGCTTTTGTGCAAACTTCACCCTCTTCTTTTTATATTAAAAAAAAAAAAAAGGTTTATTTTTTTCCCCTGCCCTCGGCACAACAGTTGACATCGACTGAGCTCAGTGGCAACGGGAGGGGATGATGGTGCTGAAGACCTGGAGGGTTTTCTTCCTCCACAAAGAGCCCTGCAAGGAGGTCCAGCTTTTCCCCACAGTGCTTTCGTGCTGGTGGTTTATCTGGCTGGTGGGGCAGCTGGGATAGAAGCAGCCCAGCCCTGTGATCTCCCCAGTGCTGTCCTTCTTATACACCCTCTCTAATCCCGGGAAAGCAGCTGCAGGATCCAGAGCCAGGGAGGCTCTTGGTAAACAGCCAAAGCAAGAACAGCAGGCTGGTCCTTGCTTCAGGAATGGGAGAAATCATCCAAAACAGCACAAATAGGCTGTGATTTATTATTTTCTTTCTTAATGCACTTGCTGGCTCTGGAGACACAGGCTGGAGATGGAGCACTGGCAGGGTGGTGGTGGGGTTGGTGGTACCGCTCTGGCGCTGGGGTTCACCGTGAAGGCATAAAGCATCCCACTCCTTGGCAAGCTGCTAAAGCCCAGATAAGGGGTTGTCCCCCTGGAAAGGAATCTCTTATTTCTGGAGGAAGGGACATGCTTGAGACTGTTTGGGGTGGGACGGGGGGATTTGCATAGGGGAGCAGGGAGCTGAGTGCTGGATGGTGATGATTTGGGTGAGGGAGGCAAGAGACACCTCTGGCCATCCCAGATGCCTGACTGTGGGCTCTGAGTGGTGGAGAACAGAGCTTGTCTTCCAAACGCCCCTTCTTCCACCAAAACCAGCCTAATGAGACCCAAAGCAATGGACCCGCAGCTGTTCTGTGAGGCTGGAGGAACCCAGCAACCTGCTAGACCAGCTCCCAGTAACCTCCATACCAGCTCCCTGTACCAGTGCTCTGGGCTCTGGATTGGGGTTTGCCATCTCCCCCTGGCTTGGGGATGTGCAGATGGGCACCCCAAATCCCCAGTGTCCCACAGCAGATGCATGGGGACAGCCACATGTCCCCCGGTGCTGGTCCCCTGAGGGGCAGCACCAAACACCGAAGGAGGTGGGAAATTGCAGCAGGTGAAACATGCCAGGAGCTCTGAGCCTCCAGCACCCACCTGAGGGGGTCCAAATCCACGACCCCTCACCTCCTGCCTCCCCCCAGGCCAAAATAATCAGGGACTAACTTTGCCCTTGTGCCCGGTATGAGATTTATTGCACATGATGCAAATCCCTGCCGATGGGTGAAACTGCTCCAGCGAGGGTCCCCTGGCCCCCTCCCCAGGACCGAGGGGGGCTGTGGCCGTGGGAAGATTGCAGTGATGAAGTTATTAGCTCCGGAAGCACTAATTGCTGCCGTATTAATGGCTCTTTTGTCCAGCAAGATGTCTTTCAGTGTATGTGTGCCGGGCGGCTGTTTTTCTGCCAGCTGCTGTGTGGTTGGATGCTCTTTGGTGTTTAGTTTGATCCTATTAAGGTGGATCTCAATTAATTAGGCAAGAGGCAGAGAGACAAAGGGAGATGCCAGGGCCATTCATTTCAGTCTTGTCATCGTACCTTCTGCAACCAGGAGGCAGTGGGGACAGTGGGAAGGGACACGGGATACGGCTGCTGGGCGTGAAAACACTGGGAGATGGGAATGGGGCAGGCTGGAGAGGTGGCAGCGGGGTGTCCCTGAGGGCCCCCCAGGGTCCCTTCCTCACCACACAGGAGGTGTGGCAGCCAGAACCATCCCGGTCCCATTTCCTGGGGCAGTGGGGTCCCACTCCACCCCACCACCTTTGGGACCCTAAAGCATCTCCCCAAAACACACGAAGGATCCCCGGAAATTTCATCAGTGAGAGCTTTGAGGCGGCAGCAGCACCCTCTCTTCATCCTGGTCCCATGTCAGCTGTGTCCCTGTGGGGCTACCCACCCCATGGGAATGGGGTGCACCCCAGCCAGGTCTCCAGCACCCTGAGTTGAGCATCGTGCCCCATGTCCCCAGCTCCTGCTCCCACGGGTGGAGTGGCTCCAAGAGCCTGTGCAGTGGTTTGGCCTTGGCGAGAAACCGGCAAATGGATCTCAAGGGCCCCCTGACATTCCTCCTTCCTTCTCTTTGAAGGACAAGTGCCCCTTGGAGCTGCCCTCACTGCTAATGCAGCGGGTGGGAGGGAGGATGCTGCTAAAAGCCCGGGTGAGTGAAAAGCTTTCAAGCCCCTTGGAAAGCCCAAAGAGGTGCCCAGAGGTGACCCCAATCTCTGCCACGAGGGCCGGGTTTGAGGTGCTGGAGTGCACCCCAGTATGCCAGCTGGAAGCAGATGCGATGTCCACTGGGGTGTCACCATGTGAGGACTTTGGGTACATAAGGTGCCTGGGGATGGAGGGGTCTGGGGTGCTTAAGGAATGGAGGGGTTCAGAGGTGTTTGGGGTGCAGGGATGAGGGTGCAGGTCGATGCAGGGGGCTGGGAGATGGTTGGATGGAGGTACAGGAGGTGCTGGAATAAGGTGTAGGGCGAGTAAGGCGGTGAAATGCACCAGGAGGAGCCCGGGGTGCAGGGATGGGGGTGCGGGATGGGTACAGTGCTGGGATCCGGTGCATGGGGGTGTCTGGGGTGCAGGGTGGGTCCGGGATAGGTGTAGAACGGATGCAGCACAGGTGCGGGGGTTCGGATCGGTGCAGGGAGTGCGGGGTTCCGGGAGCTNGCTCCTCCCGCCGCCAGGGGGCGTGGCTCCCCGCTCTGCCGGCAGTCTGGCCCCGCCCGCCCCGCTGCCCCCGCGGCCGGAAGCGGAAGTCACGTGAGGTGACTCCCTCCCGCCGCCGCTATAGCGGCGCGTCGTTGTGCGGTGGCGGAAAGATGGCGGCGGCCATAGAGTGAGCGGCGG
>VYZX01023498.1:1134176-1440324 GCA_013401335.1 Brachypteracias leptosomus
CCACGCCCGAGGCCTTCCTCGGTTAGGAGACTACCGCGGGCCCTGGTTTCCCCGTGTTCCCTCGCCCTCTGGGCCAACGGGAGAGGAGCTGAGGGCCCCGCTCCCATCGGAGGGCAGGCCCGCAGCTTCCTCTCCGCTTCCCCTGGGGCTCAGTGTTTCCCGGGTCTCCCAGTGGCTCCCCTCGGCCGGCCGGCCCGCGGGTCGTCACCCCTCATGCACCCCCCTCAGCTCCCTCCATCCTTTCCAAGCTGCCTCCCTCTGCCTTCCTGCCAGCAGGTAGTACCCCTGGCTCCCTTCCCTCCCTCTCTGGTGCCTGGGGGCTCTCTCCATTTCCTTGGCGTTTCTCTGTCTCCCTCATCAGCAGACAGGCCTGCGGATCCCATCACTGCTTGGTACACTGGGGTTCCCACTGCGTTCTCATGTTTTCACTGTTGCTTCCTAGTGAGGCCTCTCTCCCAGTCTCTCCACCTTTCTCTCCCCAGGGTCCTCCTGTGCCATCTCCCCCTTTTCCAAAGGCGTGTCTACGCTTTTCAACTGACCCTCTGCTCCCTGAGTTCTATGGGGCATTCCCCCACCTCATCCCTGTAAGCAGATCCCTCAGTACCCTGAATTCTTCCCCCATCTCTGTGTGTTCCCAGGGCACATATGTGTTCTCTCCCTGGCAGGGCGAAGATGAAGTAGAGCTCTGACCATGGACCATGACGCCCCCACGATCAGGCCCCGCCGCATCCAGAACCAGAATGTCATCCACCGCCTGGAGCGCCGGCGGATCAGCTCGGGCAAAGCCGGCACCCACTGGCACCAAGTCCGTGTCTTCCACCAGAATGTCTTCCCCAACTTCACTGTGGTCAATGTGGAGAAGCCACCCTGCTTCTTGCGCAAGTTCTCCCCTGATGGCCGCTACTTCATCGCCTTCTCCTCCGACCAGACCTCTCTGGAGATTTATGAATACCAAGGCTGCCAGGCGGCGGAAGATCTTCTGCAGGGCTATGAGGGAGAGATCCTCGCCAACGGCAATGACCAAAGATCTGTCAACATCCGGGGGCGGCTCTTTGAACGCTTCTTTGTCCTGCTCCATATCACCAATGTGGCCTCCAATGGGGAGCACCTGAACCGCGAGTGCAGCCTGTTCACTGATGACTGCCGGTACGTGATCGTGGGCTCTGCCGCTTACCTGCCCGAGGAGCCCCACCCTCCCTTCTTCGAGGTCTACCGCAACAGCGAGTCCGTCACCCCCAATCCCCGGTCCCCTTTGGAAGATTACTCTTTGCATATCATAGACCTCCACACGGGCAGGCTCTGTGATACGCGGACTTTCAAGTGTGACAAAGTCATCCTGTCCCACAACCAGGGGCTGTACCTCTACAAGAACATCTTGGCCATTCTCTCTGTGCAGCAGCAGACTATTCACGTCTTTCAGGTGACACCCGAGGGCACGTTCATCGACGTACGGACAATCGGCCGCTTCTGCTATGAGGATGATCTCCTGACCCTCTCTGCAGTGTATCCCGAGGTGCAGCGGGACACTCAGACGGGCATGGCCAACCCCTACAAAGAGCCCTTCATAAACTCTTTGAAGCACAGGCTGCTGGTGTACCTGTGGAGAAGGGCTGAGCAGGACGGAAGCGCTATAGCGAAAAGAAGGTTCTTCCAGTACTTTGATCAGTTGAGGCAGCTCCGCATGTGGAAGATGCAGCTTTTGGATGAGAACCATCTGTTTATCAAATACACTAGTGAGGATGTGGTCACGCTGCGGGTGACGGATCCTTCCCAGGTACTATCTCCCCGCTTGTTGCTTTGGGGCAAGAGCTCGGGCAGGGGCAGTGCTGCCAGCTGCACTTCTGAGCTGAGCCTGGGAATGTTGGTTGGCATCCCTGGTACTTCATTCTTGGGGGAACACTTGACGCCTCTGATATTGAGTAACTTCAGTATCTTTTGTTCTCATAATTTCATCACTTCCTTCTCAACTCAAAATGAGAGAAAAGCTCTGACGTGGTTATTGAGTCCCCTTTCTCCAGGGATTGTTCCCCTTGCTCATAGATGCTGTATGATGATGCTTCCCGCCCCCATCCCCAGCTGACTTTTTTTTAGCTGATACTTCATATAATACACTGACATTGTCAAGGTGGTCTCTCTCTTTCCCATGTATCTTCAAGCATGTTTTTAAAATATAATAGTCTTCCTTTTCCCCCGGTAGAATCACCTTTTCTGTTCTGCCTACACACTCTTTCAAGCTGCAGTAAAAGATTGTATTTATGATCTCTCCAAATTGGAGAAGCAGCTCTTAGATCTAGCTAATGTGCTGATCACTTCTGCTTTCAGTTTAGTACAAAGAATTTGAATTAGAGCAAGTGCAGCTCAATCAGTGCTGAGTCCCTCCAGACCATTCACCATCCCACAGGTTGATCGTCTCTTTTCACTACTGTTAGAGTGGGGATTGAGTTTTGAGCTCTGTGAAACGGAGAAGGATGGTTTTTTTAACCTGCTCTATTCCTTGAATCCGCTTCAGTTTTATTCTGTTCAAAGTATTTAGCAAGATTTTGTAATAAATCTCTGCTGCATGTAGGTCTGATTGTTCCCTAGATGTTTGGCTTTCTTTCATACCCTCTTCTTCTTCCCTATCTTTGTCAGTTCCAGGACTTAGTTACTGGACAAAATAGTAATTCTTTGGTGTTGCCTTACTCTAATTCTTCCTGGAAGATGACTCTGGTTTGTTTTATTTTTCTCTTTAGTGGTGTTCGGGGGAGTTCCTTTGGGAGGGAGTAGATAAGGCTTAATCTAATCAGTTTTACTCATTAGTGTAAAACTTGAGCAGCTGTCTCAAGAATAGTGAAGCTTTGTGGAAGTGGCCTGCAGCGTTCTGCTCATTGCTGGTATCAGTGCTCCTGACCCTGAGGTAAATGTTTGAGGTAGGCTCAGCTCCGTGCTCTGCTGTGGTTACTGAGGCTTTTGTGGCTGGTTTGCTGCAGTGTGCTCTTGACTTTTTTCACCTGAGGGTTATTTTAAGATGCAGGTTGTGGTTTGTTTGCAGCGTTCCTCACACGGTGTGTTTTATGCTGGAGGAAAAGCATCTCATTTCTCAGTTCTTTCAGGGGATATTTCCAGATGTGGAGCAGTCTCTGCAGACCTACCTGAATGTAGGCTTTGTGTTAGGGCTTCCTGAAGAAAACTTGGCTCACAAAATACCTAAAGCACCAATTTTGCTTACATATATCAGACAGGAACATCAGGTTTCATCCAGTTTCAGGCTCCTCTCTTCTCTCTGGCTTCTCAGCCAAGAAGTCACTGTTCAGGCTTGTGGGTTGCTTGTGTATTGTCAGGGTCTACACTGACTCCTTCAAGAATTTTAATCATGTGCTATGTGTATGTAGCTTGGGTTTATTGTTGTTCAAGGCTTGTGTTGATAGACTTGCCAGCTTTGCTGCTTGATTTCTGTGACAGTTGACTGCTGCCACCCATGCTGGGACAACATTCTGCCCATGTTACAGGTGCTGCTAAAAAGTAGTGAGGGTAGTTTCTCTGTCAGGGGCATCCTGAATATGTTCCTGGCAAAGGAACTTTTTTTATTTAAGGTTGGAGGATACTCCCTGCAGTCTGCAATGATGTAAATATTTTTTTCTTCTGCTGTCTCCTCTTATTTTCTCTCTGCTCCAACCCTGTATTTCAGAAGGGCTTCCCTTTCCTTAGGCGGTAGTCTAGTGAGTAACCTCATCTAGCGCACTTCATTTTGACGTGTGGGGGCTGGATTTTATTACCACAGTTTATTTTTGGGCTATAAAACAAACAAACCTTGTGATATTTGCAGGTGGGTAGGGTGGGCAGAGTGCCTGCTGTCATCCCTGAGCGTTGTTTGGGAGCGAGAGGTGAAGCACTTAGAAATTGCCTTTATTGACAGAAGATTTAACCAGATATGTGCATATACCACAGGAATTCATTACCTTTGAGGTAGGGGCAGGTCCTTGCTTTGGAGTGTGGAGGTGTTAGCACTCCTGTCTCTAACCAGTGCTACCTTCGATGACCAAGGATTAATCCCAATGGGATGGGAACATTGTCTCCCTTTGATGTAGCTGCACTGACACAATGTCACCCTTTTCCCCCCGATTTCTTGCTCGTTCATGTCATGAAACGCTGCCATTACCAGTCCACAGTGCGGTACCTGGGCCTTTTTGTACAAGAATGTTGGCATTAAAAAGAAGTCATTAATGTCTTTCAGATTTTCATTTCTGTGCTGGTGGGGTACCTGGAGGCACAACTTTTTGTGGGCGGTGCCGTAGTGCATGGTACACTGAAAAGGCTCATCTCTGTGTGATGGAAGTATTAAGAAAAGGAAGAAAAGAATGTCTCTACACAAAAGAAAAAATAATTTGTGGCCAGCTAGGATTGGATTTAAAATAATTTTGTCAGCAGGAATGAGAATTAAATTTGGCACTTTAGAAAATGTTTTGCATTTGGTGGAGAGCAGAGAGGAAGAGGAAACAGGAAAATTTGACATCCAGTTTGAGTTGAAAAATGGGAAGCCCATTAGGTTTTCTCCATAAATAATCACAGTTAAGAGGCGGATAATTTGGTACCTGTTGAGACTTTTGAATAGCAGAATGGATTAGTGTGAAGATGTGGGATTCTCCTGTGCTGCAGAGAAATCTGGATAGGGTCTGTGGTGTCATGCAGAGAGAAGGAAGGGACAGCTTCCTGCCTGCGCTCTCCTGGGTAACCACTGCCTCTGCCTCTCTCCCCAGCCCTCCTTCTTCGTTGTGTACAACATGGTGACCACAGAGGTTATTGCTGTGTTCGAGAATACATCTGATGAGCTGCTGGAGCTGTTTGAGAACTTCTGTGACCTCTTCAGGAATGCCACCCTGCACAGTGAGGCGGTCCAGTTCCCCTGCTCAGCTTCCAGCAACAACTTTGCCAGGCAGATCCAGCGCCGGTGAGCCATTGGGAGCATGCTTTATACCGTATAGACACACCCCCGACACCTGAAGGCTAGTATCAAATAACAATGGAAACCCTGAGAAAAACAGCTGCTTTACTCACTGGGTGATGCAAGGGTCTGGCTTGTACATGGTTCATCTTGCAGCCTCGTGCATCTGGTTTTATATTCCACAGCATCTGTCTTGTTACACAAAAGAGCAAAGCGGTGGCAATCCAGTGCTTAGAAGAAGGAAGAGGAATTTTGAGGGAAAGATGTTTCCAGCTCTACTTGAGCAGTAACTCTTCTGGAGGTTATTAGAGAGTTACTTCCCTATATCTTAGGTCCCTGGAGATAAGATGTGTTGGGATGCTCATATTATCTAGTTGGGTATATTTTGCCAAGTGGTGTTCTCTGAATTTAGCCTGTATCAGACTGTGTTTTCTAGCATTTTCTCCAGCATCAGTCACAAGCTTGTGGTTCTCGTCAAACTGTGCTAGGAGAAAGGAACCTCATCTGCCTGGAGCTATTGTAAAGCTGAGCAAAATATCAAAATAACCTGGGTTTCTAAAATGTGCTTTAACAGCCAAATGTGGTTTTAATGAGACAGAGAGTGTGATTTCTTTGGAATATATTTTTATGTGACTCAGGGTGTTTTGTTCTTCCAGTGACTTGTGTCACATCATCCGGAGTACTTGGTAATCACTTATGGGCATGAAGCTTCTGTTGATTTCAAGTTGACGTCACATAAGTAAGAGGAAGTTGACTGTGTCAGTAACTTTCTTGAGCTGTCTATCAGGAAATCCATAATGCTTAGTGGGAGAGAGAATAAGAGCACTCACTGCAGATGCCCAAGGAACAACTCCTGCCTTATGTTAGAGAGGAGAATCTTTTTGTTCCCTTGGCTACAAGGGCCCGTTACAGGAGTGTTTAACTACCTTAGTAAAGTATAATAGATTGTAATCCACAGTGAGCTGGCTTTTGTCTGAGTGTTTCTGGTCAAATGGAATTGTTTTACCCTTCTTGATTTATGACGTCCATGCATCTGATCTGGCTGTTCTTGCACATGGAAAGCTCAAAGTTTACTTGGAAAGAGAAATCCAACCTGTGTTAATCTCTCCACTAAGGACTTTCAGCACGCTAGTTTCTGAAGACCTCTAGGCTTCTTGTCAAGGTTCTTCCTCATCTAAGGTTTCTCCCTTTACGCAGAGTGGCTAAAGAGGGAGGGACTCTTAAGTCAACATTAAGGGTTCAACCGTTACTGTGAAACCCTCTGGCTTTTGTTTATGCTGTTTCCAGGCTTCCTGGTAAAACTTGGATTGACTGATTAGCTGCTAATCCATCTCTCTTGGTTTCTGATCCTGTTCATTTCCTGTACTGCAGAGCAGCTGGGGCCAGACCTTGTGGGTAGGAACAGTCTTGTCCTTCTGTCACTTTGGACTTTCGGAGCAGGAACAGTAATGATGAGGGAGGATAAAAAGGTCACCAAAACTGGTTGATGCTTGAATCACTGTGATACATCTCTGGAAATGAGCTGGTTTAGTTCTGACACTGCTGCTGTTTTTCTTTCCATATTGGTTTTCCTCCTTAGTTTATTTAAGCTGTGCTGTTCACCTGTGGCCTTTGTGAGTAAAACCTGTTTCTTGGCTTGCTGCAGGTTCAAAGACACTATCGTGAATGCCAAGTATGGAGGGCACACGGAAGCCGTGCGGAGGCTGCTGGGCCAGCTCCCCATCAGCGCCCAGTCGTACAGCGGCAGCCCCTACCTCGACCTCTCCCTTTTCAGCTATGATGACAAGTGGGTGTCAGTCATGGAGCGGCCCAAGACCTGCGGCGATCACCCTATAAGGTATGGAACGGGCCAAGAAGCTGCATGTGAGGGTAACTCTACATCATCTCTGCCATTGTGGCATCAAATGTGCAGAAAAGGGGGGGGAGATGGAGGCCTTTGTCTTAGGACATCCTTTCACCAGAGGGTTTGTTTCAGCTTGGCCTCTCTCCTTGCAATAACTATTTTATATGTGTGGGAAGGCTCTTCAGGGTCTTCTTGAAGAGCTACCCTGGGGAGTATTCGGGTAGTGAAGCCTGAGCCTTTTCCATATGAACGCTCTTGTTCCTCTTCATGCTGTCCTGCTGTTGTTTGGGCTGCAGGATGATACGGTTCTGGATGCCTGTTTTCCCCTGCTGGAAGGATCCCTTTTGAGCATGTGGATTTAGCTAGCAAAGGTGATCTGGTTTGTCCTGTGAATAAAATAGCAGCTGGGTTAGGTGTTATTCAGAATGCTTGTGGCATTGATTTAGCTATTTTCAGACTTCCATTGTTTACAGTTGTCACCCTGGGAGCTGTGCTCCTCTTCAGACCTCTCTTCTTTCTGTGATCTGTAGGAAATTGTTTCTGTAGTAGGAGTTTTAGCCAGGTGTAAGGGCCATTCTGTGCCTCTTCTGAGTCTTCGATACTGGCAGAAGGGATAAATCTGAGCTTGGGAATAAGGAGGTTTGCAGTGCTTCTTGCAAACACCAAGATAATTTATTTTTGTTGACTGCGGCTGTGGCTGCCAGTAGTAGTAGTTAAAAATCCAACATCTGTGGCCTGAAAGGCTCGAAGAGGCTGAATTCTCCAGGCAGAATAGTCCTTCCACTTATAGTACTGCAAAAGCAAACCTATGCTCTGAAAACAAAGAGAGCCTTCAATGCCTAAGTGCTTTGTTTAGTGACTACACACGTGTTGGGGCCTCAGGCAGCCTAAGGAGACCATTCTGGCCCGTTTCCCAACTTTATTTTCATCAATGCATTCTCAAAAAGTGGTTTCATGTCTCCCCTGGCCCTGACTCAGGTGGCGGGGAACCTCTGATTATTCCTGCGCTCTCAATTCCCAAATTATGTATATTTAATTGAATTTTCTGCCTGTATGATTTGGTTTGATCTCCAGCTCCCGTGTTATCTGCAGAGAAAAGCCTGCCCTTTCCCCCTTGTCATGCTTGATGTTGGGAGAACTTGCAGGGCGGCCGTTGTCTGCCAGCACCAACCTGCCTGTGGCTCCTGCAGACAAAAGGGAGCAAAGCTGCCGCCGTTTGCTGTGGTTATGTCTTTGTAGTAAACAAAGCAAAGTGCCACCTTCCCTCCCTCCCCTGAGCAAACCCGTGTTTCAGAGCCAGAGCTTTTAAAGCTCAAAGCTGTGCAGAGTCAATTAGGACTTGAATAGGGCCTGGGAGCAGTGGGGCTCCTGGTTTTTTGGAAAGTAAGCAGAAGACAAGGCGCTAACCTTAACCATTCAGTAGCTGAAATGGTGCTGCTGTGTTTCTTGCATGCAAAACAAAGGGATTAATAACATAATGCAGCTGCCTGGTGTGGTTAGGGGGCTTGGAAACCAGGGGCCACAGGATTTGTAATCCAAGTCCTATAACTGGCTGGAATTCAAAACCCTTGAGAAGTGAAGGGTGGTATAACCTGGGTGCAGTTTCCTGACACCATGTGTGAGATAAGAAGGCCTCCATGCCTTCTACCCATCGGTTTCAGCATCTCTGTGCCCTGTGTCCTTTTAACCCTTAATGCTTTTCTGCACTAAGGATTCAACTCTCGACTTCTGGCTACTTGAGAGACCAGTGCTTGTTTGCTCTCAGGCAGGAAGGACTTTAGGTTCCCCATCACCGCCGTCTTCCAGTATCTTTTCAGTAGGCTTGAAGAGATATTCACTGGGTGAAATGATGGCACTTGTGAGGAAGAGGCTCTAACACAGCTGTACCTATAGTAGGGGGTCTCTAAAATCCATCTAGATGGCTAATAAGGAGCCATTTAACAAAAAAATTGGTCTGCAGATAAATCTTCCATTTTCATACACTTTGAAAAGGCTGGTCTTGCTGTTTCTGTTGACATACAATTTTATATTGCAGTGCCTAATTTATCCTCAGAGTGAGAGCCCATGGAAATGGCCTCTGATTGCAGAGCACTTTTAAAAATACATTTAAAAATACCAAACCGAGCACATCTTTGAGATTACAGGGAGCTTCATCTTGAGTAGTAAATTATTGTGAATTGGGGAGAGAGAGAAGCAGACAGGGGACTGTGCTTTATTTAAAGAATGACCCTCTGCATACCCAGCCTTGTGTAGGAGGGAAAGGGCTTTTTGAAAAGCCAAATACCAAGATTGTGACTCTCTCGCTGGGTTCTTGTGTGCAATTTTCAGGCAGGGCTGGCTGGCACTTTGATTCAGAGGAAGGGAGAGGAGAGTGGCCCTCCAGGAAGAACATGAGGTTCTCAATAGGCTGTCTTGTTAAAATGTGGAGTATGTCTGCTCCTGAAACAGCATCGCCTGTATCTGTCATCACCTGTTCTTCCAGGCTGAGAGCTGAGTGCATCATGTTGCTGGCGGGGGGAAATGTGCTCTGAGATTAAAAGCATTCTCTGAGTTAAAACCAGAGGAAAATGCAAAATACCCACATGTACGAAGTGATGGTGGAAAATGAAACAGCTGGGAGGTAAAATGGCAATTCTGTGCCTGAAACTGAAAGAGCAGAGAAAATGGTCTAACGAACTGAGACAACTTCAGGGTGAGGACTTGAGCTACAGCCTAGCTGTCTTGTGAAGGTACCACGTCCAGAAACCTCTACCACCACATCCCAGAAACCTTCAACAAAGTCTTGGGGAGGGTGGGGTCAGGGCAGAGAACCCCCTCTTCCCACAGCAGCACAGGATGGTGGTGTAACCTGGGCTTATGTTGGTTTTACAGAGTATGCAGAGAAGGTTCAAGAAGCAAAGAGCTTTCTAGACTCTTCAGTGCCATTTGCCTCATCCCCTTGGCAATGTTCACTTCATGCTGAAGCTGTGCTCCAGAGCTCACCTGTTTGGAGGCACAAATGAGCTTGACCCACAGCCATGTTTGTGGGTGACAGCAAAATGATGCAAGGTTTGCCTTGACCACTGCCCTTGCTGATTCCCACACAATTTAACAATTGTGATTGTTAAATGCAGTCCACCGGGTGCTTCCTGCCCAGCCTATCCTGTTAATGCTTTTTTGATGGAAATCTAAGAGGAACTGCAAAGCCTTGCTTGAGCTGTAACATACAACTTGGCACCCTTGAGCAGAATTGGATCGAGCTTTTCACCTTCCTCAACTGAGTGAGGATGCAGTGAAGCACAAGAGCAGCAGCATAAAGCCTGTCTGGCAGCACCAGGAGAGGGAAGAGTGGCCTTGCACTCAGAGTGAAGGCCATTGCTAAGGAAAGCAAGCTCAGTTCTGTACAGTGTATCTGCCTTAAGGATCAAGGGGAACAGCTTGCATCAAGAGAGGATGGAGATCCGGCACAAGTGGGGTCTGGACCAAACTTAGTCCCTCTTGTGAAGTCAGCTATGTGCACCAAAATGACAGAGAGAGTTCTCTCACTGGTGGTACTGAAATGAAGTCAAGCTTTTCTAGACAGTGAAAAACTAGCTGACCTGGGAGGGACTTCCCTCTATAGCCGAGAACCAGGCACCCAGCTGAGGACCTCCTGCCTCTGAGGGAGTACCAGAGATTGGACAAGGCCCTTGTCTCTGTATGTAAAGAGCCCAGATGGCAAAGTCAATAGTTGGGAACAGCCATAATCGACTTTCTCTTCCTTTCAGATTTTATGCCCGTGATTCTGGCCTCCTGAAGTTTGAGATCCAGGCAGGACTCCTGGGGCGACCCATCAATCACACGGTGCGGCGCCTGGTGGCCTTCACCTTCCACCCCTTCGAGCCCTTCGCCATCTCGGTGCAGCGCACCAACGCTGAGTACGTGGTGAACTTCCACATGAGGCACAGCTGCACGTAGCACCACACCTGGCCAGGGCGGCTGCTCTCCTGGGGTCTGCACCTCTGCTACAGAAGCACCAAAGCCAGACGCTCGCACCTTCTAGGAAACCAGTCACTCGTGAAGAAACCTGACCTGGGAGCTCCTGCCAGCCAGCATCTCGCAGGGCCCTCAGCTGTGGAAAGCTGATCTGCTCAAGTTGGGTGTGTGAATGTTTCTTCTGACCCTGTTTGTACTGCAGAGGTCCTGCTGCATTAAGTGCTGCTGTTATTCCCTATTCCTGTTGATGAACAAAGTGTAGCTGAGGTTCCTTTCCTGGTTTCCCAGAGGCGTGTCTGTTTTCTCTCCTGTTGTAGGTCTTAGGATGGCAAAGATGGGGCTTTGCAACGTTTGTGGAGCACTCCCTTCTGCATTGGTGCTCTCCTACCTTGTTGAGACAAATAGCCTGTCATACAGGGAATGGATAGGAGCCATGGGAAGGGCTTAGAAATACAGCTACCCCTCTTTGCATCTTCAGTATTCCTAGGAAAATGAAATCCTGTTCTCTTCCACACAATCTACTCGTGATTTTAATATGCAAGAGATCAGGAAAAAGAGGTGTGAGAAATCACTGCAATGGAGAGATGTGAGGTGTGTTCCTGACTCTTATGCAAGTCACTCTGTGCCTTAGTATCTATAAAAGCTCCTAAGTGAAAGGTGGTGTGTTGACACCAGAGAGCCAGGGCAGCTGGTCGTGTCTCTAATGCACAAGGAGATGGGCACAGAAGGAAGATGGGTGGCTGGGAAGGGTGTGGGGAGCACTGGCAGCTCCTTGCTTGTGTCTTTTCTGCAGTATGGAGGTGAATCCTCACGGCCCTCCTGCATGTTGGAGTAAGAGTGTGGAGAAATAGTAGCATTTGGGTTTGCCCAGAAAGGAGGGAGGAGACTGGAATTAATGTGCATTGCTGCAGGTTTGCAGTTAGGAGATGAACTCGTTCACTTAGGTTGCTTACCTGTCCCTGTCCGATACACTGTTCTCTGTGAGAACCAATTTGCCATTCCCAGGCTTCAAAGCACAGCTAACTGGTGTGTTGGTGCTGACTGGGCCACTGCGTGTTTATGCTGCTGATAAAATAAGCTCCTGGGTGTAATATTTCCTGCCACAGTGGCCTGGGGAGGATGCTGGCCTGCCCAGCTCTCTTAAAAATTGAGTTTTGGATTGTAGGCCAGCATTTGGGGGTTTTCTGCACACGGGCCGGTTTGTAGCCCTCTGCTACCAGGCAGTGCAGCCATCCCAGCATCATGAGGTGCTCCATCAGAAGCTGGAGCCTGCTGTTGTCCCATTCCTGTAGGAGGTACAGAGGGGCATTAGAACACTGGTGCTTATACAAAGGAGACACTCTGCTTTAAAGGACCCTGGGGGTGTCCTGTTTGGACCAAAATGAGCTGTGAGTGATGTGTTGTGGCCACATGCCTGTGAAGAACAGTGTTGAAGTCCTGCATGCATTTTGATGGTAATGCATAGGAAAGTAACTGTGGATTGTTGGTGCCTGCTCATAGCATGAAGAGTGGACCTTGCAATGGAGGGTGCGCCAGGGTCTTTGAATTACTCTCTGTCTCATGATACTTCTCTCCTGGCCTTGCTAAACATATTTCTAGGGTAAGACATTGTATTTCACTGCTCTTTTCCTGGTGTTTGCACTGTTGGTTTCTCAGGTCTGTCAGGAGCGACTTCAGGTCAGAAGACTGCTAATAGAGGAGGTGTCAGGCCACATGTGCTTTAGCTCCAGGTTCCTCTCCATCTAATAACACTATTTGTCAAGGTTTTATGTTTTTTATCCTGTAATCTGTTCCTCAAACATTCAATTACAGCTCCAAGTGGAGAATCATTTGCACATTGTAGATCAAGGATTTACCTCCTGCACCACTCTCACGTTTGTTCACACTTCCAGTATGAGACTTTTTTTTTTCTTTTCCAAAGCTCTCAGCAGCTCCATCCAAGACTGGGTTTACTCCTTGGCGTCACAGTCTTTGGAGGTCAATGCTTGCTAAAATAGCTGTCAGATCTCCTTTTAGACTGTTTTTCTGTCTAATTGAGCATTTCTGCAGTCGGGGCTTTTGCCAAATTGAGGCTGTCCTGTGTGAAGCAGGGAGCATGGCACGGATTGTTGGACTTGGGGCTGAGAGCCCAGAGATCTGTTCTTAGCTCTGCTATTAAATTGTTCTGTGACTGGGGGCAAATTTCTTCCTGTTCCAGCTGGTGTTTTCTTCCCTGTAAATGAGGCCAAAACCGTATTTTCAGCTTTTGTAAAACACTTTGGGATTCATGGATAAAAAGTGCTGGATGAGTGCTAAGTATTTTCTTATTATGTTTGCAGACAAGCTGATTGATCATTCTGGGTACTAATTGCTTTGGAGTAGCAGAGCGGATCCTCTGGTCTTGGCTGCTGAATTTTCTATCTACAACAGAGTTAATTTTATTACAGAAATGTATCGAAAGAAAAGTCTCTCATGCTTGAAATTTTGATTCCTTTATTTAAGAAACAAAAAGAGGGCGTGTGGTGGGGAAGGTGGGAGGAAAGGGGAGATATTTTCTACATGTTATTTTTCCTAGGCTAGACAAAAATGGAATAAACGGAATTTGCTTTAAGAGCCTGATTTGTCTTTGTTGTCCAAAAAAATCTTACTGTTGCAGATGGGAATCCCTTTGCTAAGGAGAGCTGGCAGAGGTGTGCCTGGGACTACGCAGGCATATCACATGTGAATTTGCTGCCTCTTCCTGGCACTTGGAGTACAAGTGGTGTTCCTACCTGAGGCGTTTCTGTAGTTACTGTGGATTTCTCAGCTTCTTATCTACATGAGCTAATGCTGGAGGAGGAATTCTTGGCCTTCAGCTATGTTTTTCCCTTTGTATATTATTACTAGCCCAACTTGTCAGAGAGACTTCCTTTTTTCCATTTATAGCATTTGCCTAAACCTTGTGGCCATTTTCTGCTGATGGTCCATGATCAAGAGATGAAGGCTGAACACACCTTGCTTGGCAGAAGAGCCATCACTTGTCCACTGCTTTTAGGTTGGGCTTAAGCACTTGATTTTCCACTGTGTGCTGCTTTGCAGAACATTGTGGCTGAGAACATGCGGGTGGGACCTTCCCGAAATCTGGGATCCTGTTGTAATCTGCTCTGTAGCAACCTAGCAGCATCCTTGTTTGTGTTAGTTCCTCCAAGCAGCCACATCTTGGGCATGAAAGCCACTTTCCTTCAAACCCTTCCTCCGTTTCCATGTGTGCAGTTCTCTGATGCTTTTCTTTGGAGACCTTGAGCATATCAGAAAGCTCTTGAGCTCATGGCTTTTCAGACAGGCACTGAGTGACAAGGAGATGCTTGACTTGGAAGCCACGTTTGACTGGCAGCAGAATCCCATCTTTTGTTACTTCTTGTACTGCCTTTGCTTAAAAGGAAAAAAAAAAAGCTAGTAAAAGCAGGACCCTTGTGATATTTCTTATATAAACTGCATTAGACAGAGAGCCACAGAAATCCTATTAGAATCAAACCTATATATCCAGTAATGAAGTGTCCCTAGTAAAGACTCCTTTCAATTAACCTTTCAGCACTGAGTAGCTGTCCCTGATTTAGCTCACTGGTGCTCTTGGTGTACTTATAGGGCCTTCCTTTTGCTCAGGTGCTGGTATCTGTTATGCTTCCCTTGGTCCTTTTGACCCAGCTAGAAGAATCAGATTTCTGATGCTTTAAGAAGTCTCTTTGTCTTTCTTGTTTGTGTCCACTGTCTTGCCGCTTTTCTGCCAGCCTTTCCTGCAGGATCTCTCAGGGCTGTGGGCAGGGAGATGGTAAAGTCTGAGTGCCAATGGGACATGTGGCCCTCTGACAGCTTTCATCCTTGTGTGAACCTTTGTCAGATAGGTGCACACTGCAGAGCAAATAGATGATCCCACGGGTGAGTGACAGGAGAGTGTTTTGTGGGCTTGCTTTCACCTTGCTTTCTGAGTTACAGAGTCCAGGTCCTTGATGTGCCTGAATCCTTGGGCTTCCTTGTCTTGTTGCATGGTTGCAAAAGCTTTTCTGGCCAAACACTCCTTGGGAGGAGAGAATGGTGAACAAGTTTGGTTTTTTATTTCTTTTTTCTTTTCTCCAAGGCTGCAGGGAACGTGGGCTGAGCTGTGCAGAGTCAGTCGCAGCAGCAGCCTGGCACTACGTGCCCACCAGGCTGACAGCTCATCAGGCAGCAGCGTCCCCTGCTCCAGCCACTTGCTGGCTGAGGGCTGATTTCCCTTTGTTTCTCTCAGGGCAGAGCTGTGCTTGCTGCGTAAGGAAATGAGTTCTTGGAAAAACACTGATGTAGGAAACCCCTGACTTGTGCATTCTTTTCCTAATGTTTTGACATAAAAATACCACACCGGTTTTAGACTAGCAGGCTGGAAATCAGGAATTTGTGGGCAACTATCGTGGTCCTGCACGTGAGGAGAACTGAAAAGGGGCACAGTGCCCCTAGTCCCAGCCACTCAGGGCTGTGCTGCAGCATCTGGGTAATGTGTTGGTCCTTGCTTGGCTACCAGGGAATGGAGGGCATCATACGAGCCCGCAGGCTTTGTTGTGTTTGTGCAGAGGTAATTTTTTTTACTGTCCCTCTTGTTTCTTTCCTCTCAGGAGTCAAATCCTTTCCTAGGGCACCTTCTGGCTGTTGCAGTTTCTTAGTGAGGTGATTGCTGCCTCTTTGCAGTTTTGCGAGGATGCCAAGTGCACCTGAAAATTTGAAGACAGTTTTAGAGGAGCGTGGCAGGGAGGTGCTTGGTGGGTGTCCAGGGTCCTTGGCAGGCCAGGAGGAGGAGGACCACAAGGAGAGTTGCCTTTGCTACAGGAAGAGCAGCACAAGGTTTGGCTGCAGAAAATCTTACAGAAACTGCAACAAGGCAATGGAAAGGGGTGGGTAACACTACAAAGCCCCCAGCATTTTCTGCATTCTACTTTGTCCAGGTATGAAATGGAGCCTTTGGGAGAGTTTATTTTCTGTGAGTGACAAAACTAGTTTGAGTTCAGCCTTTTTAAAGCCAAGAAAATAATACTTCTACTCTCCATGGCTATCCTCCTCTTTTTTTCTTCCCAGCAGCTTTGCAACATGCCAGTCGTAGGTCAAAGCAACTCTGGCTTTGTCTGAAGGACTCCCTGACCCCCCGCTCTTGGCAGTGCACCATCCTGCTCTGAAAGCTGCCCTTGCACAGGTTTGTCCTCTTACCTGCCGGTGTCCTTCATTCAGGCATATTGTGACAGGCTCAGGTAGGAAGACAGAGCCATGCAAGAGATAGTTGGGTAGCCCAGCACACTGTCATTATCCCAGTGCCTTCAGCAGCTTCTGGTTACCTTGGATGGGGCTGGTGAGGATGTGCTGAAGGTGCTGATATCCAGCCCTGGACCTGAGAACTGCTGGAGGACAGTCCAGCCCTAGGGGTGCTGGAGCCCAGGGGATGTGTGGGACTGGCTGTGCAAGAGGGTCAAGGGTGTGAGAGCCAGGCAGGTAGCAGGGAAGCCCTGACAGAGCCGGCCAGCCACTGCTTGGCTTGATTTTAGGGTGTTAATAAGAGCAGAGGGCAGCACCACATCCCTCTGAGTGCCTGCTCGCTGCCGCTGAGCTGGTCATTTGATAGCTCCTCAAAGCTGTAAAATGGAGCAGTGCTGGATTAGATGTACCCACTGCCCTTGGAGAGCACCGGGGAGATATGGTCCTCGCCCTCCCACCTCTGTCCTCCCAGCACCATCACCACGGCAACGGGGAGAAACAGCCATCCACATGGAAACGGCCTTGTGCGCCCAGCAACCGGCTGGGGGAAACCAGTTCACGTGGCGAGTTTGGAAAGGTGAGGGGTGCTGGCACCCCTGTGGGCTGCCATCAGGCAACCGTGGGCTGTGCTGCAGGGCTGATCCCACATGCTGTGGGATACTGCAGCATCAGCACCGTCCCTGTGGGTGGGACATCCCTCCCAAAACACCAGCATCGCCCTGTCACGGAGCCAGCGCATTGCCGGCTGTGAAGGATGGTTTTCTTTGCTGCTGCCCTATTTTTTGGGGGCTGGTCCTGAGGTCAGGATGAGGTCCAGATTAGCTGTGCTGATACCTGCAGCAGCATAGATTCAGCCCTGACTGGTGAGTCCTTAATGCTGGTAAAATCCCTCTTTGTAAGGGAGAAGGGGCAGCTGGCAGCCAAACAAGGTCTCCTGTAACATAGGGCAGACAAATGTCGTGTCGACAGCGCGATTGTGCGGTGCAGCCTGTCTCATCTGGCTCTGGGCAGCAAAGTCCAAGTTAATATCTCCTCGTCCTGCCTCCTACCCCTTAAGTCCCCAGACAATGGCTCTGCCTACACTGGCTTCTTCCCTAGAGGGCTCAGATTTGAGGAAGACGTCGGTGCTGACCCGCTGGCTCTGATAAGGGCTGGGGAGAGCAGCTCTGGCGTGCGGCTGCTTGAGACCCAGCAGGCTTTGTCCCACTTTCACACTGGCCTTTGGTGACAATGCTACCCCTCTTGGCTGCAGGATCACTTGGAGGGGGATCTCCCCAGCCAGCTGCTCAGCTTCTCTTGCAGGGATTTCGGTAAACAGGGCTGGTTTGACAACGTGTCCAAGGGCAGATTGTTTCAGAGCATCTCCCAGTGCTGGACCAGGCTGCTTCCCAGCTTTTGGCATTACAGAGAAACCCAGAGGGCTGGCCCATCTAAAGTCATTTGCATTCCTTGGTCTGTTGGACTCTGGCAGCTCGGGAAATTGATAATTTACTTCTGTGGATTCAGCAGAAGCAAAATGAAAGACAGCATCCAGGTTTTGGCAAGGGGCTTCCTGAGAGCCTGGCTGGCAATTAGGAGAGCAAGTTGTTTGCCTGCAGGCTGGTGCGTGAAGAGATAAGAGTCCTCTTTCACCACCTCATCTTGAGACCTGCTGAAGCGGTTAGGGGATAAAATAATGTGTCTGTCTTCTGCCTGAGGCCCCAGGTTTTGTTACCTGGAGTGCTGTGTGTGGTGGGGAAGCCTGGTCTGCTCCTGCACAGAGGAGCAAGCAGGGGGAGAAAGGGCCAAAAGCTGGAATCTTCAGCGATGTGGCTGGGAGGTGCGGTGGACATCAATCCCAGCTGCTCCAGCTTAGAGTTTGGCTTTGCAAAATGAATCGTTGAGTGATGAGGCACAGAGGAGGGATTTTGGAGCCAGCTTGGAATGGGGAGGAAGGTTTTGAGGACTGTTACTGCCTCTTGGAGAGGCTTTAGAACAGTTTCTAAAGACAGCTTTGGGATGGTCTTTGTGCCGCCTTTAAAATGGTGAAGTGAAAGCCCCAAAGAGCTGGTCATGCTGGCGGGGAGGGCCCCTGAGTGAGGCTTCTGATGTGGAGATCTGTCAGGGAGAGCCTTGAGCCCCATTCTGGAGAACCCTTCCCTGCATCCTTCTCTAAT
Source organism: Brachypteracias leptosomus (assembly GCA_013401335.1). Classification (NCBI taxonomy): domain Eukaryota; kingdom Metazoa; phylum Chordata; class Aves; order Coraciiformes; family Brachypteraciidae; genus Brachypteracias; species Brachypteracias leptosomus. Next base: position 1,152,283 of record VYZX01023498.1, read on the forward strand.
CTATGCTGACTCTTGGATCACCAGTTGTGAGATTTTAGCCTTAGGAAAATTGGAGGTATTGGTTGGGGTTTTTTTGGGAAGTTCTGGGTTTGGGTTTTTTTATGTTGTATTTTCTTTTCCTGCATTTTTTGCCGTGTGTTCTCTTTTTTGTTGCTTTTTCATTGCCTGCATCCTTGCTTAGCATTTAGCCCTTCACACCCAGCCCTTTCTCCCTTCTGCCTACTCTTTTAGAAAAACAAGCTAGGAAGCTGCTGCCAGGAGCAGCCACCCCAAGTGATGGCTCTTAGGGTTCTGTAGCTGCTGAGAGGTTTGGGTCCAGGTGCATAAGTCTCCGACTCTTAAGTAGATGCGAGCGTAGGAGGAGAGTTATGAACTCCAGAGAAACAAAAGGACCCTGCCAAGTGGCACTAGCACAGGGGGAGCTTGGAGAGAGCACAGCAGAGGAGGCGTGAGTGGTTTCAAAAAAAGGGAATAGCATCGAGGCTTGGCTCCCCTCTGCACTTCCCCATGAGGACCCCAAAGCCCTGCTTCACCATCAGCACTGGAACTTGGATGCTATTAGGCAGTTCATTAGTAAAACCTCTGCGCAGTTCCCACTGCCGTTGAGTACCCATTAATGCCTCTTGAGGGGAGAGAAGAGCATTGGAAAAGCACAAAAACAATCTGAGTGTCCTTGATCTCGTTTTTGGTCTGAGAGGTCATGGACTGTAGTTAGAGGGGCAGCTGGGAGGGGAAGAGGGGCCAGGCAGGGACACGAGGCATGCAAGAGCAGCACTGTGATTATCTGCCCGGGTCTGAGCCCACAAACATAACCTGACTTGAACTGTTACTTCTCAAAGGCTCCTGAGGGGTGCTCTGGGGTTATAAACACCTACTCACCAACCTGCTTTGTGCACTTCTCCAGCCAGGTATTCCCACACCAGAGGGGAAGCCAGCAAAAACCTGTGCAGATGTCCCCAACAGCCACGGCTGGGCTGCAGTTAAACCACCCCTGCTGCTGCAGTTTATTAGTGCTGCAGGGTCTGTCCCCTTCTCTGGGCTTGCTTGTGTGTACAGTCAGCTGGTAAAGGACACCGACATCACTTAATTAACGGTTTAATTGAATCTCACAAAGGGATCGAAATTGGATGCCTGACTCTTGTCACTGAGATGCTCACGGAAGAAATCATAAATCACCAATTCAGCAGATAAAGCTGCAGCTCTAGGTAGAAAGCCCTTATTGCTGGGGATGGGGTGATAATTCCTCTTGGTAGAATAATATGCTATTAGGGAGAAGGCTGGGGGCTATTTTTCCAAGCCACCAGGTGCCATCCCTGTCCAAGGGAAGGGTAACTGAGTTAGACTTAGCTCCCCAAGGTTGTGTGGCACTCATTAAGGGGTAAACAGACCCGAGGCGGCATTTTATCTGTAGGTCAGAAGGTTGCTTTGTGTTTCAACCCCTGAACAATGGAGAAAGGTCCATGTGCTATTTTAAAACAAAGGGCAAGACCCCAGAAAGGCCAAAGGTTGAACCCCTGAAAGGCCACAGTTGAACCAGGAGGAAGCTTTGCAGGCAGTAGCAGCTTCTAAGCTTGTTTCATGGGAAAAGGCTTCTTTGAGAGCAGGGAATCAAAAGTTAGGAGGAAGTGGGGAGAAAAGTGTCCCAAAGCAATGGGGAAGCCTGAAGGGAAAGGATGTGACCCTAATGAGGTTCCTAATGCCGTGGCCATGCTACTGCCAAGTAAAGTAATTGCTGCTCAGGAGGAATGTGAGCCAGTAGAAAACAGCATTCCACCCAGGTGCCAAGAAAAGCAATTAGAACTGGTAAACACCAGTGGCTGACTAAAACCAGGCCCTTAATTAATAGTTTCATCTGAAGAGTAAGGAAATCATTAAGTGCTGTTGGTGTCTACTAATTTCTTGCAAGACCAACAACAAGAGGGAGTTTTAAGAGTTCTTTCACCGTGCAGTGTGTGCAGGAAGGAGCAACTGAGCCCTTGTACAAGGTGGGAGAGCTTGTGTTGTGCAGCTGTGTCCTCCCCTTCACTGCCCCAGAGGCCCGGGCTGTGCTACAGCACAAACTGCCCAGGACATGGCTCTGGGGGTGCTGCGCCAGGGCAGGAGAGAAGGTGGGTGGAAAATGTGACTGCAATGAAAAGCTGCACAGTGAAAGCACCACACAGGAGAGCTCGGGGAGGGTATGTAGAGCTGGGAGTTTGGGAGATAAATGTTGCATGATACTGTATGGATCTGGCCACCAAACCACTCCAGCTCAGAGTGCTATGGACATGTTAGCTGGAGGAAGAAGTAGGGATAGCTACCAAAAGAACTAGGAGATAAAACTTCCCACTGTACAAGCAGTGGCAATGCATTGCTAAGCTCCATAAAATGTTCTCAAATACTCAGAAAGCAAGAGTGTTAAGGAGTGGCCTTTAACAAAGGGCACAGCCTCAACTCTAAGTCTGGGTAAGACAAAGCTTTATTCTCATTGTTCTGACTCTGGAGTCACCCACCTACTCTTCCCTGAATTTCAGGAGGACTGCAGATGTCTTCCCAATCTTATTTTTCCATGAATTCTATCACCTTTATCTGACGCGGGCACTTTGCATCAATGCAACAAGTAGAGAATGATAGTGTCTGGTTCTCAATGCATTAGAGAAGCCCACCAGCACAGACTGGTGCTCCTCTTTTCCCAGCACTGGCCACTGTGCTCGGCACAGGAGCCAGTCCAGCCTTGCTGTGAGGCACACTCATGTTCACATGTGCCTTCCCCAGCTCACTGCCTGGATACGTGAGGAGTTAATCTCTGCAGTTTATAGCTGACCTGGTATTTTCTCCTTAAAAAGAGCAATATGAAGTCGCTAGGAGCTCAGCCACATTTCTGGAGTGAGGGGGAAGCTCTTCCAATGTGTCAGACATGTATGGAAGAACCTCTCTTCCTCACTGCCAAATCTGTGACAGCTCAAGGAGCTTCCCTTTAAGAGAACCTACCCTCTATTCAAATCCAGACAGTTGGAGTGAGGTAGGGGATTTATCCAAACCTTGTTTTCTTCTCTTCTGTCAAATGCAACTCAACAGGCTCTTCTAAGTAGAGCGATTTCTTTCAAAACCTGCCAAATGCCATTCAGCCCTATGAAGGAGGTTCACTGCCTGGTTGCCATGGTACCCTTTCTCTAAAGGGAAAGAGAATAAATATGCAATTTAAGAAACTAAGGAGGAATGACAGAAAGAGAAATAATAGAAAGGAAGATTCTGGGTTTGCGACAGAACTGCTGGCTGCACCAAAATATACCATTTGCTGGGAAAACCTTTACCCAGCATATGCTGTACATGGCCAGGGCTTCTCTGGCAGCGTGGATTTCAAGGAGCCTCTGCCATCTAGGAAATCAATCCTGTAGTCAGTTACTGCTATTACCATCCCCAATTAATGCTCCAGAGAGCATCAGACCTATTTCCTTAGCAGAATTCTCCCTGGATGGAGCTGGGACAGCAGGAATACATCAGACCCACAAGCAGCTCATGCTGTCTATGGATATACAGAGGTGCAGCTCAAGACTTAAGTGTTTTAAATCTCCTTGGCAGTGTTTCATTGTTCCTTGGGCCTACTTGCTTTCCCCAGGACACCAGAAAATCCAGTCTGTGGTGTGCAAGGCAGGATGAAAGAGACCACAAGCATCAAACCCACAAGATCCTAGCCCCTTTAGAAGGACTGGTACTTGCTGTTTGCCAACAGCACTGGCAGGCCAGCTGAGCTTGGGTAAAACAAAGTCCCACTAAGGGACCCAGACGGTACCACTGAGCTCTACAAGCCAGGGGAAGTTAGCCCAGGCCTTGTTTCTGAATGTGTGCAGCAAGAGGGAAGGAAGATGACATGACCCCATGCAGTTGTTTACTACAGGTGATTAGGAGATCTAGACCTCAAGCTCCTCTTTCACCTGACAAGGGCAGTAATAGCCCGGAGGGTGAGACAAGAGCCACATGTGGTGGTAAGAGGAAGAGAGTAGTTGAGAGGCAATAATAACCCAAAATACTTCTGGAAACACAGCAGGAGTGGCTGTCAAAAGAACAACATTTTAATCAACAAACTTTGTACAGAAGAGGCTTCCCACTAAGGGAGTACACGTATTCCTGCTTCTACTGCCACTTTTACCACCTGGGCTTTTAAGGCCCAGGATGGTCGCTCTTCAAGCTTCCCTCATCAGGTATTTCCAGGGAGGGTGGCTTTCCAGAATCTGTTGCAGGAGCAACATCCAACCCCGTCCCTGTTGCATGAACTGTTGTTGAATGCTGCGTGTTCTCCACTCCCCTCTCACATCCTCCTGGCTTTCCGGGGGCGGCAGCCATTGTGTGGGACCGGGGTGTTGTCGGTGATGGAGATGACCTCCAAACCTCCCATGGTCAACCCCTTGATGGCAGCCTGGAAGAACAAGACAGTAGATGATACCCTGTTATCAACACACTGAACAGCAGAGGATGGAAAATGCTCAGGGGAAAGCAGCTTGCTCCCCCATCCCATAAACAACTTGTTCCAATGGTGCTACTTTGAAATTATCTTTAAAATATTTTGTATCAGAAAACCCAGTTTAAACCTATCTGCTCCAGTTCTTTCATCAGCGTTCCCATCAGTTTTCCTACTTTAGTTGGAGGAAGTCCCAAATACAGCTTTTATTTTGCCTCCAAAGTGATATTATTCTAAAATTCTAATGATTCTAAAGTTTCAGTACTAGGCACTTGAGTGACGAATTCTTTACATCACCTTCAGAAAAACCGAGTTAATAGGTACAGTCATGAGACCAGCCTGGATTTAAAAAACCTGGATGTTGTCTGAGAAAGAAAAATAGGAGAAGAAACTCTTGACACCTACTTTGCGTCCTGGTCCCAGGCCTTTCACCATGACTCGTACATGCAGCACACCCTTCCCTCGTGCTTTCTGTGAAAGGAACAACATGTCAGTGTTCTCTTTGATGGAAGTGCTGCTGACCGGGCTCCCCCAGAGGCTTTTGTTCCCTTTTGACCCACTATCGTAGTATTAGTTAAGTAAAAACAAAGAGTAGGTAGTAATGCATAGAGAAGACAAATATAGTGATTGCTGCACAGACGCTAGGAGTAAAGGAGGCCTGGATACAGCCATGGCAGCCTGAAGAGAATTTCTGTGCTAGGCTGTCAGCACAGCACACAAAGCTTGAAGATCAAACTGTCTGACCTAAAGCCAAGGCAGGAGATGACATATCCACGAATATGTGACTGAACTGGCAAGGGACTAACAAGGACTAACTCAAAGCTGTTTTCCCTTCTCTAATGCAGCGACTCCTCTCCTGTGATCAGCGGATTCCTTCTAGAGGGTAAATGAGAAAAGCAGGCAAGCTTTCTATTTGCTGTGCAGGAGTCCACACCTTCAGTGCAAAAATTCTAGGGGCTTGCAAATTGAAAATGAAACCCACCTGCTGTAAAGCAGAGCCCTGCTGCCACCACGTGGACACAGCTCCTCTGGGTCTCCTGGTGTAACTAATGTACTAACAACTTTCAGAGTGATAGAATAAGTCTGGCCAGCTATGCAGCTATTAGGAGGCTCTGATGAGCACAGATGAATAGTGAAGATGTTCTTCTATTCCTCTGAGCCAACCACAACAAGCTGTTGGCCAGCAGCGGCATCAGATATCTCTGACATGAAAGGCTGGAGCAAGTTCCACCTCATTTAGGGTGAGGATTTTCAGTTTAACTGCGCCTCATTCTGCTGTAATGAGGACCATGACACAGCCAGCCTCATCTTCTCCTGCCACCCAGACACCCCCATGGTTTTTAGAAAGTTACAGTAAACTGTGTGCAGCTGGAAACTACAAAGGGCATCACCTTCTCTGACTGGAAGTGCGAGCAGCACTCAGTTCTCCCGTGGCAGAGAGCAAACATAAAACATTCAGCCAGTAATTACAGCTGCTTCTCAGGCCCCTGCTGTGCAAAAATTGAACTGCTGCTGATTCAGGGGCTGTATTTCCAAAACAGCTGAGAAATACTCACTCACAACAAAGGAGCTATGCAAACTGGCACTAGGAAAGGGTAAGGCTCTGGGTTATGTTTCCCTGGGAGTGAGACAAGCACGCTGGCAGGGGGGGAGCAGACTCACCACTGCTGCTGCCATGGCCGCGGTCTGTGCTGCGATGGCCGTGCCCTTCTTGGCATTTTGGAACCCTTCTGTGCCACAGGAGGTGCGGGCAAACGGCCTGTTGTCAAAGCTGACCACCTGGACGTGGGTACTGCAGGGAGAGGGATAAAGGAAAGAAACAACCTAGAACAAAGCTTTATCCTCCCATTTCCTAGCGCTGCTCACCATGGGACTCCCGTCTCCCTCCTCCAAGCCACCCTAGCTCAGCACTCCCGCTCGAGGTATCCCACTTGCAGGAACCCACTGCAGAGACCTCCCAGCAGTGACCTTCTAGTCACCCTGGAGAACCTGAGCAAGGTAGCAAAACACTTCTGGGTAAGATACACTTTATCTAGGTACACCTCAGACACTGCTTAGCCCTTTCAGACCCACCTTTCACTGTGAGCATAAGCTCTTCTGTTTAATAAAAAAAAGCACAAGACATTTCTAGAACTTAAAAGAGCTCTAAGAAACAATAAAATACCATACTAGGGATCACTAAAGAAACCCAAACTGTCTCTTATGGAGAATATGACAATTTTTTCAACACCTGTACAACAAGAGTGCTAGAGCAGAGAGCTGGAAGTAACCTGCTATTAAAGCATCAGCATCTAATTATTCATATCAGAATGTAATCACAACATGTATTGACAGTCTTCTTGTTAAGACACTATAAGGACAGCTATGCTTCCAGAACAGCACTGAGGTTTGAATGTAGTATTATTATCTTCCCAGTCATGAACACGGCTCCCCAGCTTTTTTCCTTTGAGCCTTTTGATCAAAACAGTGACTGGCCAAAGCCTGGGTACGTTACAGATTTTATTTTGCATAAGAACAGAAACGGAGCAGCTCATTTGCTTACTTGTTGTATGTAGCTTTGATGTGAGCTATTGGGATCTCTTCATAGACCTTTCCATCCCATCTCATGGAGTTCCTCTGCAGGATTAAAGGGCTGAGGAGCAAAACAAGAGTTACCAGGGACTCGCTTCTTTACATGTTGCAAAGTTTTATTTCATACTGAGAAAGGAAGAAGGGATCAAGCCTCCAAAAGACACAAGCTGCGTTTGTGATTGAGTCGAGCCACTTCTTTTCCTTCCTCGGCTGAAAAACCACCGAGGGCAATAAAACCTCCCAGCAAGAGGCAAATGGCAGAGCCCTCCCGGCGCGGCCTGGCCCTCTCACCTCAGGTCGGTCGCGCTCTGCTTCTCCACCTCCTTCGCGGCCTCCGCCAGGTCCTGCAGCCTCGGGGGACCGGTGCGTAGGCCGCAGCACAGGGCGGCTGCACGGCTCCTGCGGGAGAGAAACGGGGGCCGGCGGTGAGGACACCGGGGCCTCCCCGGGCGCTGCCTGAGTGGAGGGGTCGGGCCTGGCGGGGCCTCCCGTGCGGGTGGGAGGGCCCCAGCATTCAGCCCTACCCGGAGGGGAGAGTCCAGCCCTGTCCCGGTCCCGCTGCTCACCCCCAGGCCGCTCCGAGCACCCGTTGCCAGGCGACCGCCAGCGCCGCGCTCATGGCGGCTCCCCCTCGTTAGCGCGCCCGGTGAGGCCGCCGCAAAGCACGCCGGGAACGCGGAGGAAAGATGGCGGCGAGCGCCCCCGCGGTGCATTGTGGGCCGACCGCTAGCGTAATGGCGGCGTCCAGGCGGCCGGCGGCGGGAGGATGGGGTCGGTGGCTTTGTACCACTGCTGCACCTCGGCCGTGGAGGCTTTTCGGGGCGATGTGCCTCCTGAGGCTGCCCCGCATCACGCAGCCTCTACAGAAGGAGGAGGAAGAGATGGCGGCCCTCATGGAACAGGTAGAGAGGGGGGCGATGGGGGTGGATGTGGATGGCAAAATGGCCGCCTCAGGTCTTGAGGGAAGAGCATCGTTCGGGCCTGTCCGCGGCTGCCAGCCCCAGGATGTGGCAAGAGCCGGTCTGAGGGCACCTTGGGTGTTGTTGCTCCCTGCTATGAAGTGGTACTGAGTGTTGCACCAGGTGTTATAGGTCTTGGTAGCCTTGATGCCTCTTAAAAGAAGTTCCTTCTGCGAGCAGGAAGGTCCTGCTCAGTCTTGAGGAAATTCCTGTCATCTTGCATTCGTTGAAGTAGAAGTAATTTCAGTTTGCTTGCCAAGTGCAGCCTGTGTTGCTGGTGGCTTGAGAATTCTTTGCTTTGCTCTTCTAGATAGAGCTGGAAAAAAGCCAGTACTCAGATCATGAAATCCGCAAGCTGGAGGAGGAGGAGCAACTGAGGAGGAGGAAGGAGAGCACATATGATGATGATGATGATGAAGCACCTGGTAAAACAGTCATCATGGCTCAAGACCTGGAGGAGAAGTGGGAGCAAAAGTTACAAGGATTCAAAGCTGCTCCACGGATAACAGGTAGAGGCTGGAGGTTGTGGTGGGTGAGAGCACCCTGACTGTTTGTTAAACAGAGCTAAGTGCAGTTAGTAGAGGAATGATATTTGCAGAGGGTTTTTATGTTTTATATGGACTTGACTCGGGGGCTGTACTGATAGCACATGAGGAATTCACTGGCTGACAAGGGAATCTGTGTTCCCGTGCTGTGAAGGTGTGCATGCTCAACCTCATCAGAGCAAAATGGTAAAAATGGATGTTTCCAGACAAAATAAATGTTTGGTTGCTTGGTTCCTAAACTCTGCATCATGCTCTTGTTGATTTTTGTCAAGGTAGAGATCCAAGCTGCTTGCTGTAAATTCCCTCTGGAAATGACATGGAGTGCTATCTAGTAGTGGGTTCCAGCTGAATCCTGCATTGGCTTCCAGAGCAACTGGGAGCATTTGTATCTAAATATTTGTCTTGTGTCCTGTATCCATATTTGTGTGTTACTGCTGGAAGGGTGTGAGATGCAGAGGGTTGATTAATTGGGGAGGGGGGGGTTGGAGCAGTGCTGCCAGGAGACTTTGTATCCAGTACGTGTTGGTTTTTGGCAGATGCTGATAAAAACAACAACCGAACGTCGTTGAACAGGAGGCTGGACAGTAACCTGATGCTTCTGGTGAAACAGAAAATCGATAACCAGGAGCTGTGGCTCCTGCCTCAAGCAGAGTGGCAGCCTGGAGAGACACTGCGAAGCACAGCCGAGCGAGCCATGGCCACGGTTTTGGGTGTGTGGTTTGCCATGTGCATGGTCCCCCCACCTCTTTATCCCACCATTTTCATCCTGTGCCCTGTCTGAGGGATATTTGCCATCTGCTGTAGTGAAATCGTCTCCTATCTGCTGGGAAAATGCATGTCATGGCAGAGGGATGGAGCTGTATGGGGTGGGCTTTCTGGCAAGGGCCATGGTCCTGGGTTGTGGCTCTGTAGCTGTACTGTTGCCTGCCAACAGCTGCAGTGTTGACTCTGGCCCTCACAGTCTGATGTTGGAACATCACCTCCTGAATGGTCTAGGCTTGCTCCAGGTGTACGGCTTCTCTTTCCCTCTTGTTGCCCTGTTGCAGCTTTTGTGGCAGATGGGTGATGGCAAACGCACAAGTCCTTGCTTTTCTTTGTGGGCTGGCAAAGCTTGATACCCTCTCTCTCCCCCCCTCACTCCGAGAGGACTTGCTGGACTCCAGAGAAATTGTTTTTACATGAGGAAGGGCTTACAGTTGGCACATTTCTGCTAAGAAGAGGGAATGATCAGTCTGAATCAGATACAAGGAGTGTCTTATGCTGCTTTTTTGTTGCTACAGGAGAACAGTTACTGTTGTACTTTTTCTTATGTCTTGTTTTCTCTCTCTTTCATTGCTGGGGTCTTGCAGGAGATCACATTCAAGCCAAAATCCTGGGGAATGCACCGTATGGGATTTACAAGTATAAATTCCCCAGGGCCATCAGAACTGAGAATAATGTGGGAGCCAAAGTGTTCTTCTTCAAAGCCTTCCTCCAGAGCAGTGACTTGTCCCAGGCAGAGCTGAAGGAAGATTACCTGTGGGTCACAAAGGACGAGCTGGGAGGTTACTTGAAGTCAGAATATCTGAAAAAAGTCAATCGATTCCTTCTGGACTTGTGAGCGATGGGCTGTCCTCCAGCAGATGGGGAGGAGGTGGGACGTGGCCCCAGGGAGGAGCACAGCTGCTGCTTTGCATGGTCTGTGTGGATGAGATGGTGACTGGGGCTCTGGAGGATAATTTGCCTTTGCCTTATTTCCCAGTTCTTTTCACCGGGGCTGTACAGAATAAATATTAAAACTTATACTTGGAAGTGAAGCTCTCCTGAGGGAGTTCTTTGCTCTTGTTGAATCCTCCTCCCCCACCTCTTCTGGAAATGCGTGTTGAGATCTTTTCCTCACCCAAGTGTGTGATTCCCTGGGGCTGTGGTACCCGGGAGGCTCGCTCTGTCATGGTCTCAAGCTCAAATGGTTTCTTTTATGCAGTGGTTAATGTTTGTCTCTCGTACCTTCTCTTTAATAAGAGCAGTGCTGGAGGGTGAACTCTGTGTCCAGGTGGGAACAGACCCTCCTGGACTCAAGACTAGACAAGGTGGATTTCTGGGGAGATGGAAACTGGGATATTCACAGATTATTAACTTTTAATCTGCATTGGAGCTGCCTCTGGCCTAGAGTCCATGAAGGTGGCCATGAAGGACACAGATGCCTGAGGAATAGACAGCAGTTCTGTTTTTAGATGAGTGCTGCTTTTCCACCCATGCTGCCCTCCTCTTGAGCATCAAGCTATAGCAACAGACACTGAAGGAGGGTAACTCTTGTGCAGGCCTGTGAGGCTCGTTTTTCCTGGCAGGGGGTGGCTGCTCGAGCATTGGTGCCTCCTGGGAGCAGCCTCAGAGGTGGCTCTGGGCAGTTCTTGACTCCCACTCCTGGTGGGTTAGGCCAGCCCAGCTAACCCAACCCAGGCAGGTCTGCCTCAGGTAGCCTGACCCTGTTGCCCCAGTTTCTTTATTATCCTGGGTTCCTCTCACCTCTCTGGGGCTAATTCTGTTTCTTGGAGGTTTTTTTCTGGTTGTAAATGTTGCTGTTTGGTAGTCAGAGTGTGGGTCCAGTGCTGGCTGGACCTTGCAGAGAATCAGCTTGCTTCAGCAGCAGGCAGAGAGGGAGGAAATAGCTGTCGTTAATCATCGGGAGAGAGTTCAGCCTCCAGAGGTGGAACTGGAGATTGCTATATGTATTTTATCAATCCTTTGGGAGCTGTTGAGCTGCAGGCCTCAAATTAAAGCTATCCTTAATCACTCCAGAAGCCGTTGGGGTGGGTGGGGGGGGGTAGCACAGCAGCCTTCTATTTTCTAGCTCTGGGCAGTTGGGGAGCTGCAGGCTTGCCATAAATTACCAACAAAACAAAACTTGGCTTCTTGAAGCACCCTTGCAGGCCTGGCAGGGAGGCTGTGTCTGCATCAGAGAGCACTCACAAAGAGGGAATGAATGCAGAGCAGAATACGTGCCCAAAAAACTGCAGAGTTTCTGGCTGCTGTCTGAGGCCAGCACTGCTGAAGGGGAGAGTATTGCCTTCTCCAGGGCTGAGAGCTCCTGCAGAGAGGTGAGGTGAGCCCTCCTCAGGCTGTGCCTCACCAGTGCGGGGGACCATGGGTGCTCTCAGCTCAGGATTAGGCTTTTCTCTGCCACCGTTCCAGGCCATCACTGTCTCTGTAGCACACAGCCCCTGAGCAGAACTCTGTGGGCACAGGCTTAGGGCAAGCCCTTTGCCAAGGTCTATGCTCCATTTCCCACGCCAAAGGCAGGTTTTGTGTTGCTGGAACAAAACTTTCAAAGCATATAAAATGCTGTTTAATTGTTCTCAAAACCAGGAGCACAAGAGAGAGAAAAGGCTGTACTGAAAGCTTGCTGATCTTCAAACCCAGGCAATTCTTATTCTCTTACTCAAGCTACAAGTCTTTGGGTATTGTCTGTGCTGACAGAGGTGTAGCTCCCTCCAGCAGTAGAAAGGTCAGAATCAACAGCCTCCTTTATGTATATATGTTTGGGTTTTTTTCCCCTCTTGGGCTCAGGCCTTTGTTCGTACAGGTAACAGGTGTGTGAGAAGTGTGGCCTTTTCTGGAAGCTGAAATTGTTTTCTCATCACCTAAAACACAAGCTCCTGCTTGCAGCCTGCATAGGAACAACACCTTTTTTTTTTTTTTTTTCTTCCCTGCAGTTGATTTTATTTAAAAACCATCATCCAATTGCTGCAAACAACCCCAGATCCTGCAACTCAAGTGCTTTTGCTCAGTTCTGTGTGGCCCGTTTCCCCCCCTCTCTGGCCTTGGTGAGGGGGAAGGCAGAAGGATGTCATGCAGGTTCTTAGTGGAGAGGATGGTTTGTATCTTATAATTTCTTCTCTGCTCCTAGGGGTCCCACCTCTGGGGCTGTTCTTTTCCTCTGAGAATTTGTTAGATGCTGGCTGTCTTTCCACTTGGTGCAAAGCTACAAACCTATATGCATGCATCAAGCAGACTGGTGGGATATATTTTCCCAGTAAGTGGTGAAAGGATAGCACAAAGCATTAAAACCTTTTCTGAGAGTGCTTTTCTCTCTCCTGGAATAGAAGAAACCTGTTGACTTGTGGCTAGGTCCAGCACAAGTAGCAGGGGGAGCATTTTGCTTGTGTTGAGAATGAAACACAAAACTCCTCTTGCAAATGTGATGGAGAACCCCATGAGTGATTGTCTGGGTGTCAAGGGAGTCTGGAGCTTGTTTGCACCCAAAGCTTGGAGGGTGTTTCTCACCTTGGCAAAGGCCTCCACACTCTTCTACCAGGACCTGGAGCTGAAGCAAGTACCTGGAAGGCACTGAGTGTGCTGTGGCTCTTTAGTGCAAGGCACAGGGAGATCAATCAGAGAGCTCTCCTGTGATGTGCACACCAGAGAGAGGTGTTCTGGAAAGGACCTGCAACTCCTCATTTTGAGAGCAGCAATGTGGGGCTCATCTTAGAAGTCCAACACAAGATGAATGCTGTGGCTGCCGTTTCTGAACATTACCTTCCCTTGGCTGTGCACATTGGGGAGGAAACTGGAGAGCAGTCAGTCTGTGGAGACTTTCTGCTCCTCAAGGCTATTGTCAGCACAGGACGTTTCTATTCATGGAGGTGATACACAAGAGCCAGATCCTTCCCCCACCCTGAAGGGGAAGGAGGCGTATCAAGATAACCTTTCCCTGTTGTGATACACTCCAGCAATTGTTGCTAAAAGCCTGCAGGAGCAGAAACAAATGGAAGGATCAGTTGCAGTCTAAACCATCAGTGTCTAAGCCATTGCTTAAGCCACCATGTTAGAAGAGAAAGATGAAGGTTTTCCTTGTGACAAATTGATGCTAGCATTCCCTTCCAGTCAAGGAGAGAGAACGAGTTCTAATAAAACCACTATTCAGCTTCACAGGTACAGATTTCCTCTACTTTTCCTACAAAATATCTTCCCTAGCTGATATCCCTCCCTGTCTACCAGAGTTTTGGGGATTGGTGCTCTCTCAGCAGAGCTCTACTTGCATGTTTTGTGGTTCAGTGTGAGCTGTTCAGAACCACACACTTTCTCACACAATAGAAAGCTGCTCTTTGTTGTTCCTTCTGGCTGGCTTCAAGCAACCAAAGGCTTCAACATTTGGAAAATAAATACATAAAGAGCCAGGAGAGGCTGTTGCAACCACAGGCTGCACCGCTTCCTGCTCTCTGAAAACCTGTAGGAAGAGAGATGCTGTTGCTCCCAAATAGAGCAGTGACCTTGTTAGAGCAGGGAGAGCTGCTCAGGTACAGGGAGCACCCTGTGGTGTCCCTCCCTTCGAGGAGGAAGGGATCAGTCTCTTTGGAGGGAGTTTTTCTGGTAGTGCTTGGGGTTTCTGCAAGCATTGCCTGTTCCTGCCCTGCTCAGCTGCCTACAGGGGATGCAGTGTGGGGTGCTCTGCTTGCAGCAGCCCAGAAACCCAGCAGAAAATGGTGTGGAAAACCGGGTTGAGATCGCCAGTGATACGAGTGGGTTAGGTCTTGTCCTTTTGTTTTAAGAACACCTTTTTCCTCCCTTTCCTTGTGAAATTGTCTGTGTGTTGACATAACCAGCATGGTGGAAGGATGCAGGGCGGGGCAGGCAGGAGGCAGTACTTGAGTGAATCTCTGCAAAGCTAAGAACAGATATAGAAGAAGGGAAGCTACTGGGAAACTTGGACTGAGGGTAAAATTACTCCAGAAGTTTTGCTGATAATACCCAATCCTTAACTCCAAGCTCTCAAACAGCAAAGCTGGGAATTTGTGAGGAAAGTACAAAATGCTGACAGTGGGAAGCCCCTTCAGGTAGTTCTAGCTACAGCTTTGCTGTCATGGCTACTTTTCCCTAACAGATCTTGGGGAGGTATAAAATCCTTTGGCAGGACTTCATAGGCAGTGCTTGGAGACCCAGGGGCACTCCTCAATCGAAATATGAGGAGTTATTCAGCAACATTAAAATGGAGCTTCTTCAAAACCCGGTCAAGGCAATAAAGCCTTTATGCAGCATATACAAGGCTCTAGGACTCACCATCAGAGCCTGCTCCAGAAGCAGGACAGTGCAGTAGAAGGAGTTGGCCCTTTACCTGCCCTGCCATGAACAACCAATCTCATAATTAACTGAGGCAAAAGTTTAGGAAAAGATTTTCCAGCTAACTATTTGCAACTGAAGCTGATCTCTGTTGGAGATTAAGGTGAGAGCTGATGTTGGAGGCAGATTATCTTGTGCCTAAGGGCTGCTCTCCCTCTCGAGCACCAGGGTAGAAGGAAGCTGGGGATGTTGGAGCACGAGGCACAGGCCAGTGCTGCTGCTGGGAGGAGGGTGAGCGACATCAGGGGTGAGTGTGTGCTGCTGGCCTGCTCCCACCACTGCTGCCTGCCTGCTTTCTGCTCTCTCATCTATCAACGTAATGATGCCCATTACATTTCTCCTTTCAGGTTTTACCCTCCCAAATGTTATTCCACAGCATTAAACCCGTGGGGGAAGTGAATTATTGGGGAAAGTAACTAGATATAATCCAGGTTTAATGGGCACATAGAAAAAGCACACTGGGTTGGGAGGGTGGTTCAGACAGCATCCTGCTTCTGCTGGCAAATAGAAATTTATCTTGATGTATGTGTATATCTAGCTTCGTGATCTGTGAGCTCTTAATAATTGGTTTGGTGACCTGCCGGCAGCGTTCTCTCTCTGTAGAGCTTTCCCCAGTCCCCAGTTAATATAATGGGTCACAAATCCCATTTACTTTTGAATTCTGAGTAATCCTTTTGTTAATGTGGCCTATTGCTTTTCTGGAAGCACTGGAGGAAATCGGAGCCATGTGCTAATCAGTAAATCTGGTTGTGGGTGTCTGTGCAGGGCTGCCCTGCCCAGCTTGCCTTTGCCAAATGACCAGTGCAGCACATTTGCATCGGACCCAACATGCCCCTCTGCAAAACAGCAATTGCTGCCTGAGCCGTGGTATTAGCAAGTGACACAGGTTGTGAATGCTGGATGAGCTTGAGGGAAGCAGTGGGGTGTGATGGGAGCAGGCAGCAAAGAGGTAAGGGGCTTGGTGGGAAGGGAGGCTGGGCATTTGGGGTGTCTGATCCCACCAGAGCATGGAGGGGCAGTGAGTTCGCTGTTCCAGGGTATGGGTGACTGCTGGAGGTGGCACCCATGGGGAGCTGCTTTTCCACTCCTGCTCCACCAGTGCTCACAGCTCAATGTCCAGTCTTGTCCCCTGCACAGAGGCAGGGGATGTGGCACAGCAGAAAGTGCCCTTCCAGTGTGCTAGGGGCTCCTGATCTGCCAGGGGCTGGAGGCAGTGAGCAGGACAGACAATGCCTGTCCCAGACCCTTCTGGATTTCATATTCCTTAATTTTCTCTACCTGGAAACAGGACTGTGGTTTGCTGTAGCTGTCTTGCCTGCTCTCTCCTGCCTTTGTGGGTAAGTAGGTATCAGGGCCCTTCCAGAGGGACAAGAAGCTGCCAGGTGACCAGCCCCTAAGGTGAGCACAATGGGTATACCCCCACTGAGGGGAAGCTGGGGAGAGACTCAGCCCCACAGATTGCCTGAAGACTGTAGAACACTTCAAATCCCCTGCTGTTGGTGCTAACCCAAAGGCTACGAGGGGCTCACAGCCACTGTTCCTGCTGCAGTGGTTGCCCATGGATTGAACTGAGTGGGAAACCAGTGGTGTCTCCCAAGTGCCAGAATATTCAAGTCACGAAGTCAATGTTTCTTGATTATTTTTGTTTGATTCTTGATTTTCTGTAGATTTCAGTCTCTTGCAGGGCACACAAAGCTCACTTTTTGCTCCTTCCCTCACGCTTCCATTTGTCTCCCTATTTGCAGCCTGTCTGTGTCACTCTTCCCATGGTGCCTGTGTGCACCCTTTGACCAGAGCTGCTGGCGAGGAGAGCACAACCTTGAAGGTAACAGTGTGCAGCGAAGCAAGGTGTGGATTAGTTACTTAGACCCCTGGGCATCGTGTTCACAACCTGGGCTGGCACACAGCATCACCTCCTCTCCTTCCCAGGAGAGAGGTTTGCCCTGACATGTCCCACCAGAATTTGGGCTATTCAACTCCAAAATCCAATCCCTGGCCCAGAGTGAGGTGCACGGTGGGGAGCTCCTCAGGGCTCAGAGCCTGGTGCACAAATGTCACTGGCTCTAACTTAAGAGCTAAATTCCCCTGAGGATGGAGGTGGATGTCACTTGCTGCCCATGGAACAGCTCGGTGCTAGGCACTAGATGGCAGGCAGTGACTGGGAAATCCCATCTGTGGAACTTCCCTTTCCCCTTAAAATCACCTCCTGCTCTAGCTCTCACACGCTCCACCCAGCGTGGGAGCCTGGAGTAAGGATCACCGGTTTGTAACTGCTGTGCCTAAGCTGGTGCTTGCACGTTGAAGGATCCCAGCGATTGGCAGAAGGTCATCTGTGCCCCATGGAGGCTTGACAAGTAACAGGAGGCTCAAAGGAGTCTCTAGGGCAGAGAAAAGGGTCGGGGAGCAGGCAGGCAGCATCTGAGGGTGGAGAGTGGATGGCGGGTGGGAGCTGAGAGCTGCCCAGGGCTCTGGGTCTGGGTTAGCGAGGGATGGGGGTGCAGAAGGGGTGCATCCATATGGGGTAGGGATAGGGGCAAAAAATGATTGTAGGTGTTTGACACAGGCAAGGAGAAGCAAAGAAATCCCTGAGGATGAATTTCCTATGGGCTGGGTGTGCAGGGATTGTTTTGGAGAGGGCAGAGAAGGTGTTTCCAGCAGTGTCCAGGTTTCAGCCGCATGCTGTCCTTCGCCTTGTGAGAAGGAGTGGAGACCAGACCCTGGCTGTAGGGCTTGGTCACCAGGGAGGGCCTGATCCTCTCCCCAGGGTGACACAGCATGCTTTTGATTTACTCGGGCTGAGCGCTGGGGGCTTGTCACCAAAAGTGGGCACAAAAATGAGTTTACCTAGAAGAGAGGATGTATCTTCCCCCTACCCCAGTGGTGCAGCATGGGCTCCTGTGCACTGTTGGGGGGCAGAAGTGTCAAAATCCCTCCTTTATCCTCTGAAATCCCTCATTTATCCTGCTTTATCAGCCAAGGATCTGAGTTCAAGGTGACCCTGGGCCCTGCTATGTGCTGCTCCCACTCTTATGAAGCTCAGGACAAGACAACCCCTGTGGTGTTGGGTGTCTGGTTGTCCTCTTCCCAAGCACCAGCACAGAACTGCAGCCCCTGTGCCACACTCTGGGTGTTGTAGGTCCCCTGTAAGCACCTTCCAACAAAAAGGGGATTATCTATAGCTTGTTAGAGTCCTTGCAGGGAGGGAGAATAAGGCTCTTTGCTCTGAAACGTTCTCTTCCCTGGGATTACAAGATAATGCGTATGAACCGACATTAGCTCAGCCAGGTTTATGGATTATTTGAAAATCAAATTCTTTTAATCTCATCCACCATCTGGCACCAGCATAACAGCCAGCAGCCAGCCCGCTGCCGCTTCTATCCCGACTGCATCGGAGCCACTGGAGTACCAGAGCCAGTGAGGGGACACCAGCAGCCCTGGCCACCACTCTGTGTCCTGGCACCAGCACCCAGGCCAGCCTTGTCCTGATCTCTTCCCTAGACAGCATGAAGGTAACGCATCTCTGAGGAACTGGGAGCTCTCCTTGGTGCGTGCTGGGAATGAGGAAACAGGCTGGGAACATCTCACTGCTTGTGGATGTGTCACCATGAGACTCAAAGCCAGCAGCCAGTCCCCAGGCCTTGGATAAAAGTTAAGAGCTGAGCAGGGGACCTGACAACCTCACTAAGGGGATCTTCAGTGATCCCCTGCCTGAGCAGGGGGGGACAAGGGTGCAGGAGCGTCCTCGCAGGTTACAACATCCCTGGAGAGGGGACAAAGCCAGATGATACTCCATCCTTCTCCCAAGAGCGAGCCAACCCCCCAGCTGATTTTTTGGATGCAAAGCCAGCTTTGCTGCAGAGCTGCTTGGTTCCCATGTTTTTGGTTTCTTTGCTGAGCCTCAATAGGACCATCTGTCTTCTCCTGTCTCCTCCAGAACGCTTCTGCACCTACTACCAAGGAGTGCTATAATCTCAGTACCCATTTAACAAGAATAAAAAGCCTTCTGGGACAATAGGTCATGGTTATACAATTTAGCTCGAGTAGAGAAAAGGCCTTTATAGCTATGAATACATGAATACTTAAAATATATATATAACATTGGTTAACATCAGGACATATAAGCATAATATATATATATAGCACTAGGCTAACAGTCTGTTCACTGTACAGAAGGCTGTGGCTGCTCTGTCAGCTCTGTCCCAGCAGCTCTTCATGGCTGGAGGCACAATTTGCCCCATTGCCCACTTTTGCTGTGGAGAGTGGCTGTTAGGGGCTGGGGAGGGAGGTCTGTGGTCACTCCTTGGTGGGGATTGGATGCAAGAGGTGAGGATGTGGCACCTCTGCCCGTGGGTAAGGAATCACACATGGAGCCAGGTCAGTGGCTGATGCTCCACACAGCATTTCGTTCCCATGATTTGTGTGCCCGTAAGGCAGAAAAAAATAAAGAAAAACAAACAAAAAGAAAAATGAACAGCTTTAAAGAAAAGAAAGTGTCATTTCTGTAGGCAATTAATTACTAATTATACAATTGCAGCATTGTCTGTATCATTAAAATTACTTGTTTTTCAATTCATTGTAGTTTTAATTAAACAAATCCTTAGATTTTTTTTTTTCCTCCTTCTTTGTAACACAAATCCATTTTTTTTATTAGTGCCAAAGAATAAATTAATTGTGTAATTAGTGACTATTACTTTGTCACTCCTGGAAGGGTTATTTCCAGGTTGCATGTACACGGTGGCTGGGGAATGGATTTGAAATGTTGTTTGATACCCAGACTCCCTGGAAGCAGCTGTCTGTGGCTGGGGATGCTGGTGGAGGTGAGGATTTGGCAGTGCTGGCAAGAAGGGGGTGAAAAACTCTGCCAAGGCTGGCTGGAGGAGGCTGTCCACCACCAGCAGGTATCCCCTTGCTTACTTGCATGCCTGTGAATAAATGTCTTTTGTTTTGATGCAGAAATACCCTCTAAAAGACATCCTCAGACCCTCCAGAAAGAGCGGTAGCGAAGCTGTGGCTGCTTCCACACACCCCTCCTGGTACGGGTGAGGGAGAAACCCCAGGGTGGGATTTTTAAGCCTGCATCATCACAGTCATCGTTTCAGGGGACTGAGAGCTGGTGGGGGTGGCACATCCACCCCTTGCCCCACAATGTGGAGGGTACACAGCAGATTCCAGGCAGGAGAGGGGAATGTAGCGTGCAGACTAGTGATAGGGTCTTAATAGATCTGCACTTATTATTTTGAAAAGAAAGAATCAGGATTACAGGCTTAGGAGGGATTAGCAAGCACGAGCGTGTATTTCTGCATATACTGCTCCTTTTGTAAAGCCATTGTGCCATCAGGCTGATACAGAGTTATACCATTACCAGCATGACATCAGTGTGTCAGATAGTCTTGATTGTAAAAGATCCAGCAACTGTCCTAAGGCAAACAGGGCTTTCCCCCTGGCCTGCTGGGTCCCTCCTGTTCGTAGCTCGTGGTTTGGCTGTGAAACCAGCTTGATTTTCAGACAGCATCAACACCACCAGTAAGACAGACACCTTGTGACCTTTGGCTCACCTCCTGGAGGATTTTGATCACCTGATGAAGTCACCAAATTTGTGCTTTAAATGTTTCAGCTGCCCTCTCTTGGGAGTTTTAAAGCAGCAGAAGGGAAGGGGATGCATGAGGATCCTCAGGTGTCTGTGCACTCATTTTTAGCAGTGAAGAGAGATATTTGACTGCTCAGGTCACTTGTGGATGTATGTGCAGGTGTCTTTCAGTGTGGCTGAAACTGCATTTCCAGTTTTAGCTAAAGTACAAAAAAGATCCTCATGAAGATGGTGTATGTTGGCTTCAAGTACTGCGTGCCCTCAAGGGCAATAGCTGTGAGGGCTCTGTTCTTGGGGTCCTGGAGGTGTGAGAGCTACCTGGAAATGTGAAGAAATCAGTGCAAATGTAGGCAGCTTCAAGAGCCCGCCTGTATTTCATAGTCTGCAAGTCTTGACCCCATGTTGCTGGCCACATGGTCAATGTGGGTGACCTAAGCAAACCGAAGCCCTTGGCTGTAGGCTTCTCTACAGATGGTCTGTGTAAGTGGAGATGTGCTGAGCAGGAAACTGGGATGGAGGAGCAGGGAACTGAGTGGTTATGAAACGTCAGATTCTCTCTGTGTGAGTGCAGGTTTTGATTTTTACTAAATATTTTCCCCTTTAATTTAAACCATTGTTTTTTTTCCAAGGAAATGTGTTTCTAACTAAATGGCAGCCTGTGCTTAGTACACAATCCAAGGTCCAGTTTGGATGGGATCCCTGCGTTGATGTTTCTGGAAATCAAATAATAATCAAACTAAGGCAACTTGTTCCTGGAGCAGCCCAGAGCTGATTGCTGCCGGAGCCAAAGGGAGTGAGAGTCTCTGGAGTATCCAGGTCTGCAGGCAGCTCTTTGTGACAGCAGGAGGTTCCTGTGCTGCTCAGACCTGGCTCCTTTCCCTGCTCTCTGTCAGTCAGCTCTCGCTGTACAGGACATTGTCTCAGGAACGGTCCCAGCCCTGTTGGCAGCCAGCTCCATCCATGAGCTCCCTGTAGCACTGCTGCTCTCGGACCTCCTGCCTCTCCATTTTTCTTTGGGAGTGATTTCAGCAAGGAAATTTGGCTTCTCCTGCCTCTGTGGTCCACAAAGGCCAGATGGATGCTCCTAGACATGTCTCATCCCCCCACCAGGATAGAAAGCATCCCTCTGTGGCAGGCAGAACTGACAACTGCTGCTGCTGCGTGTGCTGGTCCCTTGGGCAGCCACTTCCATTTTGTCTCTTCTTGCTGCTCCTGCAACTGATCTCCTGCAACACCACTTGCATTGCTGACACTGGGCACTTTGGACTGGAACTGGGACGAGTTTCCTGTTTATCCTGTCAGGGTCCTGGTGCTGTTAGTGCTTAGATCACTTTTGAGTGTGCGATTACAAAATCACTTGGAATATTTGAAAAATGGTGTCTATTTTTTTTTCTCTCCATTGGAGTGTCTATCTGTGGAGTTTCTGCTTTTTTCTTTTCTTGTTTAAAATTTCTTTTGGTTGTAATCTCTTTGTGTGATCTCAGTGTTCTGGCAAACCTGACCCTACGCTGCAAAGCAGTTCTGCACGAATGAACCAGGTTCCTTCCCCTGAAGTAAAAAATGACCCTACAACCACAAACCCGGTGTGTAGAACCCGGTACACGCAAGAGACCCTACAATAACAAACCAGGGTGTGCACAGCTCGCTGCTGATGAGCACTGACATGGTTTCAAGTGTATTGATGCCCCTGCTGATGTGTCCTTTCTGAGGGCATCAGCGTCAGCAGTCCTTTTAGCTGTGAAACGAGGAGGATGACTCATGAACCACACAGACGCAAGCGGTGTCAGTACCTCGATGGTCCATCAGGTTTCTAACCTGCGTCAGCAAAACCAGGGGTGAAGAAGGAAATGACAATGACAACCCAACCTGAATTTGAGGGGGAGAGGGCAAGTGATATGGAAAATAAAGCTCCTCCAAGCCTGTGTCCCCACGCCTTACCAGACACATGCTGCAGGGAGACCCAGCTCTGCAGACCTTCAGGCATGAACTGTTCCTGTCATTTATGGATATTAGAAACATTGACTCTTGACATGCTCTCCAACAGACTCCAACATTTTCCTCTGCTGATAGCCTGAGAGCTTCTTCCCTGCCTTTCTCTGCAGAGGCTTTTGGGGAACTGATTCCTGTGGGCTGGCACCTCTGTCCTCTTGAGTTTGCCATGAATATTGTGTCTGCTGGTGCCAGATATCCTCCTTAGGTCAAACCCCAAGCACACCAGAAGGGCTTAACAGTCCTCAAACTGAGAAGCAGGTGAGAAGGCTGGTAAAAGCAAACTTAAGATGCTGTGAACCCAGTTGTGATGATTAATGGCTTTTTTTATCTAAGGATGCTTAGAAACTGACATTTGCTGGAGAAATGAGGGTGGTCTTTGGAAAAAAGTAGGAAGAGGTTGGGTTTTTAAAAAAAAGATGGTTTGGCCAATGCAAGCAATTACACATTCCTGGGTGTCTCTCCCTTCTTGCAGTCTGTAACAGGAAAAAGTGTTGAGAGACAAATAGTTTAGTTTGGGTCAAGGGACAACCAGACCGGATCATCACTTGCAGCTCGGATGTAGCCTTCACAGAGCGCTGAATGGGGGTGATGAACCAGCCCTGTTCTCACCACAGGGTGCTGCCTCGTGCACCTCGACAGCTCACTGAGCTTCCCACCTCTGCAAGGACAGGAGATACCGAGATGCCAAGAGACAATCCCAGCTATCACCTCTACCAGCAGCCCCGTGTTCACCTCTGCTCAGCCTGGCAGCAGTTCCCAGACCAGCCCAACTCCCCAGCACATGGAGCAGTTTGCATCGGCAGCCTCAGCACCCACCTATGCACCTGCATCCTTCGAGCCTTCCTCCATCACTGCCCAAAGCTTTGGGAAGCAGCCTGGAAAGCTGGGGGACATATCTCCCCGAGATTCTCTGAGATCAACAGCGCTACACCAAGAGCCAATCTGATATCACAGTGAGAGCTCTCCCAGTGGACAGGCGAGTAATGAACTGGAGCGGGGCTGTAGTGATTTAAAAAAAAATGGTTTTTAAGGCTGGCTGTCAATGACCCAGGTAGGTCTTAAAAAAGATTTCATTGTTCCTAGAGCAGAAATACCAGTGAGCTCTCTGCATCTATTTACTGTGCAGAAGGGTCAAAAATGGCTCTTCTCCCTCCTGGGTCCCTGCAGCTTCTGTAGCAGAATTAAAAGACACATGCGGAGCTCCAGCGCCAGGGTGCAGAAGAGCGGGAACAGAAGAGAGGAGCCCTCTGTTTCATCCCACCTGCTCTGTGATGGTGACTTGCCCCGAAGAGTCTGAGGAAAATCCTGTGTAAATGGAACATAAATGTTTTATGAATTCAGCCCTGGTGGAGTAAATTAAAGGGTCATTAATGGCCTCATTAAAGAGCTTTGCACTTTGTTCTGAATTATGAAAGCTATCATGCAATGTTAAACTAAATGGAGTTTTCGGCGAGATTTTAAAACTCTTTAACTAGTTCCCTCTCCCCCTCTGTCTCTATCTATTCTTTTCTCCCCCCCCTTTTTTTTTTTTGGTGTCTGAGAAATGTCTTTCGAGGGAGCCGCCTGTAGTGCTACAAACTAGATTTCAATTATAAATCTTCTTATGCTCCACTAATTGCCTAGAATTTTTCTCGAGAGCTGCCTGAGGTTAATGCTGATGAAGAAAGAGCCCTTTTGTCTTTTCTTGAAATGGTGCCTCCCTCCCCCACCTCTGATGAGACGTCAAGCAGGGAATTACCTATAATGACACCCAAATGGGATGTGGAGAGCTGCCGTGTGGGAAGAAAGACAAGTTTGCCCTGGCTTTGCCTTGGCTTGCTGGGGAGAAGCCTTTGGCTCCTCGGCATCTCCCAGTGTGGCTCTTGGTGGACCCCAGCATCTTTCCCTGGCTCTGGCTCCATCAGCAGCCCAGCACCGACCCTTCCCCTTGCTGGGAAATCAGCCAGTGCTCAGTGGGGTCAAGGAGGAGTATCTGGGAGCCCAGCCTGGACAACCATGGGCTTGACAGAGCTGTGTGTTAAATTGAGCGGTGCTGTGCAATATGCTCCAGAACCATCAGCGGGGTTGGATGAGGGTGTCTGATGGAGAAGAGGAGTGGAGAATGGTGTGATGAGTTGCAGTCACAGTCTGTGCCTGTACATGTGTGTACAGAATTTTCCATCAGCCCTTTGTGCTTTACCAGGCTGAAACAGCCTGTGCCAAAGGCTAGATCAGGACTCTTTCTTTCTCCTCCACCTTTATCTAAGAGCTCACCTTTAAGAAGGTCCAGCAGAAACCACAGTTCTAAGGACATTTCTGAGAGCTATAACTCCTGGTGAGCATTCTGGCTGCCATCACAGGGTCCTCATCCCCTGCCCTGGTCTGGGGGTTGAGAGGAGCTGAAACCTCTTCTGCAGTGTGGCAGTGACTCCACATAAAGACACATTTTATACCTTTTTAAAGGTTGCTATGGGTAAGCACTAATTGCCAGGTTGGTTTGGATGAGGTAGGAGCTTCCTGAGACATTGCATGCCCTAGACAGTTGCTTACTGGCCAGGCTAGCCAAAGGGACTGGTGTTAAGGGACCAGGTCCTGCAGCTACAGATGGGACAGGGGCACAGGAGACATGGGCAGTGAGAGGTACAGACAGTGTCCCCAAGTGCACTTAAAGACTGAATCCATATTCAAGAGCCAACATCTTCATTGCCACTGAGTTTGAGCATGTGGGAATAAAGACCCATCCTCTGGTCACCTCCTTGCCTTTCCCCAGTGCTGGGGGATACTGGGAGCCCCATATCTCAGTGCAGAGAAGGGGAAACCCCTGTGTCTGGGGCCACCAGCATTTTGCTTGAGATCTAGCTGCCCTGCTTAGTGGACAGAAATTTTTTGGCAAAACAGAAAACATTGATTTGCCCCAACTTTTCTACTGGAACACAATCATTTCACCACCAAGAGAAGCTCCTCAGACCTGGCTTGAAAATCCTTGCTGAGGCTGGAGGCAGAGCCGTGTGTCTGCGGGACACAGCCAGCTGCGGTGGGGTCAACCTCCCCACCCCAGCCTACCTCGAAGGCTCATTGCTTTGACTTAGCTCACCCTCTGCAAGTTCTTCATGCAGCTCCACAACAAATTAAACCCCTTATTAACTAATTAAGCTATTTCTCCAACCAGGCAGGAAAGAGAGAAGAGGTTGTTATTATTTCTATTTTTAAATACCTGTGAGAGGCACATGTGCTTGCAGGGAGGAGGCTCAGCCCATCTGAGATAGGAGCAGTGGACGGGGCCAGCTGAGAGGCCCCGCTGCTGCCCAGCAGCTTTAGCAACAAAACCCTCAGAGAGCTGAAACATGCTGCTTTAGCTGTTTAGTCTTCCACGTCTGGGACCGATTTGGGGCTGGAGATGGTGGTCTCTGGGCGATGGAGGCTGCGATGGGGGCCAGCACAGGGGTACCTCCAGGGAGGGATGCTGAGCTCCCCTCGTGGTGTGCAACTCCAGCGGGGAGCCCAGGGGACCCCACCGCCTCCGACAGCGAGTGCAAACCAAGCTATGGGTTTTATCCCCCACGCAGCAGCTCTGAAGACTCAGGCCCTGCAGGCAGGAGCTGGCGTCCCACGCGTCCCCCCTGGCTGCCTGTGAACTCGCCAGAGCCAGATTTCCCCAGCTCCCCAGGGCCCCCATCATCCTTGTTGCCTCCAGGGATCACCCACACACTTTGTTTTGGGGCAAAAGCCTCCTCAGAGGTCAAAAGTCACCCCACAGCAGCCAGCAATGGGACTGGTCCAGCCCAGGGACACCCCACAGTGACTCTCTTGGCCATCAGCCTTCCCAGTAGGAGCCACAGCCAAGGGCTTTGCCACCACATGGGGCTTCAGCAGCAGATTCACATTTTTGAAGCTTGCTGGATGCTCTTTAGGAGCATCCCGGCCGGCTCCTGGCAGCCTGCACTGCATTGCTTCGCTGCTGAGAGACTCCATCTGCCTCACAGCTCCTCTCCTCCGAGCAGGGAGCAACGCGGCTGCTGCTGCTGCGCATTGTGCGGGAAGGGATGAGGATTTTGCAAGAGCTCTGCTCAGAAATGCTGCCGCTTTCTGGCAAGCTCTGGCCTCCTTCCCTGCACTGAGGTGTGTGGCACTGGGACAGGGAGACAGCCAGGAGCTAGGCAGTGGTTTCTGCAGGTGAAACCACTGATGTGAGGGCTGCCTGGGTCTGGCGAAGGGGTCAGGAGCCACAGCTGCTTCATATCTAGCTTCATGTGGGCTCCTTAAATGGGGTGTTTGCCCTGTGGGGCTGGGAACAAGTAATGGGTGGGTCTTGGGGGGGGGGGGGTTAGGGTATAAAAAGCTTTGGGGAAGGTGGGTAGGGTATAAAAAAGCCTTGGAGAAAGGCAGCTGGGTTGGAAGGGGGCTTGGGTTTTGTCTGTCTTATTTTGATAGAGTAGTGTAGGACTCCCTTTCTTTTTTCTCAAAGCTTTTATGGTTTGTTTTTGGTTTGTTTGTTTTTTTTTTTCCTAAATACTCCCTGCAATGTGTATTTCAGTGGTATGGAGGGGCTGACCTGTTCTATGACTGTGGAGGTTTCCTCTCTGGAGGCTGCCCTGGGTGCCTCCAGCCTGCCCCATCCCTGCCAGAATAGTCCTTTGCAAACTTTCCTTTGCTGCTGAGGGGGATCTGCCAGCGCCTCTAACCTCAGCAGAGGGTCAGGAGAGGCTGGTGCTCTGGAGAGGGATGAAGACCACTGCTCAGGGTGATTTAGAAAAGCTGACACGTAGCAGCGGCACTGCTATAAACCATGTTTATGCTGATGCAATTACTGGAGCCATCATTGTGCTGAGCTGGAGCCCTGCAGCTGGGGTGAGTGTTGGAAGGGGCTGGAAGCTGCCCTTGGCTGCCAAGCCCTGCTCTGGGGAGCCGCAGGCAGTGAGCACCCTGTGGTTTGCAAATGGTGGGTGCAGTGGGGAGGTAGAGCTGTGGGGGCAGGCAGGAGAATGATGTGATGGGCTCAATTTGATGCCTTTGCTTGCCCACTGGTGTCTGTGGATGTGGCATCTGTGTGGCCCCGATTGCCAGTGCCTGTTGAGCAGGGCAAGGCCGTGGGCATGGATCCCTCTGCAGCTCAGTGCCACCATCCATGGGGGCCACATATAGTGGCCAGATCTCGGGGCCATGTCACTTGTGGGAATGGACCTGCTGGAGGGTTTGGGGTCAGTGCTGTGGTGTGAGTGCCTGCAGAGTGTGCTGTGGCCTCAGGGATGCTGAGAGCATCTGCAGCCCACCTTAAGTGCTGGGGACAAGAGGATTTTATGGGTTTTCCATGAAAACTTCCCACAGTTGCCATGGAGGAGGGATGCAGGAGAACCAGAGCTGGGCTAGGGATCTGGAAAGCCCTGTGGTTGGCAGGGTGGTGAGAAGGGTGCGGCTGGGATGTGGAAAGCATTGTGTATTGCTCCTAGTCTGCACAAATGGAAGACGGAGGCACAAAGTGAGCTTGACAGCTCCTTGGGTAGGGATGGCACAGCTGAGGAGCCCTAGAAGGGTTTGTAAAGTGGCTGATGGGGACCGAGGGAGGGGGAAGGATATGAGTGGGGAGCAGATTTAGAAAATTATTTCACCATTGGTTAAATTTCTTCTGCACTAAAACATTGCAGAATTTGGGGAAAGAAGCACAAGTTTACCACACAAAAAAAAAAAATCCCATGTCCAGCTGTGGCCAGATAGCAGGGAGAAGGTGCTTACAAAGTCATTGCTGATGCAAAGCCACACCAGGAAAACATGGGGCAGGGCATGGCAAATCCCACCTCGTGCACACGCCTGAAAGAGAAATCTCTTTCCCCTGCCTAATCCATTACCACATGCCTTATTCCTATAACAAATAACTGAGTCAGCGGGAGAAAACCAAATTCAATTTATATCTCAATCCAAGCAAATATGAAAAGGCTGCCAAATCTGACAATAAACCCACAGTGATCTCAGATGTTTCCCTCCTATATATTAAGAGGAAGGGGAGCAGAGGAGCTTTTGGCCACACAGTTGTAGATGCAGGGGGATTAGTGGGATGCCTTGTAGCTGTGTCTTCAGGTGCTCAGCAAAGCTTTTGCTCTGAAGGGCACCAGCCAGATGTGTTGGTATAGATGTAGCTTCAGAGCTACCTTGGGGACAGGAATGGGACAGGGAAGAGGCTGGCACTCCTGTCACCTTTCTGAAATCATCCGACTAATCTCTGGTGGAAAAAAGCAGAGGCTTCCCACATGGAGCTGTTCCTCCTGTGCCGCTGTGGGATTCTCAGAGGTGTCCCTTTCCCTGCTTTGCAAATGTAACAGCTGGTTCTCGCAGCCTTCGAGCACAAGGATTTTTCTTCAAAGTTTAAGTCTGCCAGGCTTTCAATGAAAGTGGAGCTGTGCAGTGAAGTGCCTTGTGCTGGGGGATGTTCTTTTCTGGCTGGGTAGCCAGTGGCAGGCAGCACTATGTGCCCTTGGGGGGTCCATTTCTGCATTGCCCAGCCTGTGATAAATGGGTGCAGCCAGCTAAAAAGTTGCTCTCCCCTCCCACTGAGGCTGTGTATCATCACTGCTCCAAGTGACTGGGATTTCCTTCACACCAAGGCAAACCTCTCTTCAAGTCCCGTTACTCCATCTGAGCTGCTCCATGACCTCCCAAAGCTCCAATTGCCCCAGCAATGGGGCATGCAGCTTAGCTAGGGGTTGGTTTAGCTCCCTGCTGTGCCCAGCCCAGCTGCAGGTATGCAATGGCACTGAAGGAATGTCCCCAAAGCCTGCTTACCTTTGCTGCTCCCTGCTAAACACAGGTGACATCCCCAGACTGAGCTGTGAGCCCTTGGTGCCCGTTCACATTCAGGCAGTGCTGGGCTTCCAGCAATGGCAGTGGGAACAGACCAGCAAGATTAAACAAAGAGTTGAAATAGACAATCTGAACTATTTTCCTAGAAGGCAGCATTTAGCAAGCTCAGCTGAGCTATAAATACCTGATAATGTTCCTCTAATATGTGAGGAAAGCTGGGGAATGGGAAGAGGGGGGATTTTCTTCATGTAAACAAATGCAGAGGAAATAGTGGTGGGAAGAACAAAAGGTACTGATGCATTTGAGTCAAACACCATAGTTTGGCTCGGAGGTGCAGCTTTTCTTGGGGAGCATGTGGCCATATCCAGGAGGTTCATCTGAAACCCAAACTTGGGACTTTTTGTTCCCAAATTTGGGGGTTGTGGTTGATCTTCCTTTATTTTCAAACAAGTTAAGTAATATGAGAATGAAATGAAACATTTCATGGTGAACTGGAATGAGTTTTTGTTTTCAGCCTGAGAAGTTCTCACTTTGTTGAGTGTTGCATGTGAATGAGGGCTGGATTTGGCCCATGGAGGACAGGATGGATGATGGGGGGTCCATGTGGGGAACAAGTGGGGACACAGATGGCTGGGACAAGCTCTCTGTTAGACCTGTACTTAGCTCAGGAAAAGCTGAAATGTTCCCCATGCTAATTTGCTTTTTACCCACTGAAACCGCAGAACAGCAAAAGGGAGGGGAACAAAACGCTGTTCCTGAGCTACATTAGAAACAGTTTGGTCTCATTAATCTGCTTTCACCTGCTACTAATTTTCCTCTGGTTACAAATGCCTGGAATGGTTTGTTTGTTTGTTTGACTGAAGAGGGGGGGAAAAGAGCTGTTAGACGTTGTTCATGGTGAGGAAATGACAACACAGGCTGGCGAGGCCACACCGGGTAACGAGCCAGCCATGGGGACAGGGAGAAAACTGCAGCAACGAAATTCATTCTGGGCTTTCACAGCAGCCTGAGAAGGGTGGGAGAAGTGGTGAGGTGGGATCTGCCCTGCCTGCCTTGCTGGTGCGGGCAGCAGCTGCTTCTTGGGGCATGTGGGCACTGATGGAGGGGGCTGAGTCTTTGGGACAGAAGCACTGTGGGGTGATCACAGTTGCATGGGGTATGATGTGCTGCTGAAGGGTCCAGAGTAGAATCATAGAGTTAAGATTGGAAAAGACTTCTAAGATCATAAAGTTCAGCAGTCAGCCCAACACTACTATGACTATTAGACCATGTCCTGAAGTGCCATGACTACATGTTTGTTGAACACCTCCAGGGATGGTGACTCCACCACTTCCCTGGACAGCCTGTTTCAATGCTTAATTACTCTTTCAGTAAATCTCTCCTAATATCCAATCTAAACCTCACCTGGAACAACTGGAGACCATTTCCTCTTGTCTCCTACTTGGGAGAAGAGACCAACACCAAAGGACCTGCTCAGTTCTGCTGTCCTGCCTCACCTCTGGATCTCCTTAGCAGGCATTAGTGGCTCAGAGCTGAGGACATTCCTCTCCCAGGGTGGGGACGTTTGTGGTCCTGGAGCAGCAGCAGCATGGTGCCAAAATACTGCTCCCATCCCTGCAGTTGGCAAAGGGTCCTGCCAGCAACACGACCTGGGCAAGAGGGGCCCCTCCCGAGGTGTTTGGGCTGTGGCTTTGTGGAGCTGCGATGAGGAAATGGGAAACAGCATGTGCATGGGGAAATGACCTCAAATGCTGGGGCTGAGGGGCGGGAATGCATGATGTCAAGTCCCCCTCCTCCCTGCAGACCTTTATGTCCCACTGAATCTCCTGCAAGCCATGCCTGCTCCTGGCTGGGCCAGGGAGCAGAGCAGGCAAGAGCTGTCTCTTTTTACAGTGACAAGTAATTAGGGTGATGCGAGATGCTAAAAAATTGCTTTATTAGGCAAAGGTGGCCTATAAACCTCCTGGAACAAACAGGCTTTTTAAACAATTCCAGATTGTGCATGAAGGTGGCTGCTCTCCCTCCTGCTCTCGCAGCACACCTTGTCCTGCTCATCCAGACCGAAGGAAGAACCTTCTGGAGACCAAAGGGACCTGGAGAGACTATTCCCTGCCTTGCCTTGACATCCTACCAACTGGTGAGATCCCCCAAACCAGAAAACTCAAATCACAACAGCTACCAGGGATGGATTCAGCCTCTGTTCTCCCTGGTACCCCTTTGTTTGAGGCCATCCCTTTGCTAGAAGCTACTCAGAACCTCCCCTTGGGGTGAATGGAGCATTCCTGTGGCATGGACATGGCTGTCAAATCTTGTGCCTGCTGTTAGCATTGGCCAGCAGCGACCTGGGGATGGGATGAGTGTTAATAAATCCACAGCGCCGGTGCTGCTTTAGCATTCCTCTAATTGGAGCCATAAAGTTAAACTCAGCCACTTAGGGTTCTGCTGGGAGCCGGGGCTTCCATTTGCAGGTTCTCCTGTGCTGCTGAAGGGCACCGTGCTGGCTAATAGGTGTTAAATTGGAGCATCACTTTTTAATAAGCCTCTTAATGGTACCGTGCGCATCCTTGGCAGCTTTGGGATGATGCCTGCATTAGGATACCCGCATGTGGAGAAGGTGGTGCCGGGAATCAGAGGCTTGAAGGGGCTGAGGTGATGTGGAAGGCACCAGGGGTCACCCAGGTCCTCCTCTGCTGCATGGAGCCAGGTCACTGCAGAAAGTCAACAAGGAGGCTTGGTCTGAGAGCTGGGGCGCAGGCAGAGGGGTGGGTGAGGAGATCGTGTGATGCCACCAGCTGTGAGTAGTACAGTGTTTGGTCCTACAGCGCCTGTCTTCAGGGTGACCAGGCAGTTACTGCCCAGGCATTGCCTGGAGCTGGATGAAGCAACTGTGCTCTCCTGTGTGATTTGTCCCTTTGGTCAATGACAAAGCCACCACCTGCATTTCCCTCATCGGGACCAACCTCTTTATGATGGTGTTGCTGAGGTGTCACCTCCAGGGTGATGTTTCTCACTGCCCCTTGCTCTGAGGGGATCACAGCTGCCATTTTGGTGCTGTCACAGCAGTCCCCTCACAGTGTTTCTCATTTACTGAGAAAGTTTCATAACTTCCAGCAAACTCAAGCTCCTCCTTCCTCATGTCCCAAGTTAAAGGGTTTGTCTTCTCCACTGCTCTATGTGTGGAGAAGTGGATGTGATCAGGAACTGTCCTGCAAAACACAGGCAGCGAAGCCATGCAGGCTGCTTTCTGTTGGATAACGCTTAGAGAAAGAACTAAGCTCCCAAGAAACAAGCACACTATTTTTATCTAATCCCTCTGCTTTAATAACCGAGAGTTGGAGGGCTTTCATTATTCGTAATTCAGATGAGGGTGTTTTTAGAAGTCCCTGGTGGGTTTTGTCTTCTGCCTCCAGCTCTTCTTGTGCCTGGGTCTCCTCCCGCCAGGTGGGACCACTTGGGGGCTGTTTGTTGAGCCCATGATCACATCCTAACAGCTCCACATTGCCCAAGAGCTTGATATATAACCCCACACTTGATCTCCAGGCACGCTGAGGTTTACCTAAGAAATGCCCACCAACAGAAAGCACTTTGTCAAACTCAGCTCCCCGCAGCATCACCTGAGACAGGACGGGATAGACCTGCTGTGCTCCAAGAAGGGAGATCAGGTGGGATTTGAAACCTCCAGACCAGGCAAATTTGAGGCCAAAGCAGTGGAAGGGAATGGATGCAATTTTTGTCAGCTCCATCCGTGCTGGCGAATGCAGATCATGAATTACACACCCGCCAGATGACAGGCTGACATTTTAGCTCCAAACATTCTCCTATAATTAGAGAATCTAATGCAATACAGGGAATGGCTCCATTTTACACACACATTATCGTAATGCCTTTAAATAAGATAATTGATTATGCCTCTGCATAAGAAAGTAAAATATTCGGTGTAATTAAAACCGACATTCAGATTTTGGCATGCTGACAGGTGAGGCCATGTGTCATTTTATAAATCCTTAAAGTGATATTCACACCCACACCCAAGTTCTCAAAGTTTGGGGAGAAGAAAAAAAGAAACCCTTGTTGCCGAGTTGCTTTTTATCCTGAGTTCAAATGTGTTTTGATGAGGGATTTTTCTTTTTCTTCTGCTCTCGTTTATCTTCATTTCAGCCTCATATCATCAGCTGATGAAAAAAACCTGCAGTCACACTGCTGTGAGCAGAGATATTGGTAGATCCCATCTGATAATCAGGATTTGGCCAGTTTCTGCTTGCAACAGACCCCTCCGAGGCGTTTGTACTCAGCACTGCTGAATTGGCAGGGAGTGTCTTCCAGCCAGCGTCAGCCCCAGTGCCGGGTGTTTATGGGCTCTCCTGGAACGGAGATGTTCACGGAGAAGCCGGGAAAATGTTTCACCGTGCAGCAGCTGCCAAAAACCTTGAGGTCTTTCTGGATGAGGGTTGACTGGTAAATAAGCCCTCGGTGTGATGGATGGATGGATGGATGTTGTGGGGCAGCTGAGGATGGGACGTGTTGGAGGACAGGTTGTGGTGAGTCTGGGGGCATGAGGACCTGCACTGGAGGAGTCTGGGGACATGGGGCTGGGCTGGCAGATGCACTGTCTTTGCCACATGGGCTGAGGTGCTCTTCTTCCTCTTTTATGAGTGCTTTTGTGCCAAAGACTGAGTACTTGTTGCTTCCCCCATCCACTTTTATGGTTGGAGATGCCTGTGAGGATTGTGTTTCTGATCCAAACAGTAGGTGCCAAAAACTGCTCAGGACCTGCCGTGAAACCTCCTGGTTGGGACTGCACTGTGCTGCTAATGGACATGATTTATGTGACGAATCACAACCACTGCTAGGTAGTGGAACTTGCCACCAGTGGTCATGGGGATGAAGATGGGTTTTGAGGTCTGGGGTCTTCTGAAGGGATTCTTTAGGTCTTGAGATATCCTGTAAATCAATGCTGATGCTGACCTGCTGCCTTGACATGTTGCCCCTTGAAACTTTGCAAAGAGGTGTTAGAACACCTTCAGCATCCCTAAATCAGTCCTTGTTGTCCCATAGGACATTTCTGGGGAGGTCTGGGCAGGGCTTCAGTGAAGGATGTCCATCTCTGTCCTCTGTGCTCTAGGTCCATCCTTGTCCCCTTTGAAGACAGTGCTCTCCTGATAAATAGGAGGGCCAAGGCTGCAACCATTGAATCCGCATGGTAACATGGACTTGGTACAAACTGCCCTCAGCTGCCAACAGCTGCCACATTTTTTCCTTCCAAAAATGCAAGAATGGTTTCTCCTCTCCAGCCCAGGTTACCTGCCAGTGAGCTGCTTCTTCCATCATCCCCATCCAGTCTTTAAAGACTTGGAATATCTGCCAGGATGAGCTGGCATTTCCAGCCCCACGCAGGATCTGTCCAGAGACCTTTGCAAAAGGAAAGGTGCAGGAGGGTCCCATTTGATGGTACCTGTCTGTGGACAGGCAGCGTGCAGAACAGTGCCTGTTAGATGCAATTTCAGTGGTACTTGCTGCATAATATTGTTCCCCAAACCTTCAGTGATGACCTTTCCTGTTTTGTATCTGCCGGTCCCCCTGCCTCTGCCCATCACTCTTTTCCCCATGGGCTCTATCCAGTGCACAGGTAATTAAGACTTTTAGGCAATTAGATGGCTCCCAGCCTCCAAGCTGGCTGTGGAGGTGTGATCCTGCTGCTCTCTTCACTGATCCAGGACATCATGTCCCTCAGGGCAGCTCAGAGGGAGCCGTCAGTGCAAGGACAGGGGAGAGAGGATGCAGAGTGGGAGGAGAGGCTTCCCCCTGATCCTGTCTCCCCATCCTGTCTCCATTCAGGGGTCTCAGGGCAAGGGGTCTCCTTGAGGGAGAGAGAAAGCCAGGGGAGACTCTCTGGGGCTCCCCATCTGGGCAGGGCTCTGTTGAAGTGAGGAGGAGGAGGGAGCTGAGGAGCAGCACTGTCTGCTCTGCTCGCGTTACCAGGCTGCTCTGGCTCTCTCTGCTGCTCTCGAGGCCATTACGCTGGGCTGGCCCGGCTGCGGTTGGCAGTGGGGCGCCGGGGCCCGCTGGGACGCCGGCAAGGCAGCCGGCAGAGAGCCCCTTCCTCCGCTCCTAAGTGGGCTTGTAAAGAAATAAACCACACACCCGTGTGCCTGGAGAGCAGAGGCATGGTTAACTGTCTTGTTTAACAGCACTGCCTGGCCTCCTGAGGTTCAACCTCCCCATGGCAGGTGATGAGAGGGGATGAGGACAAAGAGCCTTGCTCCTGGCTGTGCATGGGTGGTAGGTGTGTGGCAGGGCGATTGAAGGTGGGCAGATGTGAGCCCCCAATTCCAGTTCATGGCTGCCAGAAATGATCTAACATACTGGCCTGAGGGGATGGCAGACTCTGGAGGAGGGGTGTTACTGTACCTGGTGGATAGGATGCTGGGACTTACCCTGTAGCCAAAGCCTGAGATCTGTCATCCTGGCAAAGGACTCTGGCTGTGTCCTCCTACAGAGCAAGGGCAGCCCTGGCTGGAGCCCTGCAGCCTTTAGGAGCAATTTACAAAGTACTTGTACACAGATAAGTTGCAAGTGGGCACCCAAGGCTGGCCAGGACACAGGAGGCAAGAAGAAATCTCAATGCAGTAGACTTTTCTGTGACTGGGTTGAGAGTTTGCATGGATCTGGCTTTCTGGGGCTGCTCCCCTCAGTATCCTGCATCCTTCAGCATCCTGTGTCCCCCAGGAGCCAGCAACCAGTGCCCTGTGCAGGGAACCGGGTTGAATGGAGACTAGTAGAACTGCTAAGGGAGGGAAGTGCCCCTTAAGAGCAGCTCCTTTTCTTGAGGGTCTGACACCCCATGGGAGATGGAGCAGCATCATGAGCTGTATTGTATTAATTCCTGGAGCTGCATCATGCCTGGGAGAACATTAAAAAATAATGTCTGTGGCAATATTAAGTGTTACCCAGGGGGAAACTGAGGCAGGGGGCTGGGACACAACCTGCCCTAAGGGTCTCAGCCATTCTGCTTGGCCTCCTGCTCTGTTTCTCATGTAAGAGAAACTCAAGAGTTCTGATCTTCCCAGTGTGCTCAGTGCCTCCTTCAGGTCCACGCCCTACTCTCTGAGTGAGCAAGACCTCAGGAGCAATGTCCTGCTAGGAAGTGCCACCTGGATGTCCCTTTGCGTCCCCAGCTCTCACTGCCCTCGTGGTCCCCAGCTTGTCCCTCCTCCTCCCATCACAGGCAGCCCGTCTCACACTCTCACAAGCACACTCCCCCCTCCCCGTGCGCTCGCTCTCACCCTCACACACCCACACGCCAGGATGATGCACACCAGAGAGGAGCGTGTGCCATCAGCATTAGTCACTGCTTCTGTAGGAGGAAGGTTGTGAGCAGAGGAGGAGGAGCAGAGCTACGATGTGGGGTGAGACCACAGGCCTAGGGACAGCCACTGGCTCAGGTGTGGTGTCACCACTGACCATCGCGATCCTTGCAGATGGAGCTGAGGGGGACAAAATAATTGGTGTCTGGGTCGGGGTCAGGCAGTCTCCTGGCCAGGGGCTGCAAGAAGGTCCTGGGGATAGTGATAATGGCATGGCTTCTATGGAGGAGAAAAAACACTCTGGGAGCATTGCCTCTCAGGAGGGAAGAGGCTGGGCCATGCAAGGAGCTGATGATGGGTGACATGTGGCTGGAATTAGGTCAAGAGAGGGGCAGAGCCATGGGAACGTTTCCCTGTGACAAAGCCAACATGTTTCCAAATGTCCCTTTTGGGGAAGGAGAATTTGGGTGTGAAGGAGCGCAAGGGCAGGTGGATAAAGCTGGAGGAGCTGGACTGGAGAAGGGAGGGCAAAGCAAGCTGGACAATTTGGCTTACCAATGTGGGCAAGAAACCAGGGCAAGAGCAGAAGGAGGCAGTCGTGGGTGGCTGAGAGCATTTTGGGGAGCTCCAAGCAGAGCAGAGCAGGGTTGAGCAGAGGGACGTTTCCCTTCGAGTAGTTTCCAAAAAGTGACAATGAGAAGACAGCCTGGCTGGCCTGCCTGAAGAGGGGTCCCAACAGCAGCAGCTTTGCCCAGAAGCATGGAGCAATGCTCAGCTGGGAGAGGAGCTCTGCCTGCCAGCCCCTTCAACCTGCAGCTTCCAAGTCCTGCAGAGCGTGTGGGCAGCAGATTGGAGGAGAGAGTAACCACAGGAACCTACTTGCACTATCTCCTTCCCTACGAACTAGCCTCAGCCCAGCTGGCTGCCTTTGAACTGCAGAGCAGGCAGCTGCCCTGCTTCCAGGGTGGGTGGAAGTGCAAGTCAGCAGGAGACAAGCTTTGGTCATGCGGTGCTGGTGATTTCTGGCAATGGTGCTGGTAGAGAAGAGGCCAGGGAGTCAGAGGTGTCAGTGGCATGACTCCTGCCTGCTCTCCTACCCGTACTTCAGCCACTGTCCCCGCTCTCCTGCCCCACAGACATTCTGCTGTGATCTGCCATTCTCCACGTCTTCTCCAGCTCCAGGTAGGCTTGGAGAAGGGTGGTTCCGCCCAAGTGGATCTTCTGCTGAACAATGAGGTACTAGTGTGCAGCACAGGAACACACCCTGCCTGGAGCTCATCCTGGGATCTTTGGAACATGCCTCCCCTGTGAGCTGCTGCTTCACAGCTGCCCAAGTGCCACACTCCTGGACCTCCTCTGGGAACCTGCTGTCTCCATGTGCGTGTTGCTCATCTGTGTGTCTGCATCTGAGCCCGTTCCTCCTTTGCCCAGTATCCATGGGGGTTCTGCGCACGCCTGGCTCCGTGCCTGTGTATATTTCACTTCATACATGTACAGCATCCAGACTCCTCCTCTCCTTACAGTTGTGTGCTTCTCTTTCATCCCATCAGGCTGCTGTGATTGCTTTCCCCACGGTGGGCTGGATCATGAAGGGATTAAAAAGATCATCTAGAGCAGGGGAAAGCAACTGCGTTTTGAGCATCAACTGTTGCACCAAGCTCCAGCTCCGCTTTATTTCCCACCAAGGTTACGTTGCCAGACTCCAGCTGGTCTCCTCCTTCCTGTGCATCTCTGACTTGCCAGCAGTAGATGAGCATAGAGGAGCATCGACTTTCAGTAAGTGCTACCAATATATCCATGGACCCTGGAACACCAGTGCATCGATAGGCAGCTAAGGAATCACACCTTCACTTATGCATTAACTTCTTTGAAATGCAAAGCACTCCCTTGGTATTTCTGCATCTTCCACCTAGTCCAAAGCAAAACACAACAGGCAGAGAAGTGGGAAGCGAAGCGCAAGGTAACGTTTCCACCTTGTGTCTGTTACGACGATTGCATCAGCTTTAATTACAGCGGGACTCTCTGCCCTTTAAAGCAGTTCAGCATACGTTATATTCTCAGCTTTCCTGCCTCAGGCTGGCTCTGGCTCTGAAACGGTTTCTTTCATGCATTCAAAACAGTTTGTAATTAACAATCACATTGTTTTCCTTTGAACACTGACAAGAGATACAGAAAACAGAGAAATTGGGAGCTAAGATGCTGATATGACTGAGTATTATTTTGCTTCCACAAAATTACTTTTTCCATTTTACAGCAAATTTTGTGCTGATGAAAGGTTCAGGGTAGTGGAGAGGCTTTGCTCACCAGTTGTTCATGAAGCTTGGGAAGCTGGCTCAGACTCTGAAAAAATTCCTTCCCATATTGATGGGGAAGAAGGAAATTTGGGCTCGTTTGCCCTGTTATCTTTGGCCCGTGTTCTTGACCTCAGTGGATGCCCATGCAGAACACATCCCTGCCAGCACCGTTGCATTCACAAAATATCCCTCGATGAGAAACCAGCAGAAAAGAATAAGTAAAACCAGGAGTATCTCAGCTTCACAGTGGGTTCCTGAGCTACTCGGCAAGTCAGACCAGAGGAAGCTTAATTTGAAGCCTTGGCTCTGTAAACAAGAACCAGATTACAAACTTCTTCAGCTCTGGTTCAAAGCTTGGATGGGAGGATTGCTGCCTCCATCTGTTCTTCTCATAGACAATCTGCCTTCGAAAGCCATCGCTGCATAAATCTGGAGGAAGCATAAATGCAGGAGCACCTGAATACTGTTTAACAGATGGGGACACACGTTTTTCAAGCAGAGATTTCCCTTGCATTGCCCCATTTATTTTAGAGGGTGTTTTTCAGGACCATCCTTGCAATGCCATGGCTGCCAGGGAATAAGATGGCATCCCAGTCTAAGGTTTGTGGCTAGCCAAGTTGATTTTCCGTAGCAAACTTAACTGCTTGAGCACTGTTGTGACATTTCTGCTTTGCTTTCACCCCTTTCAGTGCTAATTTCCTTCTGACCAAACTCACATTTCTCATCCAAGCCTTTCAGGATGCCCCTTAGCCATGACTACTTGATGTCACCCACTCCTACCCTGGAAACAAAGTGGCTTGAGAAGTTCATCCACACACCTCACTCAAGACTTATTCTGGCATAAACAAACAAACATACCCAGGAATAAACACAAAGTTGTGTTTTGAACTCTGTGAACCCCTCCACCCATATGTCCTTCTCTTCCTTCCCCGACAGGCAGTCCAGCAGTTGAGATGGTTCTCTCTTGCTCTTCCACCTTTCATCCCACAGGATCTTTAATGCGTTTAGCACAGTGGCTTTCAGCTTTGTCAACTCAAGGACCACTACAAATTTTCCAACAGTAACACAGCCGCAGACTGTTGAATGGCAGAAAGGAAATTGCTTTTCTTTGCAACCTTTTCACAACTCCCTGTAAGTAGTTGCTAGACCCCCAGGCCTCAAGGACTGCAGATTGAAAACCACTGACTTATCAAGCTGCATATGAAGATCACTTGAGGTAACATCTCTGGGTGGGAACAGGTTAGCCATCAAATTTAGCAAGCAACAGCCTTTCATGCTGGCACAGGAGGGAATAAGAAACTGCTGAAATTGCAGTGGGAGTTTGGATATTCCTGATGGACATGGGGAGCTCTTCCCTGCCCCAGTGTTGTTCCTCGTGGTGAGCAGAACCCTGGCTGTGGAGGCACAGAGAGCTGCCTACGGAGGTGAGCCTGGTTCCTTCGCCTCCTCTCCAGTGCAGAGGCACAACAGATGCTGCACTGCTGACCCCAGACAGTCAGAGCTCAACAGTCTGGTCTCCAAATGCAAACAAAGATATTAAATGCTGTTTTCTTTCCACTTGCCTTCTGGCTCTGGAACCAGTAGGTTGCACTCAAATAACACTCACAGCTTTTATTTATTTTTTCCCCCAGCCACAAGAACTAGAACTTTTCCCTTTTTTTTTTTCACAGTAAACGGAAAGCTGAGAGTCTCGCTGAATCACTTGTCTTCAGGAACTGGGACTTCACGGAAAATTTCCAGTATTGGGAAGTGTGCAGTGTATGTGAGAGACTTGGCAGCGCCACCAGGAGATGAAACCAAAAGATGATGTAATATGTCCACGTCAGGAGGGACAACACACAGATTGTGTTTGGGGAGCGTATGCAACCCTGGCCAAAGGGTAGGATTCTGTGGCTGTGTCCGTGTCCTGTGACTTGTGACAGGCAAATGCCATGGGATGTTGTCTAGATGGTGATGGCAGGCATTGAGCTCCGCCCACCCTGTCCCCGACCCCCTCCACTGCCTCTGCATCTAACATGGAAGTCAAGGTAAAGATCATGTCTTCTAGGAGAGGTGAGCAATGCCATGGGGCTCTGGACCAGCAGCATGGGGACATGGGGACAGAAGCTGGCTGGTACAGGAAGGAAAAGAGAAGATGGAGAAAGAGGGGAATAAAGCTTGGAAGTGGGAGAAACACTCGTGGAACAGGCAGCTTGTCCCCAGGACAACCTGAGTTGGATCTGATCGGCTGGTTGCTGTCTCACTGACCCTCAACCTGCACATCCATAGCCCTGGACTCAGGAAAACACAATGGGAAGCACAAGGCAGCTCCCTGTGGTTGGTTACATGGTACAGCATGCCATGGGCAGGACCCTGGTATGGCCTGTTCTCCTTAGGCCATAAGATCTCATAATCCAGCTACCAGAATAAGTCTCAGCATGAGGAGAAGTGAATATATGGGTGCAGAGGATAGACCCCAAATTTATCTGTTTTCATGTTGCTTCCCCTTCCCCCTTCTCCATTCTTCAGTCGTCATATTCTTTCTGGGAGAAAGTGGCTGTTGGAAAACAGAGAGAGAAGACGACAAACACTGCTGTGGAATTATTTAACGAGACAGAATGAATTGCATTTGAAATCATTTAAATGGGATCTGGGAGTATTTAACTGCAGCACAGGAACTTAACAAGAGTGGGAAAGGATTTTGCGCTAATTGCTGGCAATGATATACCTACGGAGAGAGAACATGCAGCAATTAGTAAGCAAGGCTGTAATTTCAGCCTAAGGTCCCTGCCTGCCCTAGAATACGGCATGGATTATCTGCTGGAAGGAAGACAGGGGCTCTGATCCACAGGTGACTAGAGAAAGGAGCAGATGAGATTCTCATTAAGAAGTCATTAACCAAGTTTTTCAACCAGTGGGATTCAGGAGATGGGTTGGTCAGACTCAGTAGTTCCTTTGTATCACCCCAGGTTTGACTCCTGATTTCCCATTCTCCAACCTGGCATGACTGAGATGGGCAAAAGCCAAACAAAACACAAAGTCCCATCCCGAGGACTGATCCTGCTGCCAGCCTCCTCTCTGTGCCTGGGTGGTAGGGCTACAGTTACTGGGGTAGAGGGCCTGGGGGACCAATCTGATCTCTTCTTGCTGAGGACTCTGTAGCTTCAGAGCATCCTCAATACTGCTGGTTTTGGGAAACCAGCAGGATAAGACCAGAGAGCTAGGGGCATGATGTAGCCTTGTTCATAGCCAAAGGCAGAGCCCGGGGCAAGGACCCTTGGGCTGTGGCCATGCAGTGACATGAGGTGAGATGGGAGGAGGGTTAAGGAAAGGAGGCAAGATGAGATGGGGCACTTTTGCAGGTGCAAAAACAAGCAGACAGTGGGCTTACAGTGAGACATCCCAAATGGTCCTGAGCCTGAGAGCAGAGACCTGCTGGTCCATATACACCAGACCCTATGGTCCCACTCTGCTGAGCCTGCAAAGCTGGGGTACAGACGATGCCCAGCAGCACATCTCAAGTCCCAACCCCAACAGAGATGAGCTGCCATGGCTCTAGAAGGGACAGTCCCTGCTAGCAGCAGCCCTGGGAGGGTGTCCTCACCGCAGGGGAAAGCAGAAAGCCACCAGCTCAGGGCCGTGCTGCTGACGCCCAGCAGCTGCAGGCAGCCTCCGCCAGCCTCTGCTCATTGTTCCCCAGTCCTGCCTCTCCCCATCTCCATTCTCTCTCTGTGATGCTTCTGTCTTTGGTTTTTTGTCTTTCAATCAGTTTTCATCTCAGTAATTCCCATTCAATGGTTAGTCCCTGATCTTTCTAATTGAGATCAGAGCTTCATATAATAGGGAGGGGGGGAGGGAGACTATTTTTAATTTGCTACGTTCCCATTAATAACAAGTTCTAATTAAAAAACCTCCGTCTTCCATCCTCCCAAGTTCAGAGGAAAACTCTCTGCGACTTCTGTTGGAATCTTCTCCTGATAAATTGGTACCACAGCCTCCTAGAACAGCTGGTCCTCTTTAGCAGGCATAGTAATTAATGGGAATAATAAATGCATTCAAAGCAGGTTCGTAACCCTCCTTTCTGTGCACTCAGACATCTCTTTGCATTGCAAGAGACACATATCAACATTTCCACTTACAAAACAGGCCCCAAAGAGCTGCCTACGTCTAACAAGCCTGGGTTTCATTAGCACTCTCTGTCCCATAATAAACCTTGTGATACAAAGGCTCCCTGGGGACAGTCAGGTTCCTTCTTGGCTGGGAATGAGGTGGATGCACAGAGCAGGAAGGGTACCTTGGATCATCTCTGTGTCTGTTGAGGGCTTTGTGCCAATGTGGAGTTTCATATCACAGTTCTCCGGCCTTCATGGGGAGGAAAACCACGTTCTGCCTTTCACCTGGTGCCTGCCTGGTGGGAAAGGGTCTCCAGTTTTACCCGGGCACAAGCCCTGCTCTAATGGAAGAGGTGAACATGGGTACAGCTCACCCTTGTCCTGAGCTGCTGGCTTGTGCTGCCAGGACCAGCCCTGCCTGTGCCTGTGCTCCTGTGCCACGCTGCCCTTGCTGCTGTGGCAGGGGAAAGCGAGGTGAAAAGGGACCTCAAGGAGGGAGTTTGCTTTGCCACTTGCACAAGAAGACAGGAGACCAGGATTTTCCCTTCTCTCTGGCTCATGTTCTCTGCTGTGTCCATCTTCCTGCCTAGCATGCACTAGGGTATGCAGATATAACTGCCTTGCAACATCCACACAGTGAGGCTGGGGGAGAGGAAGGTGAAGCAAATGCCAGGCAAAGGCTAAGGTCACACCATGAGCTGGGGATGAGGCCCAGGTGTCCTAATGCCCTTTCCTTGGCACATGGGACCAGCATATGGGGCTATCCTGCCCAGAGAAGGAGACAGTAGGGACCACACCCAGCCTGGGTCAGCAGATGCAGCGAAGCAGAAGCATAAGGTTCAACAAGCTGCACACCCTTTGTGTGGGTCTCCATTTACACCAGCTGCTGACTTGGGCTTCCTTAGATGTGCAGATCTGCTCTGCTGGGGATGGTCGGCCCCTCGCTGTCCCTCTCGCTTGCTTTTGTTTACCACTGCTGAGTTAATGGACTCATCTCAGGAGTGGCCAAACCAGGAGCCATCAGTGCAGATATCCCTGAGCTGAGCAATCTGTCCTGAACAGTGATTTCAATTAAAGGGTCATTAG
The DNA here is from genome assembly GCA_013401335.1 of Brachypteracias leptosomus. Lineage (NCBI taxonomy): Eukaryota > Metazoa > Chordata > Aves > Coraciiformes > Brachypteraciidae > Brachypteracias > Brachypteracias leptosomus. The sequence continues at coordinate 1,196,017 of VYZX01023498.1, forward strand.
CATGAAATCTTATCCAGCCCAGCTCCCATTTGCTAGCAGGAGGTCCTTCTTCTCCCCATCCCAAGCCCTGCTCTGCGGTTAGAGCACAATGCTCTTGCTGGAGCCCTCCAGTTTTGCTAAAACACAGCAGCTGCTGCTAATAAACAAACATATTGATCATAGAGATATGGGCTGTCAGGGACTTAATTCATGAATGAAATGTACTTAAGAGTGCCTGGTAGACAAAGGCTCTGCTTAAGGAGCTTGTAGCCAAGATGGTGCTTGTAGGTGGGAACTAAGAGACCCGGCAGCTGCTCAGCACTGGGATGTCTCAGTCTGGGGCTGATGTAAGGATCTGGGGATGAAATTTATTTGTGGGACATAAAGGAGCAGAGCAAATTTCCCCTTTATCATTGTAGGCCATCGTTAACAGGGATGTGGTGCAATGAAGGGCTCTGTGCTTCCCTCCTACAGTGGCATTTAGCAAGAGGCTCCCGGTGCTGTTCCATCACATGGAGAGCATCTGGGCACCGCAAAAAATCAGGGCTAATTTAAGGAGAAAAGTATCAAATACCTGACAAAACCCAATCCCTCAGGTCTTTCAGGGGTCAGAGCTTGCAAAGCAAGAGAAGCAGGGCCTGTGCCTGCCTGCTGGAGTTTGGGACACCCATTGCAGGTGTCAGGGATGAGCTGGTGTAGCATCACTCAGAAACTACATCAGTGCTGAGGAGGAGAGAGTATCACAGCTCCATTTCTATTCTCCTGACAGCAAGCAGCTTTTCCTGATTTTAGATCAAATTTTCTCTCCACAGACAGACAGTAAAACTCTCCCTGCATGTGGGACCAAGGCTGCTTGTATTGCAGTGATACTCATGCCTGCCAGTGCTTCTAAATGATCATTGTTGTGTAGAGTCCTGTCTCAATAAGGTACAATCAGCTCACAAATGGATCCCACACAGTCAGGGACTGTAATTACAACAGACGTATATTTGAATATAGCCTTTAAAGGGGCAATAAATTACACGGCAGTATGCAAGGATATAGGTTGATCTGTACTTCTGGTATTGGCCACACTGAAAGCAATTGTTAAAATAGGTCTTAGTATTTATGGTCTTGGAATGTGGAGGCCTTGCTGAGAGTTTGATGGATGAACTTTCAAGGACAGGAATAGTTGTCAGTCTGAAATATTTATCAGTCTGAAATCTCCCTGTGATTCACACCATGGGTTTGATACCTCCATTTTTTTCTCCCCATCTTCTAGGTTTGAAGCTGAGGTTCCCTGGGCAGAAGGAGGGTCTCTGGATCTGTGCTGTGGGCTGCAGTGGGCAGAGCTGTGTCTCTGCCTCCTCTCCCCCTGCCTTGTCTCATCTAGTGAGGCTGGGATGGAGGGGGTTGGTGTTACCCCACCAGGATCAGTTCCCTGCAGCTTGAGAATCAGTCCTTGGGGAGGTTGAGCAGCCTGGGGAGGGCAGAGAAGGGAGAGCTGCCTGCTGCTCCACTTTCAAGGCTACTGGGATGGTGAAACCACCCCAGGCTTTCTGCCTTTGTGCAAAACACCTCTGAGGGGAGGCCTGCAGATTCTCCCTCTAAAATCAATCATGTTTGCACTCTTTGCAGAGGGAAATGGAGATGGCGCTCACGTTTATGGGCACTCAGCAGCTGTAGCAGCCCCATGTCAGGAGGCTGCAGGGGCCATGGGGACAGCATTTGACCTCTGTGCACTGCAAACTCAGCTCAGGAGATGTTATCTCTTCTACTCGTGTCAGCAGCGACCGCAGTTTGAACCGTCTGTGGTGCCCTGTGCTGCTGCTGCCCTCTGCCCCAGGGGCCATGTTTCAGAGCTTGCTAAAGAGATTCCTGCTCCACACACAGTGGGAGATGGAGGCCCATGTCTGGATGGACTGCATGCCTCCCCCAGCATGTGTCTGGATGCTGCTGCTGCAATACCTTTGCCGTGGGCCTCCCACATCCCTCTGGCCGAGGAGAGACTAAGGGAACTCAAGGCCAGATGGGTAGGATGGGTTCTCCATCATTCTGCATCTCATTTCTCCCTGATCAACAGCACAACCCCCTTTGCTGCCTGATCTCCAGTCCCTCCCTTGGTTCCTGGCATCAGCAGTATGCCTGGGATACCAGCCCTCTGCTACAAGGAAGGCAGCCTGGACACTGCTTTCTTTGCTATGGAAGAGGAGGGGCTGTGTGGATTTACACCAGCACAGATGAACTTTCCTCTTCTCTTCTGCAAACGCAAACCCCAACTCAGGGGAAGGTGTTTCATTTCTGTCTTATCTTCCCGTGCTGCTTTTATGAGTCTATTGTGTTTCGTGACTAAAGTGTGGTTTGAAGACCACGAGTAGTGCATGAGGCCACTGCACAACCACGTCCCAGTGCAGCCTTCTTAGCAGGTCCATGTACGAGGGCAAGAGGGTCTGTTGAGCAGGAGGAATGCTGGGTTTCATGGGGATCTGCTGCTTGAGAAAAGACTGAGGGTCATGACTTCAGACATCTTTACAGAGCTTGATCTCACCAGCTGGGGGTTTCTAGACTCCACAGGTCTCCAAAACACCCAGAGCCTGCAAGTTAAATGAGCGTCTAGACGTTATCTCCTGAGAGGGGGGATGAAAACTCCCAACGATTTACCTGCAGCAAATGCTAGCAAAGCACATTTGCTTAAGGTTTCTTGAAGCTACCACTGAAAGGTCAGGTCTCAGTGAGACAAAAAGCTCTCTTCTCCCTTCTAGCTGTTCCATCAATACTTGTTTTTCCTCTCCATTTACTTTTACCTTCCAATTCAGAAAAACATACACAAAGAGGGGAAGAACACACTGCTTCCCATGACAGCAGCTAAGTAGCTTCTAATGCCAGAGCTCAGGCCAAAGACCCTAGTACACCATGGGGGCAATAGTGGAGACTAGGAATCCACAGTCATGACCAAGGCAGCGCAAAGATGTGTGTGAACTTGAATGGACACCTGATATTCTCCAGCCAGAAGCAAGGCATGCTGCTTGTTCTCCATGTGCTACCCCCAGCCTGGTCCTTTCCAATACCTAGGGCAGGAAGAAGGGCAGATGCTGTGCACAAGGAGAAGGGAAGGTGGGAACAATGGGGAGCCTGTGTACATCTTGCCACCTATGATCGTATCACAGCCATCGCTTTAGGCCTCTCAGATAAGCAACAGGTGGGAACAAAGATCCAGTTTCACCCTTGCAATGATTTTTCTGAAAATAGTGACCACTGTTGTAGCCTCAACCACCTCCTTGGAAGAAGCCTTCGAGTGGGTGCTTGTAGCCCCACTGGGAGGAAAGTAAATGGCTCTCCAGTCCTTTGGACATCCGACATGGGGGTCACCTTTCTGGGTCAGATGGCTCCTTTTTCCAGCAGCCAACCCACAGGATTTGGGCATGGGTAGACGGTGCTCTTCAAGTCAGGGAAAGAGACCTCACTGTCTGTCATGGGAGCAGGAGCTCTGTGCAGAAGACTGGAGTCCTCTCTTGCTCATCTAGCTAATGGCTCTCAGCTGAGTTAATCACATAATACCATTTAGGGATAATGTTCCTTAACCCACCACTAGGTCCTTTGGTGATGATTACTCCAGCTGCAGCCCACCTCTCTTCCACTTGCTGCTCCCATCCTTCCCTTCTCCCCCATCTCTGTCTTGTTTCTCTCTCTCTTGGTCATTATGGCCTTCATCCAACAAAGCACTTAACCAAGTGTTTCACCAAACAAGTAACCTGGCCCTCTCCATGCAGCAAATCGGGAAGCCCGATGCAGGAGGCATCTGGCCACCTTTGCCCCCTGGACACCTGGGGTTTTTGTGGTGTGGAGAAGCTCTCGGGCTGTGGGTAGAGGAGCCTGGAAAACACTCAGATGGCCCTCCTGACCTGCTGGCTATGATCTGCAGTCCTGACATCTGCTTGAGTGTAAAAAAGAAAATAAATCACCAAGGATTTCCTCCCTGGGCTTGGGGAACAGGAGCAGTGCTGTCTCAAGCTAGTGCTGTGCAACAAGGCAGAGAACGGCTGAAGTTCTTGGAGCTCTGCGTGGGAGGAAGAGGTGGGTGTGATGGGTGTTGCCCAGCTGGAGAGCCCTGGGAAGGAATTCAGGCAATGGACCCAACAGCACCTTCTCCACTTAGATAACTACTCTATGTGCTTTTTGTAGGTGTGTTTGTTATTTTGCATGAACCTTCTCACCTGTCACCCAGAATGCACAGTTTCTGCATAACATCCAAGTCAAGACAGGTGTCCAAGCTCACCCTGTTAGATAAGGTAGGACATTATTTTTGCAGCCACAGGAAAGAGGAGTGTCTCAGGGTGGCTGAGGAGCCTGCCAAAGAGGTTAAAATGTTTCCCATGTGACCAGGACCAGACCCTCTGCCTTTCACCCCAAAAAAGTGAGACTCAGGGTTAGCTTCTCATGCTCATGCAACGTCTCTGCTGCTCAGCTCTGTAAGAAGCTGTGGATAAGACAGTGGGGCTTACATTTCAGGACTTAAATATTCAATTAATCAATGGAATATTCCATTAGTGTAATAATCACTTGGCATTGCCTGATCTATAGGTACATCTCAGCTGGGCCTTGCAAATTGATTTCTGATGAAGTTCTAATTGACTGCACAGGCAGAAGAGGACCTGTCTGAGCATGTTGAAGCAGGGCTCATGAAAGCTCTGGCAGCACCACCTCCCCCCAAGGAAGGGGAAGGAGGAGGGGGAGGTGTGATTTATGCCCCATTTATCACGACAGCCTCTACCCTATCCTGTTTTATTGGTCCCAAATGAGACATGAGAGCTTACGGCTTTAATGCGGAAATTTGCAGGCAGCGGAGACCCCCGTAAGCTGCTGACAGCTGCTTGTCACTTCTGCAGGAGGTGCCGGGGGGACCCTAAATCCCGAACCTCCTAACGTGGGATGCAGCCGTGGCACGAGTTGCATGGGGAGGGCTCAGGTTTCCTCCGGCACGTGTGTATTTGCTGGCTGGGCTCTGCCACCCTTCTCGGTAAAGCCAGACCAGCAAAGCCACGGGGGTTTCTTCCCTGCTGATACGGCTCAGAGTACACAGGGATGGGTGTGTGTGGAGGGAGGCAGTGGGTGACCCATGTGTGTTCTTGCTCGGCCACCCTGCAGCCCCATATCCCAAGTGCTGTTCTTCCTAAGCCTGGTGGTGGTCCCCGAAGGAGGACAGCACTGCAAGGACCATCACTGCTGCAAAAGGAATGGGCTCTGTCACGCAAGGTTGGGGGGATCTTAGGCTACCACACCAATGGCATAAAGACTTAGGCAAACCCTGCTCATATTAGCAGCCTGGCTGTGAACTTTCCTTGCTGGGGTGGTTGTAGTGGGAGAGGTTATGGTCATGGCAAGATCTAGAAGAAGTGTGTGATGCAGGTGCAGGCATACAGAGATCCTTCTCTCTTGGTGGGATGGGATTGCCTGCCTGGTGGCATGTGTGGCACCAGGGGAAGATTTGTCACCCCGAGACCACTCCTGTCACACCAAGAAATGTGCAGAGAGAGCACATCAGGTGCACAAATGTCTCAGCACAAGCTGCTGTGACGGTGGGCCAGCACACCAAGGGCTTGGGGTGTAACATCAGCCTTTGCAACAGTCCCCCCTTTGCTGCCCAGACCCTCACCTGGGACCGCTCTCCTGAAGGAGCTGCTAAAAGGGAAGGTTTAGGGCTTTCCTGCTCTGAGCAGCAGTGGTGGGAAGGGGACATGATGCTGATCCTCAAAGCATGGGCTGAGTCCTCTTCCCTCCTCCTGCCTGCCCAGGGACTCGAGTGGCTGAGCCTGGCAGGGGGAAGGTGATGGGTAGTGATTTCAGGAACACTGAAAACAATAACATCAATGAAACCAATCAAAGCATGTGTGTCTGGCTGGTGAATTTTAAGAGAAAGAACTACATTTTTCAAACATACAGGAGTGACTTTAACTTCCTCTCCATTCTCTACCTGCACGAACTTTAGAGACAGCCAGGTGCTTAAAGGTTACTTCTCAGGCAATGACTGTTCTGTAAAGGGCTACTCATCTCTAACAGAGATGGGTTTTCTTTTATTGAACATCAGGCAGAGTGGCTGAAATTTGATAAAAAATCCGAAGTGATAGCTTCTTTTTCTCCCCCTTTTTCCAGTAAGGAATAATAACCAGCAAAATAAAACAGCAATTGCCTCACTGTATGCATTGCTGTGAGCAACAACCTTGTGTGTCAGGGAATGCAGCTTAGGTAAATGTCCAATTAGAAAGATTTTGTGGGAAGACCTTTGAATCACTGCATCTGAACCTCTCTCCCCACCAGCACCATTTGCATCATCATTATTTCTAGCCTCACCTATGGTACAGGAAGGAGATTTCAGTAGTTGAATGCCCATGTGTGCAGTTTAGGTGACAAAATTCTCCCCAGGACCATTAGAGTTGGGTGGTCAACAGCAGCCTGTTCCTGGCACCTACAGTGGCTGAGGGATGAGGATGTAATGCACTCCAAGAGAAGTCCTTTGAAGCCTTCTAGGACAGGATTTGGCCATATCCATGAGTGTCTGGGTCTTATATCCACAGTAGAATGAGAAGATCCTGATCTCCAGAGCTATTTGCCCTATTTTTATCAGCAGCATGAAATTAAATTAAAATCTGCATTATTTTTTTCCCAGAGTGCTGTTTGTTTGTCCCTCTCCTTTTTTTTGCAAGCTGCATGACATATGGGGCAACCACGCTGCGTGTGCTGAGAAAGCATGTCCAGTCCTCCATATGTCACAGATTCCCACACAAATATGGAGGCTATTAAGCAGAAGTTATTAAGTGTCATTACTAATACACTTGAATGTGATGGGAATGGATTTATTTTTATGCCAGAACCTTGCACGTACGCTCCCATCACGACAGAGTGGAAGAGGGAAGGGGCATTGCCCACAGCTGAGCTGTGGACCAAGGTGCTGAGCTAGAGAGAACCAGCCCCCAGGAGGCCATGGTCAGTGTGGTGCCAGGCTGGCTGGGTGCCAGGTCCATGAGAAGAACCTGGTGAAGTTGGCTTGGCTTTTTGCAGGGCACCTTGTTGTCATGAGGAGATACGGGAGCAGAAATGCCACCAGGAAGGTGAGGGCTGGTGCTGGGGTTTCCATCCCCTCCACCGAAAAAAGGAAGAAAAAAGAAAGAAAGAAAAGCTGCTTCAGATAAATCTCTAAACATCTGATTCAGAGAGAAATGAGCAATGGAAACAACTGTTTTATGTAAGCACTGTAGATCATTTAATCCTTCCCCTGGGCAGGATTGTCCCTTTCCTGTGGTCTCACACACATGCTGCTGCCCCAGCTAAGTTTGTCCAAACCTCTTTCATTTCTCCAGTACCAGAAGTGCTCCGCCCCTCAGCTCCTGCCCATTGCCCTGGCTCTTGCTGGGGTTCCCCCCCAGCTCTATCTCATTGAGATGTTCTCCCTGCCAGGTCCCAACCCACCTTTGGCCATGGCTGAGGACCATGTCTGGAGATAATGCTTCTCATCAGCATGATTTTGGTTTTCCTCCCTCTGTGGCTCCCCTGGCCACTCCAGCAGCCCCAGTTTGCTCCTCCAGCCTGGCAGTAGGGCAGAAGCAGGGATGAAATCAGCCCCTCCACCTGCTGTCATCTGTCCTTCCACATCTGCCCAGGGCATCCCTTTCCCCCCCCCCTTCCCAGGGGCCGAATTTCAGCCTTTCTAAGAAAAACACTCTTCCCCTGCATGCTCTTGACTGTTTTCTGTGTGATGAAATACATAGAACGAAGCTACAGGCAGTTTATTAGCCTAGCTAATTAACCCATAATCAGCATTTCGTTCCTCTCTAATCACAGGCTGCTCACACCCTTGGCTCATGGAGCACAGCCACGCTATGGCACGTGTATTCATAGAAGGGACAAAAACCAGTGTGCAACACACCAGGAACTGTCTTTGCAGGGATCATGCAGGCGTGAGGTGTGACCTCTACCCAGGGTCACAGTGTAGGTGACTTTGAGGGGTGACAGTGAACTCTGGAGCCAGTCACCTTCTGAGTGCAGGTTTGGTGGCAGCTCGGGTCACTAACGGCTGTTGCTGCTGGCCAGCGGTGGTTTGGGAAGCAGGGAGGTTGGATGAGAAGCAGACCCAGTAAGTCTTGTAGTCTACATCTCTACCTGAGCAGAACTATTCCCAGGGGTGCATTTTTTTCCAGCTGAGTTTTCCTGTCCCTCCAGCAGCAATCCTTTAACAAATCCATACTAGACCTGCTGAAAACAAAATATTTTGGTGAAATCACCCCTGTGTTTTCATTTACTAATTTTTCCTCTACTTCTACACCAGGTACCACCTTTCCTAGCACCTGCCTCTTGCCCTTCCAGATAATTGTGGGTGGATGCTCAGTTCTTCGTTCTAGCCAAGCAAAATGGATTCAGCTTTCTTAACATTTCTGTGTAAATCAGATTTCTGATTATTGCTGCTGCCCTCTGAACTCCCTCCAATTCATCACTCTATTCCTGGTACCGCGGTACGCCGACCATGAAGAGACAATGTTTGAAAACATCCTCAACCCGGGCAGCGATCTAACGAGACAGCGTATAAAAATATCATTCCATGGTGAGCCGAAGCCATTGTGCAGCTCTGTAATCATTTTCAAGATGGTAAAATCATTCTGCAAGGACAGCCTGTCTCCACTCTGATAAAATCAGGGCCAGAAAGGCAGCCCAGCTTGGAGGAACAAATTGCAGAGTTGTTTTTTTTCTTTTTTCTTTTTTTTTTTTTCCCCCTCAAGATTTATTTTCTCACCTGGGAGCTGTTATAAAGTGGGACAGATGTTGAGAAGATCAGGTATGAGTGAAAGCAAAGTGATAGTGCTTTTACCAAGCAGAAAGTGGACGGTTTGACCTCTGCTCTCCAAAGCTCTTTGGCTTCCTGGCTGTCCCTGCAGTGCCCTGATGCAGCACGTCCCAGGTGTCCCAGGCTGGCAGAGTTCCCTCTGAGCTTTTTAGGGCCCACAGCTGAAGCCACTCTCTGCTTTGTTCTCTGGAGCAGCTGATCTTGGTCCTTCCCACGTCTCTCTTGCTCTGCTTTGAAGCTGCTCCTGTGTTTCCACTCTGCTCTTGTGTTTCTAGTCTGCTCTCCCCTTCCATATCTGTGAGACCTGCTGTGTGTTGAGGGAGCTGAAGAAAATTAATCAGCCCAAGAAGATGCCCAAAGAGTCAAGTGGCAAGGCTACATTTGTCCTAAAGGTGAGTCTATCTTATGTTCACCAGTTTGCCTATCACTGGTGTTAAAGGCTCCAAAAACAGCCCTCAGTGTCCTCCCACTTTCCAACACCATGAGCGCCACGGGCTTTTCTTCTCTTCTGCCCCAGTATCTTCCTTCCGTTTTTCACTGCCATCTTGCATGCTGGGGAAAGGTGAATTTAATTACAGGCTAATGAAACACATAATGCATTTTTTGAAAAACTGCAATCAGAGTTAATAGAGGGTACTTCTGTTTACAGAGCCACTTGATGTGGTTGTTTGTTTTTGGTTTTTTTTTCCACTCTATCTTTTCCTTTGTCTGGTAAACATGTATTGCGTAAATCCTCGGCGTGTTCATAGGATGCTCACGTTGTCCTCACTTGCCATTGTTTGGGTTAATTTATGCTGGGTTAGACCTCATCCTTTGGAAAGGATCCAGATCCTTGGTGGTGTAAATCTTCCTGATTTATGCCTCCCCCATAAAAAAAAAAAGGGGGGGGAGGGAATTTAGGGAGCCCCAAAGNAGAGGAATTTAGGGAGCCCCAAAGAGAGGAGGATTCAGGACAGTTCAGGCAGGATTCAGGATTCAGCCAAGGAAGGCTGGGATGATTTGGGGTTGGTAAGCACAGACCTTTCATCTGTTTCTACAAAGAAGGAAAATTAAATCTCATGGCCTGTTTGTGAGAGGAAATTGCCCAGAATAGCTCTGACAGAATAAGCTATTCCACAATAGCTCCCCATGCGGACACTCGAGCCACTTTGTTCCAGGCTAATTAGTGTGCTTCCAAGCGAAGTAATTATTCTAGAAGGGAAATCTCTCTTCTCCCACAAAGAATGTCTACATGGAGGTGGCTATTTGGGAAAGGCACAAGAGAGCCACCTGAAACCATTGAGGCTCCACCGACCAGTGTCCCCTCGTTGAGACATCCTGGGTTGGAGAAGTCCCACCATTTGTGGGTGGGATGCTCGAATGGGTGTTTGGAGGAGGACTGGGAAGGAGATAACAGTGTGGATGTATCTGGCTGGTTACCCAGGTGAGGTGGGTTCAGGTGGTCTCCACCAATACTTACAGACCCCAGAAGAGATGGTGATTCAGAAATTAGAAAAGATTGCACCAATCCTGTTGGGTTTTTTATTTCACTGGTTTGTGACCATGCTATTAAATATCTGCTCTAAGGGCTTTCTTCCTTCTCTAAGAACACCTCACTTTTTTTTTTCTAAAAGCATTTTTTTTTTTTTCTCACCTACTTTGCTACTGACTTACTGGAGAGCCTAGATTTAGTCTAAATGTTTCTCAGGAGACCACCTGGTGTCTCACGTGGCTCCTTCCCCGTAATTTGCAGAGAAGTTCCTTTTATGAAAGATGAGGACTTCTGTGAGGAAGGAGCTGTGCCCAAAGGGGGAACCATTTAGCCAGGTTCAGTGCCAAAGCACTGGACTGCCTTTGAGTTCCTGGAGATGGCTCTGACCTTCACCAGGCTGCTTGCACCAGGGTCACTGGAGGTTGACTCAGCTTATGCCAGGGGACCCGAGGTCAAGTCTCCCAGTAGCAACCAGTGCAAGGACCTACATCTTCTCCAGCATGTCTCATGGAGCAAACACGTACTTGCACTTGCTTCGTTGCTCTTTGAGTTGGCCCTGGCAAAATACTGGTTCTGAGGAAACAGGATAAATACCAGAGGAGATTCTAGGGTCAATCTCCATCCAAACCAGGATCCTGGAGATATTTTATAATCTGCTTATATTCAGGGCTTGTTAGGTATAGCCCAGCCAAAAGCAACTTCCCAGCTGCAGTCTTCTCTTAGAGCCATTGGGAGTCTCAGCCCAATCTCTTGCTCTTTGGACATTGTTTTGGAGAAGGGAGGCAAATGCTGATTTTCTGACATTTTTAGCCCTTTGCTGCTTGGTTACTCTTTCCTCAAGGCTTAGCCCCGAGCATGGGGTGATCTGGTATTTGGAAGAGAGGCAGGGAGGGCTGGATGACCCACACTGGATCCCTTCCTCCTGGAAAAAGTTCAAAACAACTTCATAGGCATTTTAGTGTCAGTCAGAGAGATTCTCCATGGCCATAAATGCTGATATGGTCTATAATTACACACGATCTGCCCACTCTGGAAAATTGATACTTACATGGTTCACTGGGCCCTGTGTCCCTGTCAAAATGCAGATCAGCCATTCCCTGCAGGACAGCTGAACACTCCTTCCAGACAGAGCACTGAAAGAAAAAGGATGGGAACTTTTTTTCATTAACCACAGCTTCTCTCTCCTTAAACTCACACTCCACTGTGTCCCAGAGAGACTCTTGGGCCATGTGGTGAGAAATAAAGCAGGTTGCTCCTGTGACTGGCTGGGATGTGTGCCTGTTGAAAGCCTTTGGTGTGGTCTCACAAGCCACTGAGGAGCTTGGGTGTGCCATGGGGGCCACAAGTCTCAGCGGTGCTGAGTCCTGTGGATCTCCAGGGTGGAGAAAGCATTGCAAGGAAGATGGAGACAATGTGGATGGACAAGGGGAATCACCAGCCCTTGAGCTGGCAAGCTCAGGAGAAGAAATTATTGCTCCAGAGAACTAGTTATGTCCTTACTAAATCTGCTGGTTCCTCTGACGTAGCATGCCTCCTGCAGACCATGGACCCCATTCCTGGGGTCCCTCCCTACTTTGTCCCTGCTCCTCTTTAGCCAGAAAAGGAGACAAAACTGGGGAAAGCACTGGAGCTTTTGTGCCTGGAACAACTAAGAGAGGAGGCTGATAAGGATTAGGGGCTGATGCAGCTCATCAGTAGCAAAGCTAATCTTTGTGACCCATAAGGTCCCTTCCAGGGCCACGTCTCTGAAGGGGACGGGCAGGGCATGTCCCAGAAGTGCAGCAAAGGAGAGGGAGCATGTCCCAAGAAATGAGAGCCCAGCTTTGCCAGGAGATAGCAAAGGAGGCTGGGGAGTGTCCCTTGCTCCCAGCCCAGCCCTGGCCTTGCCACACTGTCCCTAAAGAGGCAGAAGAGGCTGTCTGGGGCAGGGGCTGGTGGCAATGTGCCAGCCTCAGTTTCCCTCCAGAAAGGGGGAGAGAAAAAGCAATTACTGTCAGAGAACAGCAGGCTGGCACCTCGTCAGTGCCTGAAGTGACTGATGTCTCCTTCTTCTGAGAGATAAATTATCTGAAAATAACCATACACTGGGAACTATGAGATCTTGTCTCTGCAGAGGAGTCCTCTCCCCTCCCAGCAGCGTGCTTGAGCAGAGACCCCTTGACGGGCAATTGGGGGACCCCTTTGTGGTGCTCCAACCTCCCCAGCAACCAGCTTTCTGCAGGTATCAAACCCAGCCAGACCCCACAAGCAACCCCCAAAGGGGCAGCACAGGGAACAGTGTGGTTGGGGCAAGGCGGTGGTAGCAACTTGGAGAGCTAAGGGGCACAAATCTGCTTCAAAGAATCTGGGAGGCTTTGCAGCCTCTCAAGCTGCACCTTCTCATGATTGCCTCAGGGTTTCTAAAAGCCATCTTGGGGGTCTCACCACTTTGTGTCAGGAGTGGGGCACCCCACAACTGCCTCTTCATCTCCTGCCAGAACCTTACTGAAGCACTGGCTCCTCGGGAAGCTCACGTCTAGCAATTAATCTCCCAGACATCTTCCATGTCTCTGTATCTTCCTTCTGAGCTGACCCCTTGCTCCAGCTAAGATTTTTCTCCTCCTGAATTGTATTTCATCTGTCGAATCTGGAGAGATGAGGTGTGTGGAAATTTTGCAGATCCACTTGATTTCTGCTGCTTTATCCAAGCTTCACCTGCTTCAAAGGACGCAAATGCAAATATTGACAAGTTCAATAAAAAGACCCATCTAGCAGGTAAAGAGCTAAACAGGCTGTCTACTGAGGGGGTGCAGGGAAGGCATTTGAAGTGAAAATCAGCAATTTTTTACCAATTTCTACATGATGGCCTCTTGCCTAGACCCTAAACCATCCTGAAATATAGGCACGTGGAATTGTTACCCTGCTCCAGCCCTTTCCAGCAGCTGATCCCACCCCACCTGGGGAAGGTGGCTTTCTCCTTGGTGTCGAAAAGCCAAAATCCTCTGTGCTTTCTGACCTCAGCACTTTCACCAGAGCAGCAGCAAAGTGATAACATCCCAGGTCACCCGACTCCCCCATCACTTGGATGCGCAGCCATCCCCTGCTCCCTGGTACCCGATATCCTAATTCAGCCCGTCCCTAACAACGTTTGCAAAGATTTCCAGTGGTGGAGCAGGATGCTGGCCACGGTCTCCACCACACTCCCAGCTCGTGGATATGCTCCCCTTGTCCCGGATCGATCTCCATGTTGGAACTGGTGCTGTTTTATCTGCTCATTGTGATGCAGGGGAGGGGAGCGAGTCCAGGGAATGGGCCTCCTTGGAATTAAATGGCCTCTCTAATGTGATTACAAATAGTTGTTAACCCTTGTATCAACATGAAGGAATGCTATCTAGGGGTGGTGGAGGAGAACGAGACATCAAAGTCCCTCTTTGCTCTGTGATAAATGAAAACAAGGGGTGCTCTGTTACTAGGAATAATTAGGCTTCCCCAGCTCCCTCACAGGGGATTAGGAGAGTTATTTCATGTTTGCAAAGTGCTGTGAAGAAGGGAAATATCCTAGAAATGCTGCAGGTACCAGCACCATTGCTCCTAGGGCTGCTCTCACTCAGGTGAGAGCATTGCAGCCATGGGACATCTTCCACCCAAGGATTTCACAGCATGTCACTTGGGGCACATGAGGAAGGTTTGAATATTATTATCATTTTAGCAAATTTTAGCATTATTAAATTTTAGCCATTTTAGTAAATGGAGAAACAGGGATGCGGAGCACAGGGAAGGTCACAGAGTTGGGATTAGGAGGGAAGAGTCCTATTCTGCATGCTGTTGTGATCTCCACCTAGGGGATACTTGGACTTGAAGACATTGGTGTTTAGGAAGCACATATTGACTGACAATGCTGCCATAGAGGCACGATATCTCTCTGGAAATCAAGTTCAAGACTTGGGTTTTTCAAAAACCTCCATGTGTGGGAGCAGAGTAGCTAAAATATTATCCAGACCATTACCTTTTTAGCCTGAAGGATGCAGGAGAGATCAAGTGCTCAGTATCTCCCCCAAATCAGGCCAAGCCTCAGGCTCACTCAAGTTCTCCTCCAGCATTCCCCTAAGCCTTAGGAGGAACTGGAGATATGCAGTGACAGGGCTGTTTCACCCTAACCAGGTCCCTGGCCTAGACCACAGGACCCTGGAGCTACAGCCTTGTTGGAGCCACCACCTCCACTTCACAGTGCTACTTGATGCCAGGAGGGGTGGCTGCCTGGATGCCAAGCTGAACATTACACAGCAGACTCTGATGAAAACTAATTTTCCCCCAACCTCTCCATTTTGCCTTCACAGCAGAAACATCAAGCAGGCTGTACAGAAAAGAAGAAAGCCATATCAGAACAAGCTTGGCTTGGTTCCCACCGTCAGTTTGGTTCCCTCCAACAACAATCAACCAGGACAGGAGCATCTGCTTCACTCACAAGGGCTTATAAGCATCGTCTGTGCACCCCAACACAGCAGCCATGAGCCTTTCCCCCCAGAACTGTTATCAGTGTGTAACTCTTCAGCCAGAGAGCGTCTGCAAAACCCCTTCTAATCTTCATTTCTCCAAAACCCTGCTGCATCCTTGGCATGGTTAGAGGCAGAGGCAGCCACTGTCTCCTGAGCTGAAGTGGAGATACATGTGGTGTTTAGGGAGGGCTCCACAGAAGATGAGCAGAGGGTGGGAAGCTACCTGCCCAATGGGTCAGGGAAGGCAGGGGCAGAAGAGGCGCAGGATGTTCTCGGAGCAGACAGGAACAGCCTTGTCCATGCTTCTCCTTTCTTCCCCCTGACAGCTTGACAACCTAACAGGAGAAATGAAGTCAGTGAAGGGAGAAATGTTATCAGGAGCCCCGTGCTAAGAGGGCAGACAGGCCAGATTGGAGGAAAATGAGAAGCTGTCCGGACTAATGCAATCATTTATCACATAATCCTGCTCAGCAGTTGGGCGGGGAGCCTGGCAGTGCCTGGCACTCAGAGGAGACTCTCTTGGCCCCTGGTACCCTGCTCCAGTTGGTGAATCTTGTTTCTACTAGATACTCCAGGGCTTGAGGTTTCCCTTTCACCATCTTGTTGTGCTTGTGGTACCCACCTCATTTTGCTCTTGCCATGGTCCCCTGCATGCTTCCCTCCTCCCCAGAGCCAAACTGGGGCTTGTGCTGCTTCTCTGTGGACCCTTTTTCAGAAAAGATGGCATCTTGTCAGGTCATTGCTTGTGCTGAGACATTTCATCACCGGGCCATCTTGGCTCCACATTGTGTTGTCGCTCGCCTGGAACCTGGATTTACTGCTTCCTCATCCCCGGCCATAAAAAGAGGCATTGCTGAAACGCTGCTGCAGAGAGGGGTCAGCATGAAAGCCTCACCAAAAGGGAGCAGCAAGGGAATTTCACTCCCTGCTCATGTTGCATCTTAGGGTTTGCTCCGTGTTTGGGCCATATGTGATCCGCACCCCGGGGGAATGGCTGGACATCAAAGGGTGATTTCTGGGGAGGATGAGCTCATTCGCCCCTGCCCGACCCTTCCTGCGAGGCAGGGGGGTGGGAGCTCCGTGACCACCCGGCAGCTCTTCCCTGGCCAGGGCTGTGAGTGTCTAGGGCAGGGAATCCCACTGGCTGCAGCTGCTCTGGCTCCATCAGGATCAGCTCTTCCTCCTCCTGAGCCTGTAAATCAGAGGGAGACCTATGGTTCTCTTTAGACCCACCAATCCCCTGTGCTGCTAGCCTGACACTTAGCACCCGTCAGTCCAGCACAGTGAAGGGTTATCAAAAAAATTTGCATGTGGAGTTTAAATGCCAGGCTGTGGGACCTTGATGCTCACCAAGCCTCCTCTCCTGCACCTTGCCTCTGCAGCCAGTATGCATGGGCTTTGCAATTACCATCATCTTCTGCATCTCCAGGAGAGTGGTGATGTGTCAAACCATACAGCTCATTTGTACAGGCTCGTCACAGATGAGCTGTGTAATTACCAGAGCTGGCCACAGGATGAGAAAGAGGACTTGGTCACCACTTGCAAATTTTGTGTTTTGTTTCTTTTCTAAAGAAAACCAAACCTTTAGGTGGTGAGAGATGAGGGCTGGGCTGGTGGGCAGGGCACTGGCTCAGAGCTGGGAAGCACAGATTCAAATCTTGAGTTATTTTCCCTCCTGGACCCTTCAGCATCCTGTATCCCTAATGCTCCATCTGCAGACCCACTCCCTTGTGTCCTCTCACCTTTCCTGGCTGTGGAAACCAGCTTGTTTCCAAGAAACATTTTGGCTGGGACAAAGCTTTCAGCAATGTTGCAGCCAGCTCCAGCAGTTATTCCTCCTTCAGCCAGACTCCTGGATGGACCCCTCCATGTGTCCAGCTCCATCACCAAGGCCACACCACGCTTTTTCAGGGCAGCTTCAGCTTATACTTTTGATGGGGAGCTGCTCTTCTCTGAAATAGCTTCTTTGCTCTCTCTTCTCCCCAGCACAGCCCAAATCCAGCTGGAAGAGGTGTCACGTCCCTCCAATGCCTGACAAGATCCAACTCGGACAGAGCTTAGTCACCTCCAGCCCTTGCACTTCCCATCCACAAAACCAAACAGCTCCGGACCTTCCTTCTCTCTCTTGCAGAAGAACCATCAGCAGTTGGACCAGCGATTTCAGGAGAAACACAGCCCCTTTGTGGCACGGGACAGGTATGGGGGACACCAATGGGGCCACCCAGGGCTTTCCAGCTCTGTCTGGCTGCTGATGCAGTATTGGTTCAGGTCCAAGGCAAGGGGGAGGTTTTTCCAACACGCACCCCATGCTGAGGACCCACCAGGCACGTAACAACAACAAGCCACCTGTTTTCTGGCTTAGCAACAGAGAAGCAAAATTTCTCGGACTGCTGCCTCCTCCAGGAATATGGAGCGTTAATTATTATTAATGACTCTCTGTAACTTTTATTATTAGCAATACTAATTAATTGGATTATTACTATTTCCTCTCTTGGAGATGCTTGGGGGTGGCACATAGAAGTAATGGATATTGCTTCCAATACAGAAAAAGGGACAAGAGGGAACTCATGTGATGTTATTTGTATAATACAAAGTGGCAGAGGCGAGTGGAGATCTGGGAGGCTTGTCCTAGAGGGGATAGAGTATAAGATTAGCAATGCCAGCACCAAACCCTCCATGGGCTGGATGCTTCAATTCAATGCATGTTTTTGCTGTTTTCCAGCTATAAAGATATAAAAGACCAAAATTAATCCTTAGTCTCTAGTCCCAAGGCTCTTTAGCTACCTGTATCTGGATCCATGGTGATTCCTTCCAGGTGCCTGGCCAGGCAGTTCCCCCAGGGATAAGGCCAGGAGAAAACTGGCAGCAGATGTCTCTGTACACAGCACAAGAATGCCTTTTTCCCCAAATCTTGGTCTCATCACACACAATTATCCATCCCATGGAGGTGCCCAATGCACCTGTCTGTCACACTAGTTCCTCCTTGCCCTGAGCTCAGGACGATCCAGCCTTCCCCGTGGTGAGACCCGTGGTTTAATGTATGGCCCAGCACTGATCCATCCAAAATAGCTCTGGAGAAAGGGAAAGAGAAGCAGCGTGTGTGGGGGCACGGGCACGCGTGTGTGTGTCCACAAACCCATTTGCTGTTTAGGTGTCAGAAATAAATTTTACCACTGGAGTCTGCAACATCTGATTAGTGAATTATTCAGTTTGGAGATTGCCTTTGCTGTGACCTCATTAGTAACCCCGAGGTGAGCGGGACGCATTAGAGTAACCACCAGCCTGTCACTGAGGAACAGAACTGGGGCATTAAAATGGATTAAAGTGCTTTACCAAGAAGTGCGGCACAACTCATAAAAAAAAAAAAGAAGACAAAAGGGAAAAAGAGAGAGGGATAGAAGGGGGAGAAGAGAAAGACAGACCAATAAAATAAATAAATAAACCCTCCAGTTAAGCTGGCAGCCTGAGGATAAACAGGCAGGCAGGCGGAGGGGTGCAGGGCCCCAGCACGCTGGCAAAGCACAAGCCTTTGTTCCGAAGCCAGAGCAGGTCTGTGGTTGGGAAGAGTCACCTACAGGGCTCTTCACTGTCTGCTTTGCCAAGGGAACCCAGCATCTTCTCAGTGAAACCAGCCCTTAGGATGGCAGCCAAATCCCCCTGGCTGCCCAAGAGAGCCTCTTCTTTTTGACCCTTATTGGGCTGACACCCGACCTTGAACTCTCTCTACATCAGGGCAGGTGATGAAGGACTGAAGGAAGGTCCTCACGTGAATCTGATCTCAAAGTGTTGGTGCCCACGTTGTGGGCATCAGTTTTTCCGTGCTGCTGGCTGCAAATGGGAGTCTCGTGGGGACACGCACACATCTCCCAAACCTGCCTGTGAGTGGGACCTACTCAACTGACATGGGGAGGAAGATGTGGCCCACAGTGATCATTCGAGGACCGTGGTGACCCCCTTGAAGGGAACATGATGGAGAGAGGTGAGATACCCCATTTTATCTCATCCTGACAAGCCTACAGAAGGGAAAGGGGGGTGGGTTTGTTCCATGCTCCCTCAGGGTCAGCTGTTCTTTCCTGGGGGGAGGCATCGGCTGATGCGAACAGCTTTCATCTGGGGATGGGCCTGGTGACTGATGTGGTCACATTTGTTTGCTCAGCAGCTGTTGCAAATAATGGATGCTAAAAGGCTTTGTGGTTCATTGATGGCCATGCTCATAACCACACACTCTTCATCCAGTTCTGGGGAAGAAATGCAGCGCTCTCCATCTAACTTCTCAGGTCCTAAGCCCTGCTTTTGACACGATGTGGCCTTGGTCCCTTGGCTGTGTGCACAAGAGATCCTGTCAGTGAGAAATGCTCCAAGGTGGACCCTGTGAGAAGACCATCCAAGGGTCTGGTCCTTCCTCCCACCACTGCAGCTGCTAGAAGCCTGGAGATGCACCCATGGCACTGGACCCAGACATTAATGGGATCTCTCTGTAGCAGTGCCTGTTGAGTTACTTTGCCTCTCCCGCTTCTTTAGTGACAGTACTGGGAGCACCTTATTGCCAACTCACATCAGGGCCAGTCTTCAAGAGGACACTATGGGACTTTGTGTCATCTGGTCCTCAGAGGCATGGTAAGCTCACAGGTTTCTTCAATAGAGCCAAGTGTTTACTTTCCATCAAGCTTCATGTGTTCAGCTTGAGCCCATCTGAAACTGGGGAGACCCCTGTTTAGTACTTTCCCCATGCTTCCTATTTTTAGTCCTCCAGCTGTTCCAACTGATCCATCCCAGGCCACCTCTGCACCTGGGCTGCTCTCTGGACCAGTGGAGGAATTGGAGCTTATTGTCTATCTCTTCTCCTCTGCAGGGTTTTGGACATTGGGGACCATCCAGAGCAGGGCTGTGTTGGCTGACTTCTCACCCTGCCCCATCTGAATCCATCAGGCGTGCCCTGGCCTCTCAGAGGAACACCAAGGCCTAAGGAGGGTAGGACACAACTACTTGAGTTTTATTAGGTTTAATTGTCCTTATTTTATTACACTTGAATGTACAAAGAATCTTAATTGAATCAATTTCAAACACCCAGGGCAAATGAGCCACTCGATAGAGACAAGCTGAGACGGGAGCGATTCAGGCTGTCAGCTCCCCAGGTCTTTCCTGAATCTCCCTCCCCTGCCCACCAGGCGAGTACGGGAAATTCGTTCATTTATGGCTGCTTAATAATATATACTTATGCACTGCATATCCCAAGCTATTTGCATTGTCAAGTCATGTGCATTGATGTGGAAGCTTCACTTTCCCTTGTGTTGCTGTTGGTGTCATCTTCGAGCGTTTGCCTAACGATGACTAGATGGAGCAAAGGGAAAGATGCAGCTGAGTTGAAAAATGGCTGGGGGAGCCCAACCAGGGCTCTCTGTCACCATCCCAGGTATTGCTGGACTGTGTTAACTGAGCATCTAGCAGAGACATGCACAGTAGTACGCCTTCCCCCTCCAATTAAAGAAGCCACATTGACTTTGTTTTGAAGGGCAGCCAGACAAATCTCACTCCACCGGTTTCTAGGACAGTTGTCCTAGTGGCATCTCCCATGTAGATTGTTATTGCCTCAGCTTAGCCCCCTCCAGAAAATAATCAGCTTAAACCAGAAGGAAGTGCCGTACCAAATAAACGGGACTCTCCCTGCACTACATCTTCCTTTTCCCAGCCTGCCCACTTTGGTCTGCTGTGCTGCCATGGACACAGAGACATGAGAGACCTTTCCTAGGATTGCCACCACTGTCTCAACACCTCCCCGTTTGGCTTGTGTCTCTCGACATCTTCTGAATTTGGAAGCCAGGCTTGTAAGTTGAGTTTGAAGGGCAGAAGACCTGCTCCCCTCTCTTACAGTATGAATTTCTTTCTTTCCTCTTGTGTTTCCTGAGGGAGCTGTTTGTAACCCACATTTTCAGCAATGAATGGAGCTGCATGTTGTGTCTTCTCACAAGGCTTTTCCAAGCCCTCATTGCTTGCTTAATTACTTGGAAAAACCTTTCCACCTCTCTGGGCACGGACACCTCTGGTTGGTCTCCTTTGCACACAGATGCCCATCACAGCTCCTGGCTGGGAAGCTTGGCAGGCTGAGAGATGCTGCATGCCTGCTTGTGGGACACAGCTTGGGATGTGAATGCAAACACAGAGCATCCCTACAGACCTTCAGGTGCACCCTCCTTGGCACTAAATTATCCATAAGGGACCCTTCTCATCAGTGCAGATGGATTATCCACTGGACTAAAGCTGGACCTTCCTCCTTAGAGATGAGCACTTTGCAAAGGACCAGCCTGAAAATCAATGCAGGATAAGAGCCCAACCCCATGTTGCCTACATCCCAGCTCAGTGGCCATCAGCACCCTCCCCACAACTGGTGTCTCCTTGTCCTGTGGTGGGGATGCAGAGCATCTTTTTCCCAGACCCCAGCAGCCAGAAGAGGGTGGCATCAATCCCTGCCTGGTTTGTAAAGCAAGGCTGGAGTTTTCTTTTGGCCATTTGCTAAACAGCTGGAGTGCTCCCTGTATCCAAGGAAACCTGCCTTAACCTGCTGCTTACAGGGAGGCTTCCGTTTGGCAAGTTTCTCTCAGCTTTCTTCAGTGTTCCCCAGTTAAGATTTTGGGAGGTCTATAAGGGGAGATGCACCTGCCTTGTTCTTGTACTCCCAGCCTCTCGTAATTCCCCTGTTTTGGGGGTTGACTCTGTGTAGAGGAGAATAGGAAAAGCTCTGATTTCCCCAGTTTTATTGCCACTTAGTCGCAGTTTCACAAAAACGGAGGCAGGACCCAGAGGCTGTTTTCCTGCTTCTATTTCTTGTTCCTTTCTTCTTCCCTACTCCCAAAACTTGCAGTAGGCGAAGTACCGTGTAACCACCCACCACGGATGTGCTCTGTGCTGTATCACAGGGGTCATGTGCGGGAGTGGAGCACCACTGGGAGAGATGCAAATGAGGGCTTGGGATGAGGCGGAAAAAATTAAAATCCAGGAAAGCTGAAGAGGCTGGGAGAAACCTGTGGATCAGGCAGTGTCTGTGGCTGCAGCTAGGACCTTCTACCTTGCCCCCAAAGCAAGAAAGACTGCGAGAATCAGGGATAGTAGAGAGCAGACAACACTCTCAGGTTTCTCTAGATGCTTTCTCTTCCACTGGCCCATATTTACTCTCTGGATGTAGCTGTCAGCAACTCCTTGCCCTGCCAGGCTGCTCTTGCAGCCCTGACCCTTCCCAGGTGCTGTATCTCTCCAGACCATGTAGCTCTCTCTCCTGCCCTGCAGAACCTGAACCCATCCCATTCTATTCTCTTCCATCCCACCCCACCCCATGTAATGCTGTCAGCATCTCCCATCCTGCATCCCTGCCTCCCTGCTTGTCCCATCACCTCTCCTGAAGCAGCACCAATCCCAGTTCTCCTTCAGAAAGCTTACAGTAAAAAAGTTTCCACTTTTCCTTCCCCATTTCTTCTGCTGCTGGGAGCTGGGTGCAGGCAGGAGGGTAGGATAAACTTATAGCCCTGGGGGATGGATCTGAGCAGCCATGAGCTCATGCTGGGGCTGCAGGAGGGGCTGCAGGGTTGGGAGAAGATGGGGAGATCCCAGGGAAGACAATTTGGGCAGAGAAGAGCTGGAGGCCATGCCAGGGCTCCCCAGGCTCAGGAGCAGCATGCCAAGGTGAGTAAGGAGAAAAAAGCATCTGTTTCTTCCTGTCTCCATCCAGCTTGGCCACCCCAGCCCCTGCCTCAAGCTGGGTTCCTCCCCACTGCCCTGGTGCTGGCGGGCACAGTTCCACTGTCTTGTTCAGCTCTGGCGCCATTTCGCTCTCTGCCAGTGCATCCCTGAGCATCTCCAGGAGGTTAAATGGTGCTTTGGGAGCCAGAGGCTGCTCCTCTCCCTCCAGCAAGCCCATAACGTTGGGTGGTTGCTGTAATGGCTGGGCTGCACTAAAAGCCTCTGCCCGCCCGCACTTCCCAGAGCCGGGTTAATGCAGCAGCAGCCGCAGAGCGCAGCTCTGAGCTGGGTTAACACACCCACTCTCCCCCAGCTCCCCAGGCTGCCGGGGAGGTTAAACTCTTGCCTTGGCCTTGCAGGAGCTGGTCTTCATCCCAAGGCGAGAGCGACATCGCTTCCCGCTCTCCGGCTTAGCATTTCTTTGGCTCTCCCTAAGGTGGCAGTGCGCACCCCTCGCCGCAGCATCCTCCCGAAACCCTGCGTTTAAACTCTGCATCCTCCAAAGTGTCCCTCTGCCTCCCAAAGCACCCAGCACCGTGTTTCGGGGCTCGGTCCCCATCCATGCTGGCTGGTAGCCCAGCCTGGCCCTGAGTGGCTGCTGGTGGACGCAGGGCGCTGTAGCGCCGACCACCACCAGTGATATCCATGCAGGCCTAGGCAGAAGGATGCACTGGGGGGCTGGCAGCGAGGAGCAGCTTGCAGGCAGAGCTGGGAGGGCTGACAAGTTTCCAGAGTTTGGTCAATAGGAGGAGAGATGATGGAAAGGGAGAGAAAGATGAAAAAAAAATTATCTCGACTTTCCACCAATAGAGAGAAATAAAAATGTTACTGCTTCGTATTAGTGTGGGGAAGCTTTAAAGGGTGATAAGAGGGTGTCAGAAAGCCTCGGAGGAAAGGAAAGGACACTTTGCACGCCAGCCTAGTGTTTTCACTCCTGGTTTGCAGGATGTCTCCCCAGCATCGCCCATGCAGTGCAACTTGGCTCCCAGCCAGCCAAGGGACTGGTGTCCTGCAAGGGCAGGTCCTGTCCATGGCAGCAGGCTGGCTCCTGTGCCCCTGAGGCTGCTGGCATGTCCCATGGGGTCTCCTCCACCTGCAGCAAAGACCCAACCTCTTCTAGAAGAGCTGGTGTGCTGGCCCATGGGGTGGATTGCTGACTATAAGATTCTCTGGGCTTCCAGGGCATAGTGACCAAAGGAGGTTAAAAAAGATCCAGTTGGCAAAACTACCCTGCAATTTCCTCTCTCTCTGATCACAAAGTGCCCCCTTAGGAGTGCCAGACAGCCTTGGGCAGCAGGCACAGATTTGAATTTACTTCTGTTGTTCAGACCAAACAGCTGCTAAGGGCGTCAGTTATACAGACATGATGATGTTGTCACTTTATGTATCATTTTTATTTCATTGCTCTCCAATGTTTGTAATACCCCGGAGCTCAGAAGCTTAAATAACAGCTCTCCCCATATTGATTTTATCCTTCACCATTTGGCACTTGTTCATTCCTTTCCCTTTGAGTTCCTAATAACCAGGATTTTAACGGAGCAGCATCCCTCTCCATGCCTGGGCAGTGGCTGGGCCAGCTGGAGATGCCAGGGGAAGGGATGGGTGCAGGACAGTAGTTTTTTGGGGGTCCTCCAGAGACAGGGCTGGTGCACATGTGATGCTGAGATGCTTCTTGGACTCCTCCTTACCAAAAAAGTAAAATTTATCACCAAGACAAATGTTCTTGCTCAGTTGCAGTAACTCTGAAGGAATTTGTATTTAGGATCAGGATGGTCCTCCCTGGCAGACTTTTGGGGATGGAGCAAATAACCACATGGTGCCCAGGGAATTATTTCATAATGAAATATATATCTTCTGAGCTGCTGGGGCCAGTGAAATGGTGTGGGCTTGTGGCAGGACTGGTGAGAGAAAGAGCTCCCCTCTAGCCTTACTAGGCAGTAGGAAGAAATATTTACTTTAACTTTGTTAGATGGCTCTGGCTTATCACTGAGGGAGGCCAGGGAGCGAGGGGAGCCCTGTAGTGTGATGGAGCAACTGCTTCTGAATCTGCCTGCTCAGCACAGCAATGTCTGTACACAGAGACAGGTCAGACTGGTATGGTGTGATCTGGAGACTCAGCTTATCTGTCTTGGTTGTAAAAGCTCCTTTTGGATAATCTGCACATGAGCAGCTGATGGAGATGGTTGCTTGACCCACCTGTGTCTTGGTGGGAAGCAGAGGTTACCTAGATGCTCCTTGTTACAACACAAGGAAGAACCTGGTGGCATTTTAGCTCTCCTTGGTCATTTCAGATGTAGGGGCCATCTCCAGATTTCAGCTGTGTGCAATGTTCTGTGTATTTGCAAAAATAAAGCGGCCCTTTAATATTTAATCAGTCATTAGTCACTTTTATTTATTTTACTCAGCTGAACAGCATCACAAGTGTTTCACCGATAGCACTTCACAGTGGAAGCTCTTTGCTGAAGGAAAACTCTCCAGTGTTTGAGATTTTGGACCAACTGAGGCTGCCCTGGAAGCTCTGCAGTGGATCCTGAGCATCTCCAGCTGGCTGAGGTCTGTCTCCAACTCGCCCCAGGGCTCTCCCAGAGCCTCCCCAGCTCCCCAGGAGGAGCAGGGCTGGCGGGGCTCTGGTTAACGCTGCTGCACTGGTAGCTCTTGATGCGTTTGGCTATCACAAACCACAGCCTTGCCTGGCAGGGGAACGGGTGCTGAACCAGGGAGGGGAGAATGGGAAGATGGGCTCTGGGGACCCCACCCCGCTGAGAAGGTGGGTTGTGTTTCACATTAGCTGATGCTCTGTGTGGTTTCCAGCACCAGCCCAAATGCAGAGGCTTGTGGCACGCCAGCTCGGGTATGCAGTAGGCATTAATCACATCAGCCAGATCTTTCTCTGTAAGGATGGGGACAGCCTCTTCTCAGACTGGTGGGGTGATGGGAGAATTACTTAGTGCTGAGAATTGCTCAGCCATGGGCTAAAAGATGGGGGGGACTTATCCCATTTAGCAGAAAAAAGATTTATCTGCACTGCAAGATCTCAGGCTTTGGCTTTTCCCTGTTGCCACTAAAAGTGTCAGGGCAGCAATGATATGGGTGTCAATGTGGAGGACAATATGCACTGCTACCCAGACATTTTCAGGGCTTGCTGGTGTCCTCCTCTGTCTTCCTACCCTGGCAGTGTGTCCCAGATGAGCTTGGGAACCTCCAAACTTGACGTACTGGTGCCTGCCACCAACCAAAATAATCAGAGAGGTCATTTCCCACTGTGGAATGTTGTAGACTGTAGGTCTGGAGTTGACTGGAGAGAAGTTGGTAAAGTTTTTGGCATCTTGAGCTTTGGACAGGTGAGTGTGAGGTTGGGAAGGCTGCTTTTGGGAAGGCAGTGACCTTTAGCAAGGGGCATGGCTGGAGAAGGAGCCAGACAGGAGCAGGCAAGCAAAACTGCTGCACATTCAAGAAGGAGAAAACCTCTCAGCTGTTTCATGTGCAGGCATCTAGAGCCTTTGTTCACCTGATGGGGCACATCTGTGGATCATCAACAGCCACAGCTGAACAGAGCATGATGTCTTGCTTTGGTGATCCTGAGTCAGTGTGTAGGGGCTGAGGCAGTGATGAGCATTTCTTCCATCCAACAGCTACCCTCTAGCTCGTGACCATTAGAGGATCTACCAGGAGCTGAGGCAGGCCCTGACCACCACCACTGATGGAGGAGCAGAAGACCTTACAGTGGTATTGATAGCTCACCTGTCATGTGCCAGGCATCGGAAGGGATGGGGAACTGAGGGGTTGGAGATGTGCTCACTCCACACAGCTCCTCCATGATGGTCTTTCATGGCACATCCTCACTTCTCAGCTCCAGCATGTGGACTTTGTGCCCACCACACCTGCAGGCAAGCTCATGCACATCGCCCCCAGCCCCTGCAAATGCCCTCACCCCTTTTCTCCTTAGCCCCTCAGTGTTTTCCCAGCTGGCTGCTTCCCACACATATCCCTAATCCTGCACCTTGCCTGCCCGATAAATCTCACCCTTCTCCTCCTGATCCTCTATCTTCATCTCTAATCCACACCTCGCCCTCCTGCAGCCCCTTGGCTCTTTGCAGCCCCCCCCCACCTTTGCTCACCTCACACGCTTTCCTTGAAAAGGCTAAAATAAGCTCTAACTGGAGTGTGTTCAAAGGCTAATGTACATCCTCTCTTAATTATTGATTTGCTTATTGCAGACACTTTGGCAGGACATTTGCCACAGCTCACACCAGGCTCCTGCCTTCGCTTCCCCTTGCAGCTCCCGGGGGCTGAGGGCCGCGTTAAAGGGGTGACCTGGGGACCATGTGCCAAGGCAACATCCCTCCATCCCCATCTACACACTCCTTGTGCCCCAGGCCCCCCCCAGTTAGCCCAGCCCTCTGGGAATGGTGATGGGCTTTCCTGCAGAGCTAAAACCAGAGTTCTTCTCCAAGCCCCCCCTTTCTCCCCAGGTGAGCAGAGCTCGTGGTAGCTGTTTCCTACGGCAAGGCCCCCTCCTGTAAGGTGGTATCAACTCCCAGCGTGTGTCTAGGAAGTCTGGCACAAGGGATCAAAACACAATTATGCCATTGAGCCCCAGCTGCTGTCATCCCCGGGCAGGCAGAGATTAGATGCTGTGCATTAGCAGGATTGTTAAGGACTATGAAAAGCCCGTGTTGAGAAACAAGCATGGCAGCACCTACAGAGGGCTCAGGGGCATAGTCCTGCTACTGGGGCTGCTGTCAGCCTGTCACTCCATGCTCTAGGAGCTCCAGCTTCCAGGTGATGCCACAGAGGTGTCAAAGTAAGAAAACACAGATGCCACCAGCTGCTGAGCAGGAGCATCCTACGCTCACTTGCTTTTCTCTGCAGTTTTCTGGCTGGGATGGAGCATTTTGGGGTCCTGCTTGCTCCGCCCAGGGCTCTAGGCTAATCCAGACTTTGTGGGCCATTGTCCCTTTGGGTTCGGCATGGTCACTTCTCCCTGCATGGTGGGCTGAGAGTTGGCGATATTAGTTTCTTCCCTGCTTAGTCCTGCTCCAGTACCTCTCCTCAAAGTCAATAGAGCCCCCCAGGAAGGAAGGTCAGTGAAAGATTTAGAGGCATAAACAGGCTGGGGAGCTTTTTCTGAAGCAATTTAATTTCCTCACAAGGGCAGCTGAGGTTTGTGGAACATGTTTCTGTGCACGTGTGCAGGGAAGAGCTCAGGGCCAGGAGGAATTGATTCTCCAGTGAGTTGTGAACTTGGAGGCTTGATAGGGGCCCGAGATGAGCATTGTTGCCTCTCTGATGAGGCGTGTGTCACAGCCACTATTGCTTTCGTGCAATTTCCTTCCCAGATTCTCAGCAGCAGCCTGAGTTTCTGTGAACCACGCAGTGATGCAGGAGGGATGCTGCTGTGGGTGCAAGTGTCCAGCCAGAGGGCAGGGACACTTGGATGGTGTCCTGCAATGCAAGGAAACAAGGCTTGGCATGGGTGTAGCTCTTCCTTTTGATCTTAAAAGCATGATTTAAAATAAGCTGAAGGTTTGGTTTGGGGGTTTTTTTCATTCATTTTGATTATTTTTAAAATCTAAAGTGATTTTTCTTACATGAAGGTGTTATATTTTGGGATATTCCAGGCTTTTCCTGACCCCCATTTACAGTCCCACCTGCTTCACTCGTGCATTCAGAGACTGAATTAGGATTCTTGAAAGCAGAGGCTTGGTTTGGGGAAAATCATAGGGCAACAAGTCAGAGACTTCCACTCCTTTGTCCTGACAAGGGTTGTGTCCATGACTGCAGGGCCTGACTGCTCACATTGGGAATTTCTTGACTTGTGCCCACAACCGAGCAGCTCTGAGCATGAAAAGCGCCCCAAGAGACGTGCAGATGGCAGGGCAGCAGAGGAACAATGCCGGGATTATAATTCCTGTTATCTGCCTGCAGCATGGCCATCCAGTGCCTCCTGGGACCCCTTTGCAGCCCTCTCCTCAGCTACCCTCAGTCTTTGCAGCCTCACCTCTCTCAGAGCTTCCCCACCCAGGTCTCAGAATTGCTCCTCTCTCCTCTTGGTGAGAGATGGGCCAGCTCTGCACAGAGCATTGCTGGAGATCAAAACGCTGCCTTGATTTCTTGACAGCAGCTATCATCTGCTCCACATTATTCTCCTTCCTATTCCTTGGGCTTTCCAAGACCTTTGTTTCAGTCCTTTTTTTTTTGACTATCCTCCCTGGACCATCTCTTGGACATTACAGCCATGACCAGACCCTTTCCCTTGGCTAGACACATTAATTCAGGAGCTGCCTAGGTGGGAGACGGGTCCAGGTCTTAGCGATGAATGCAAGCACAGCAATATTTGTTATCTTCATGACAGGGCAGTTTCTTTAGACCTCACTTGAATATGTTTTCCCCTGAATTTTTTTTTTCCTGTTTATTTGAGCAGACAGTTCCTGGTTAGATGCTTTTCTCTATACTTTCTTAACAGCCTCAGAGAGTTTGTGAACAGAACATCTGCTGGAATGGCTTCATCCTGCCCTTGTCCCCACATGCTCACTGCACGAACAAGGACAACCCGAAGCTGAAGTCTCCTACACTGGCTGCTCTCCAGCCACCTCCCCCAGCTGAGACCTTCACCTTTCATCACATGGCTGTCGCTGCTCCAATGTGATTCCTTCTTGTGCCTCTCCCTGCCCCTCTCCCTGCAGGTTCTGGGGCCAGGCTGACCCGTGTGCAGGATGAGACCTTCCCTGCTGCACAGCAGCTTCTTCTATCAAACACCTGAGAAATGATACAGACATTAGTTCAAAAGCTGCTTCCAAGCTCTTCCCAGGGTGGTGGGAATGAGGAGCTGTGCTTCAGGGAGCGACACTTTTGATGCTCGTGTGTCTGCACGGCTCAGGCAAGAGGCAAATGCCTCTTGGCTCTGCAGGGGCTGATATTTCCTCCTGCAGTCTGTGCCAGTGATACTGTGGGGGACACTGTGCCCCCCTCCCCAAAAGCTGGGAGCAACCTCAGGGCATTTACCCTGCAAACTGGACCCTCTCCAAAATTGCACTTCTTGGGGTCTCTTTGCAAAGGGGCGCGTGAACCTGCAGCCAAATTCCCATCACAGGGGATGAACCCCTTCTCCCTGCCTGAGCTCGCACCCTGTGCTGCTGCCTGGCATCGCTGCGTGCTGCCAAACAGCAGCTCTGTCCGCCCTGGGGCTGGCTGCCTTTCAGAGGTGTGCAAAGTGGCCCCTCTGGAGGCAGATCCGCAGATCCTTCTGGATGAGAAGGTGGGTAGAAAAATGTCAGCTCATCATTTTCAGGGAGCGGCAAGTGCTGTTCTGGTAATAGGGAGCAGGGCTGAGTGTGGGCCTGCCGGATCGATACGAAGATCAGAGGCAGGAGTGGACGTCGGAGCTTATGATGACTGAGCAGATATTGGATCATGGATCTCTTTCTGGCCATGCCCCGAAGGGCTTTGGTGTTTGCTGGCCCCGAGAGGCGAGCGGTGCGTTGGGAAGCCTTTACCTAGGAAGTGGGGTGGCGGGAGGAAAGATTGTCCCCGAGGGACGGGCAGCCCAAGAGCACGATGCTAAAGGCAGCCGTGTAGGTGGGAAGAGCAGAAATGCAAACAAAACAGGTGCCTTTACTTCTATCCATGGACAGGAGCCCTTTGGGCACCCCCCAGCCCTGCTCCTTCTTCTGGACTGGCTGTTTTGGTAGCAACTCATGTCCCTATGGAGAAGGTAGCTGGGATGGGGTGATGAGGACCTCTTGGCAGAGGAACTGGGGTTTAGTCTTGGCTGAATGCATTCCATAGAATTTCTGGAGACTCTCAGAGGCCAGAGGAAACTGAGCCACTGAGACCCTGTGGGGCAGAGTTCTCACAGGAGGCACTGATTTCATCCTTCATGGAGATGCTTCTTGAAAGAGCAATTTGCCAGCATCCCTCAGAGCAATAATGGCAAGGCCTCTGCTCGAGATACCATCTCTGTGCTCTGACAGCCCCATCACTCATGCCCTGCTCCTGCCTCTGTCTTCCACAGGGACAGGAGTGAGGGATGGAGGCAGGGATGGCATGTTCCCATCACTGACAGCTCCCAAATGCTCCCATCCCCTTTTGGGTCTGGGTGCGCAAGAGGTAGTGCTGTCCTTGCTCAGCACCATCTTCCATCTGTCTGTGGACTGGTGAGAGGATGGTGGGTTCAAGAAGGGGAAGCAGGACTAGAGCCACCCAGCTCTGGTGCTGGGTGAAGGCTGGTGGCCTGTCTGCTCTCTGTAGCAGGGACTTTGCTGTCAGTGGACTCACCAGTCCCTGCTGGCAGCCTGCAATGGGGAGGATGAACAGTCCCTCAGTTTCTTTCTTTTCTTGCCTACCTTCCCAGCTGGGTGCTTCTGCTCCCCCCATTCCCACGCTCTGCCTGGCCATGGTGGCTTTATCTATTAGTGGCAGAGGAAGCCGTGGCTTGGCACAAAACCTCTTCATCAACTGCTGAAGTGGGGCCCACCTGGCACCGGGTGGTAGAATAGGGTGGGGGCAGGTTGGCTCCTGCGTCCACCACACCCAGGACAGATGACTTGAGACCTCTTCAACTTTCTGCAGGTTAAACCTCATCTTTGCAAGGAGTGTGCCAAGCACATAACTGCCTCGGGTTGCAGAGGAGGACCCAAAAGCCTCTCTAGGTAGGTTTGTGCTTCTTTAACTGTTGTGCTCTGCTCCAGGACAGGGGTTGACCCCATGCCCTGGGGGACAGAGGGACACAGGACCAGCTGCCACCAGGGTGTGCAAGGAGAGCTCAGGGTGCTCATGCACAAGGTCCTGTACCAAACAGTGCCAGTCTGGCACCTCCCAGCACTAATTTGCTCAGAGAAGAGCCTTGTTGTGCTGCAGGACAGCAGTGGGTCCCCAAGGTGGATGTATGGCCCCCGAATGTGTCCCCACCCTGTGAATGGCCCTGTGGTGACATGCCAAGGTAGGCTGACGGCCTCACACTGGCTTCACATGTGATGATGGGATTGATTTCAAGTGCCACGAGGAGGCTGTGACCTTGCACTGTCTCCAGTATAAAGGAAGCCCTGGTCTCACCCCAAGCACTCGTTTTGTGTGACATCCCTGTCCCCTGTGCTGCTGAGGGATGAACCCACCAACTGTCTGGGCATTGTTGTGAGTGTATGGCATGGTGCCCTCCATCAGTATCTTCTCCAGTCTGGTCACAGTGCCAAGCCACAAGAATGGCAGCACTTTGGTACGGGTGGGGAAACTGAGGCAGGGAGTTAGAAATATACCCAGGTGTTTTCCTCTCCGGTGCCTTCCCAGACACAGTCTCTGTACAGGTGCCTGAGGATGGCAGCTGCTTCTCATGAGGAGAAGGACCCACCAACCCCCCATGCTTTCCTTCCTTGCCCTGCCAGGCACTTCAGTGACCTCTTTGGATCCAGGTGTTTCAATTCAGTAATTTGGAAGCAGGTGGGGCTCTGAAAGAAACCAGCCCCTCCCACCTTGGTATTTATTTGCTAGACCAGTAACCCTACTTCTCTTGGGGAGTCCTGACAGGATGAGCTGTGATGAAGTTGCCTGGCACCCCAGAAGCCCCTGTGGGAGCAGGACTGGTGCCCAGACATGTGCAGCCCCTTGCACATCACCGCTGTTCCTGGGGCCTGGGATGTGGCTGTGCAGCAATGGGTGAGGAGCTACCCAAGCGTGAACCCTGTTTGTCTCCTGCTGGGATGGGGTGGCCATGACTGAGGGCAGCCTGCTCCCACCTGAGGGGTACAGGTGAGTGAATCATAGTTGCAAATCCACCCTGCAGCTGCTTTTTATTTTTTTTCCTTCCCTTTTTTACCCCCAAATCCTATTGCCTCTCCCAGACTAGGGTGGTTTGGGGTGCACAGCAGAGCCTGGAGGTGCTGGTTCATCCCGTGCAGAGATTACTCTGTCTCTCCTGCCTGTGCTAAACCCTGTGCCTGGCAGGAGCAGCCCCTTGAAATATTTGGAGTCCTACACCTGTAATTCCTCCCTTCACCCGTGCTCCTGCCTGCAGCACTGTCCCTTTATCACTGTGTCTCTGTGCAGAGGAGCAGAGACATGAAACTATTGGGGAGAGGAAAAAAAAAAAAAAAGGCATGCAGAAAAGCGCTGTAGAAAAGCAGAGCAAATTAAGCAGAGCTCTGATCTGCTTGGGTTTGTGCTTGCCAAAAATGCACCATGCATCTTAATTCGCTCTGCTGTTCAGCTCGCACTCACTGCTCTCCTGATGCCATTTCGGCGCTCTGAGCTCAGCCTTTTCAACACTTCAGTCTTCCTCTTTCAGGATTTTTTTTTTTTTTTTTTTTTTTTTTTTTTTTTTTTTTTTGCATGTCTGATTGCAGAATCTGCTGCAGGAGGGAGGGGGGAAGGCAGGGGAGGGAGGACGGGAGCCCCGACCCTGGGTGCTCCTGCCTGCACTTCCCGGCAGCCGGCTGAGTCCCCGTTGCATTTTGGAGGGGGGGTGTGGGTGTGCGTGTGTGTCTTTTCTAGAAAGTCCTTCCTGGGTGCTCTCCAGTCGCTTTTTTTTTTCCCACCCAGCCGTCTGATCTGCCTCTCACTAGTTTCCTTTAAAGAAAAAAGAAAAAATTAAACTGCTGTAATCCCCCCTGGCTTTTATTCTCTTCCAGTTCAGTTTAATCTTTTTTTTTTTTTTTTCCCCCCCCGCGCGTGGATCTTCCTCTCCCTAGTTTCCTTTAAAAAAAAAAAAAAAAATTAAACTGCTGTAATCCACACTGGCTTTTATTCTCTTCCAGTTCAGTTTAATCTTTTTTTTTTTTTTTTTTTCCCCTCCACCCTTGTGTCCGGATTGCGGGGGGAGAAGAAAACCCACCCAACAACCGAGGGAAAGGCAGCATCGTCCTCCTCCAAAAGACGAAAAGAGCCTGAGAAAGCCGGAGCCGAGTCAAAGCCCCTCTGCTCTTCCCCCAGCACCAATTTAACCCCAGCTCCAACTTTTCCTTTGCTGGCGGGGCTGAGCTGGGGCTCCCGGCAGTGCTGGGGTGGGTTTTTCCCCCTCTCTCCCCCTCCTCCCCTAGATTGATTTAGCGGAGAGGGAGGGGGGGTGGGGAATCCTTTTTATTGCAGAGCCCGGCTCGCTTTGCAAGCCTTCCTCCTCCTCCTTCTTCTCCTCCTCCTCCTCCTCCCCTGCTTTTTGTGCCCGCCGCAGCAGGGCTGGCCAGGCCGGGGGAGGGAAGCGATGGGAAGGGGAGGTCGCCCCCTCCTCTCCCTCTGTGTGTGTTTTTTTTGCAGGTGTGTCAATTTTAATTCTGCCCAGTAGGTGGGACTTGGTGACTTTCGCACCGTTTTTTGTTATTTATTTATTTCCGCGGCTGCCTCCCCAGCCTCCCGTTGCAATTCTCCGGAGCGGCTGGCGGGGAGCGGCGGGCGGCCGGGCCGGCATGCATCCATCCCCGCCCGCTGCCGCTGCCGGAGCGGGAATTACAGCCTCTCCCAGCCAGCTGCCAGCATGATTTCATCTGCTGGAGGATTTTTGCATCTGATCGCTTGAGGTTTTGTTGTGTTGTTTTTTTGTTTGGCCTTTTTTTTTTTTTTTTTTCCTTCCCTCTGTCTTTGTTTCCTTCCCCCCTTTCCCCCCCTTCCCCTCCCTCCATCCCCCCTTTCCTCCTCCTCCTCTTTTTTAGAAGCAGCAATCGGAGATGGATGTCTCTCTTTGCCCTACCAAGTGCACTTTCTGGAGGGTATTTTTGCTCTGGAGCATTTGGGGAGACTATCTGCTTTCGGTGCTGGCTTGCCCTGCTAATTGTCTTTGCAGCAAGACAGACATCAATTGCAAGAAACCGGATGATGGGAACCTCTTCCCTCTCTTGGAAGGGCAAGATTCAGGCAGCAGCAATGGCAACACGAGCATCAATATCACGGACATCTCAAGGAACATCACTTCCATGTAAGTGGGGGCCCCCCTGGGCTGTCCCCTCCGGCGCAGGGCTCGGGCTGGGCCGCCGGTGTGGGGCTCAGGTGCCCTCGGCTTTGCTGCGCTGCCTGGCACGGCTCAGCCCGGCTCCCGAGCAGGGGACGCAGAGCCGCCTTTCCTCCCTCATCCCAGCCCCGAAACAACAAAAAAATGAAAAGCCCAGCAACAGTTTGGCCGAGGCTTAAGAGGAATAAAGTAAATGAGATCTGGTTCCTTAGCAGGCGAGAGAGCAGCAGGCGAAGATGCTAAAGCTGCTGCTTCCTTTAACTGTTGGCTTCTGCGAGGGGAGGGGGGACGCCACAGCCACACACGGCCACATATTTACCCAAATTGGGCAAGAAAAGCAAGTTCTGGGCTGCTTGTTCTTTTTAGAGACTTTGGATCCGGTTAGAATGTCATTTTTTGTTCATCCCCACAACAGAAAATGTTCTCTTCCCTGCTCTGGCTGAGTGTATCTGGGGATCTGCGGTTTCGCCTTTTTAAGGGGAGAAAAAAAAAATAGGA
Organism: Brachypteracias leptosomus; assembly: GCA_013401335.1. Taxonomy (NCBI): domain Eukaryota; kingdom Metazoa; phylum Chordata; class Aves; order Coraciiformes; family Brachypteraciidae; genus Brachypteracias; species Brachypteracias leptosomus. The sequence goes on from VYZX01023498.1 coordinate 1,230,915, forward strand.
CAGCGAGATGTCCCTTAAGTAGCTTACTTAACTCGCATTGTTGTAATTTTGCAACTCGCCGTGGTGCTGCGATAGGATTTGTGTGTTTTCTTCTCGGGGTGGTGGCGGTGGGGAGAAGCATCGGAGCAGGGAGATATTTTTAGTTGAGCACTTTGCGTTTGTTTGCATGCTTGTTTATCTGGAAAATCAACTTGAAGTTGCATTATCCTTGTTTGGAGAGGCAGTTAGCAAAACCCATGTTAATCTCATCAGCGTGGAGTCGAGAAAGGAATATATTGCCTTCTCCTGAATCCTTCATGCTGTGTGTGTGTGCGGAAAAAAAATTCCTCATCTCTTCCAATCTCTGCTCTTTATTTTCCAGTACGTTTTTGGGTGAGATGAACTCTGAGCCATTTCATTATTCTAATGCTAATTGAAGTGTGAGCATTTAGGGAAACCTAGCCCCCAGAGCAAGTTGGCAGTGGGAGTTGAGCGGAGAAGAGGTGGAATCCTTTATTCTGGCAGTTAAATGCAGCAAGGTTTGAAATGAGTAATGGAGGGTTATTTATTTTTTTTCCCCTCGATCGCACAGTTGCATGGAAGGAGAGGGCTTTGCTGGGTCTCCTCCTAAGGTGGTTTTTGGTCACAGAGAGATTGCAGCAGAGCCATGGAGTAATTGCAGTGCCTCTTTTGCAGCTCTGCTTGTCATCTTTGCTGGGTAAAGATGATGAGAGCCGCTTTCCTCGCTTGTGTACAGGTTCATGCGATGCCTGAGCAGGTTTTCTGCAGGTACCACTGGCCCTGAACCCCCAGCCCTGCCCTCGCCTTGCCAGCAAACCTCCCGAAACCCAGCAGGAATTGGGAAACGAAACGGGGAAACTAATGCAACGCTCCCCTTCCAATTGCCCCATATTTATCCTGCGTCGCGATGCTGGAGTGTTTTCTCTGCGATGCTGGAGGGATGTGGGGGATGCTGGGGAAGTCAGAGAAACTCGTGTTTTTCTCCTGTGCTCGCTGTTTGTTGTGGTTTGGTTTTAACCCTTTGGTGGGCAGGGAGCAGCGGGAAAGGCTGTGAAGGGTTTGGAAGCTGCCAGCGTGAGCGAGTGTGTGTTGTCAGATGCACACACATCTGAACTGCTGCGAGAAGTAGTATTATGCGAGTCCTTTGTGCCCAGAAAATGTCTTTACTGCTTTGAAATTGAAAAATGCTGATAAGCAGTCTGTAAAAAGGAGTGGAGGAGGGAAACGGACAGCTCCAAAAACAGACTCAGTGGGTTTTTTTTTTTTTTTTTTTTTTTTTTTTTTGGAAAGAAGCTTCTCTTAAGTTGTGGGAGAAGGAGAAGGAGACAGTTTTTACTGGAATTTGTATGCATCTCTGCTCCACACTAAGCAAAGCACATTCCCTCATCCCCTGCATTGCTGCCAGTCCCATGCCTCCATCCTTGGGCTTGGGGAGGCTGAGGCACAGGACTGGGGTGAACCCCAAAATGCTGTGAGGGGCTGAGACTGAACATGAGTGAAAACTTTGCCCAGGGGTCTGTGATTAGTGGTAAGACAGTAGTGGTTTGTAGGGGATGCTTACGAGAGCAGAGAGGTGGTTTGGGTGGTGGGGCTGCTTCCTAGCACAGGAGTCATTGCTGGGAGCCAGGGTTGAACCCATTTTGTGCTCTTGCCTGGAAGGCATCAGTTCCTGTATCTTTCCAGGTTGATGTCAGGCCTGTCCTTGCCATCATGGGTGCTGGGGTGAGTGGGACGTGGAAGCCCAGCCTGGTCATCGCTGAATCACTCCTGGCATGCGGGTCTGATTCAGCTGGGCACCAAATGGCACTTTTCCTGCTTGCCACACTCACTGGGGACTTGGCTTCATTAGGCAGCTTGCCTTGTTTGTAGGCAGCAAGTGGGCAAAAGCATCTTCTCCTACCGGGCTGAGGAGTGTCTAAGGGAGGCTTAGCCCTGTCACTGGGGCTGGGGGGTGTGATGCTTCAGCCGAGTCCTCCCTGCAGGCCCTGTGGAAGGTGGTGGTCTCTGCTTCATCCTGCTGCTGAGGAAAAGGCAGATAGAATATGAGGTGGTGAGCAACCCTGGGACCAAGCAAGGCCTTACCCATGTCTGAAATTGCTCAGGTTTGCTTATCAGAGCTTGGGTGGTGCTGATGAAAGGGTGCCAGGGCCCGTTTGGAGGGCTGGAGAAAGAAAGCAAGCAATGTGAACCAGCTTGAAGATCTTACCCCCCTGAGCCAGTGCAGATGCCACTCCATGCCAGCCCACCCCACTTGGGCAGGACGCCCAGCAGCAAGGGCCAAGCCATCAGGAGTTCTGGGTTACTTCACATCTTGGTGGCTGATGAGACCCCTGAGGCAAGGGTGACAGAAGGACAGGAGACACCCAGCCTGTAGCACTGCCTGTGGAAGCAGCCCTGTGGGTGCCCACAGTGTGGTACCCCATCACTGAGCCTCCTGTTACACCCCTCAAATGGCCTTTGCTCTGATTGATGCCGCTTCTGGTTTCCCACCCATCCTCCTTTTGGTGAGAGCAGAGCAGCTGGAGGCAAGAGTGGGTGGCTCCTGCCCTGGCCAGGTTGGGGGGCATGGGTGGCACAACCTTTGTGTAAATCCAGGTGGTGCCAGGTTAATGGTGAAGCAGGGGAAAGGCAGAAGGTTTCTGCCCCAATATGAAGAAGGAGACGGGGTTGGCTGATGTTCCTCTGCCCTTTTCCAGCCTGCCCAGAAGTGTATCCAATTTCGGATTGCATCCCTGGGGATGTGGCTCTGCACACATCCGTGTGAGAGCTGCCAAGAATCATGTCTAGCCGTGGGGCCAGCTTGGACCCTGGCTGAGAAGGCTCCAGTTTGGAGTCATGCTGCTGAACCTTCCCCCTCCCGATTGGGGCAGAGGATCACCATGGGGCTGGGATATGTTCATGCCATTGCTTTTCCTTGTGCGTCTGGGTGGCCTTTGCATCCCCAACCAGGTGTGACTTGTGGAGATGCTCAAGCTTCCCCTAACCCCCAGCCACATCCCTGTGGTGTGGGGCTCCATCCATTGCCAGACCTCCCTAAAAAGACCAGATGCGTAGGGAGAACTTTCATCCCTGGGAGTCCTGTGGCACAAAACCCCGTGTACCAAGCAGCCGGGGCATTTGTCACTCTGGGTCCCCATCCGTGGCACTGCGGGGGTCTGGCTGATGCCTGGGGTGGCAGGGCTTGACCGTGTCACTGTGTTGGGGTGATGATGGGTGCTGTGTGCTGGGGCGGGCTGGGGAGTTTCCCTTCTGGCAGCGTGGGCAGCGCCTGTGTGCGCCGGCACCGTGCGTGGGGAAGGACGGATGGAGGAGTTTGCCATCTGGGCCTCCCTACTTCTCAGCTGTTGCTATGACACTGCAGAGATGCTGCCAGGCAGGCGGCAGTGGCCTGCGTTTGTCACCCCTGGGCTCCCTTGAGGTAGGGAGATGCTCGCGGTACATAAAGCCTTGTTCCCTTACCCAGCCTCACCAGGGGAGAATGGGCTTTCTTGTGGTAAAATACCCATGATGAGTGGATTTATATGGTTTACCTGTGCAGCTTGTAGCTGCCTTCAACAAGGTGAGAGGAGGTGAGTCATCGTGGAGCACTGTGGCATGTGAGTCTCAGTGGGGTCTCACTTGCAGGGCCAAGGGGAAGCATCTTCCCCACCCCATGGACAAGAAGAGCAGCCCCATCCTTTCTGACTGGGCTGTCCCACCTGCCCACGGCAGCATCCGTTCCATCCCGTGGGCCTGGCTGGGGGTGGGAGAGACACGTCAGAGCCGGGTGCTGTGGGGGGGTGACGGCAGCGCAGCCCCCACTCTGCGCGGGAGCTGGGAGCATGTGGCGTGGGGGAGAGCGAGGGGGTGCTCAGAGCCCCAGCACTCCTTCACTGCCAGGGCGGGGAGAGCTGAGACACTGGGAGTGCCCATGTGTGCCCACATCTGGGAAGGAGGGAAGAAAGAAAGGGCCTGGAAGAGTTGGGGGGAACAGAACTGCTTCGGTTGTCCAAACAGCTGGGAAAGAGGCTCCTGTGATGCTCGAGTTGGTGATTGCCCTGCTTCAAACAACAGGGCACAAACTTTTCCCCTCTTTGTGAATCAGTCACAGTGTGCCCAGTGTGCCTCATGTGCTGCTGATTTCCAGAGGCTCTGCACTCCCAAAGCCTCCCATCCTATCGTGCCTCCCATCTTGTCATCTCAAAGGCTTTGGCTACTGCAAAGACCATTCAAAAGGTCCCTAATTGAGCCCAGCTTTGTTTTGCAGGGCTCTTGTTTATGCAGAGCATCTGTCCTGAAGGACGTTAGGATGGGGGAGGAGGGTGCAGCATGAAACTGAGGACACAAGAGGGTGTTGAGATGTTTGAGACAAGGGGATGGGCTGAGCTATGGTCTTGATGCTCTAGAGGTGCTTTAAGCTGGAAGTACTGGTCCTGACTGTCGCTGTATTGTCCCCCTTGCATCATAAGATTGATGGCTATAGATGGGCTATAAAAGGTGTTTTTTGGAGAAGTTGACTGACTGTAAGGGTCAGGTCTCAGCTCCACTTTCCCAGCAGCTGCCAAACTAACACTGAGCAGAGGACATTAGGCACATGAGGGTTACAGCCTTGTTTTGTGTGGGACACAGGATTCCTGCTGGCTTGAGTCATCTGCTTTTTCGTGCCAGAGTCTGCTGGTGTTTCTGCCCCCCTTGTGCCTGATCCCACTGGGATCCCCAGGGATGTCTGCATTGACTGACTCTGCTGATGGCCCATACCAGGTATTTCTCTAGGAAGAAGACAATTTTGGTGCCTGGCAGAACTTCCCTAGCTTCTTCTGAGACGAACATGGGGCTTGAGCTGCTGGCTGGGCAGGAGGAGCTGGTGAACTGGATGGTTTCAAGGTGCGTGTGACCTCTCCCTAGCCCTCATCTCCTGTGGAGTTTGGGGGGCGGGGTGGGGTGGTGTGTCTAAGTCAGCTCTGTCTGCCAGCTTGTCTCCCTGGTCTTGGAGAAGCGAGATGGGGATGCTTAGGGTCTAGGACAGGGGTTTCATGGAGGGAAGCAGCAGAGGTGGAGGCTTAGAGATATGTTGCTTCTGGCTACGGGCTTTTGTAGAGCTTAGGGAAAGTTCTGTCTGCGCTCTGCCCTGCCCCATCAGCTCACCCCTGTGGGGGTGATGCCTTCGTTTGCTTTTGAATGAGGTTCTTTGTGGTCTCCCAAAGCCAATGCTGGACTCTTGCAGTGTACCACTCCAAACAGGCCATGGGATGTCCCATGGGATCACCCCTAGGGAGCCATGTTGGTAGGTCATGCTCAGTGGGGTTGCCCAGGGCTACTCTGGCACACTGGCTTGTCCTGCTCAGTGTGGTGCCCATGCTGGGTATTGCCCACAAGTTTATGGTTTGATTTGTGGACCTATTCAAGATGGGCTGCAGTAAAGTGGGGAATGAACTGGCCCCTGAGCCTGACAGGCTTCCCAAACTGTGTTAATCATGCTTGTAACTTGGTGTATTATTTACCAGGCGCTGTGCAATAACAGTAATTTTGAGCTTTGAGTTTCCTGCAGTGGGGGTTTCAGCAGGTTGTGTAGGTGCTTTATAAGCAGGTGTGTTTGACAACTGCATGTGGGCTCTGCTATCCCACAAATTCTCTAGCTCTCCCTTCTGCCCCAAGGGGTGCACAGCAAAACCCTGCCCAGGTGGTGCTGTGGGACAAGTTTCTTGTTCAGAGGCTGCAGTTAATGTATGGTGGTGGGATATTATAGAATCTTAGAGTGTTTTGGGTTGGAAGGGACCTTTAAAGGTCGTCTAGTCCAACCCTGCCTGCAGTGAGCAGGGGCATTCTTCAACAAGATCAGGTTGCTCAGAGCCCTGTTCAACCTCACCTCGAATGTTTTCAAGGATGGGGCATCTACCACACCTGTGGGCATCATGTGTGGGTGTTACATTCTCATTCTAAAAAATTTCTTCCTTGTCTAGTCTAAGTCTCCCGTATTTTAGTTTAAAACCATCACCCCTTGTCCTGTTGCAACTGGCCCTGCTAAAAATATTGTCCCCATCTTTGTTATAAGCCCCTTTTAAGTACTGAAAGGCTTGAATAAGGTTTCGTTGGAGCCTTCTCTTCTCCAGGCTGAACAACCCCAGCTCTCAGCCTGGCTTCACAGCAGAGGGGTTCCACCCTTGGATCATTGTTGTGGCCTCCTCTGGACCTGCTCCATGTCTCTGCTGTGCTGAGGACTCCAGAGCTCGCCCCAGCACTGCAGGGGGGTCTCACCAGAGCAGAGGGGCAGGATCCCCTCCCTTGCCCTGCTGCCCACGCTGCTGGGGATGCAGCCCAGGGTGTTGCAGGCATGAAGAGATGAGGAGCAGCAGCCCTGCTTGTCCCCTGATGCTCCAGGTCCTGGAGGACTGTGCACAGGGCTGGTCCCCGTGCTCATCTCCCGGTTTAGTGAGATCGCTCTGGCCAAAGGCTGTGTCTGTGCGGGATGTTTGTGTGGATGTGCCCCCAGCCCCAGCCAAGCCTCTGCCCTGTGCCCCCCGGGGCAGCCCGAGCCCAGCTCAGCTCCGGACCCCCCCCTGCCCGGCTCATCCTCTCCTCTCCCGGTTCCAGGGTGTCTGTGCCGCTAGAGGGCAAGCGGCAGCGGCGGAACCGGCTCCGGCAGCGCTGCCGGGGGCCAGGACCGAGCCGCAGGCAGCCGGCACCGGGGGCGGCGCCGGGCGGGGCGGGGGGCACTGAGGGGTCAGGTCTCCCCTTGCTTGCTGCGGCGCTGATGGATGCTGCGTGGGAGAAGAGGCTTTGCTCTGAGGTGTCTGTGCTGCCAAACCGCTCCTGGGCTCCCAGCTTCTCCCCAGTTCAGGGTCCCGGTCCCTGGGTGGGCTCCCAGTGGTGTCAGACCTGTCCCCTGGGGTCTGACTGGGTGCTGGGTCATGGTTTCCTCCTCCGTGCGTTTGTGGGAGGATGCAGTCAGTGCACCCCCATGTACTGCTAGCTCTTACACCAGTGCCACAAGCAACATAGCCCCAGCCCACCTGGGAGTTGAGGCTTTTCAGAAGGTGTTGACCCAACCAGGGAGGGTGATGTGGGGAGGTGTTTCTGGGCTGCTTGAAGTACTGGGCAAGAGATGCCTGACTGGGCTGGTGTGCTGCTGTCTGCAACCAGCTTGTGGCTCTGTGTGATCTGCAAAAAAGCCCCTTACAGCTCTGCCCACTTTACTGATGGGGAAACTGAGGCACAGAGCAACTGGTCTACAAGCAGCAAAGTGGGGATGGAAGCCCTTCAGCCCAGCACTGTCCAGGGTTTAAGGAGAGGCCAAGCATGGAACGGGGATAAACAAGGCTGATAGATAGGTGCTGTTATATTGAACATCCATGAGAAATGTCTCCAGAGAAATCTTGGATATAGAGGCAAGAGGGCACAGGCTAGGAGCTGTCTCTGGATGCCTCCAGGGTGGCTTTGATGCTCTTTGCTTCTCTCATTAACCCTTTGCTGCAGGGATTGGAAAGAGGTTGAAGGGCTAAAGAGGCCATGGGACATTTTCCAAGGGGGAAAGGCAGAGAAGAGCCTGGTGTGAGATGGGGAAAGGGCTGGCAGTGGTAGGAAGCTGGTCTTGACTTTATGGCATCATCTGTGCATAGCTCCTGAGGGATACCTCATCCTCCCTGGCAGCTGGTTCCAAGGTGGGCTGGTTATTGCCCTCCTGGGGACTGCCATGTGCTGCCAGGGTGGTGGAAGGGCTGTGACACCCAGTGGTCCTGCAATGCAACAGCAAATGGGTCCCCAGCATCATGGCATTGGGGTGGGTGATGGGTGTGGGTTAGAGCAGTGACACTGCTTGGGGCTTGGGCTTCATTTCATTTGAAGAAAAGGAGATTAAAATCTCTTTGGACTCTCCTTGAAAGGTTGCACTGGAGTCAGCGCTCAGTTAGCAGGACTCCTTTACTAGCTCTGCTCCATGTACCCTTGTGTATCTCCATCCTTCATGTACCACCATGTTTCCAGAACCAATGGGGCTGGGGGTACTGCCCTGTTGACCTCTGTGTGAGACCTGCCCTCTGCTTGGAAGGCTAGCACCAGGAAAATGTGCTGTATTTTTAGCTTGTTTTCATGTGACATAGCAGTTGAGAAGCCGAAGGAGAAGCCAGAATCATGTGTGCAGCCAGCTTTCCTCCAGCTGCCACCTAATGCTCTGGTATAGGAGATAATGGAGCCTGTTAGTGACTGTCCTCATTCTGTGTCCCCCTCCAGCATGTGCCATCACCCCCACCTTTGCCTTCTCCCAGCTTTGTTCTGCCTAAATGGAAAGAAAAACTGTTTAATTAAAAACAAAAGTCCCAGCAGTGGAGCAGAGAGGGACTTCTAAGGGAGTGGGATGGTGTGATAGCACAGATGGATGGCTTGGGGTGCTTGTTCTTGACCTGGTGCTTGTTGCAGTGACAACTAAATGGCCTTGGGATCTCAGGGCTCCAGGGAAAGGTACAGGGAGATGCTCAGCCCAGGTGCCATCCCCCGTGCAGTCCCTTCCCTGTAGCCCTACTACAGTTATGTGCTGGGGAGGGCACAAGGCACTGGTGCCTTTGGTTGTCAGGTGCTGTTCCTGGGGGACTGAGAAGTGAGATGTGAGCGTGGTGAAGTCCCAATCCTCCTAGGCTGTGCAAGGCTGTCCCTTAAACTAGCTCTCCTTGAGGTCTCCTCAGGCAGTTCCCATTAGGAAATGTTAATGTGGAAATGCTCAAACAGATGCTGAGAATCTGAGTGCTCCTGAGGACCCTGCATGCTCAGGGTTTTTGCCAGGATAAATTAGGAGCATGAGTGCTCAGCTGAGCTGCAGCAATGCCAGGCTCTAACCCCTGACCCTCCTGGGACATGAAGCCACATGGGGGAGAGCCTCAGTGCCTCCAGCTGTTGTCCTTCCTTCTGCTGCTGGGGCAGCTCTGGCCTCATCTCCCATCCCATGCTCTCCGTGGAAATGCAGTGCAGTGACCTGGGCTGGGAACCAGGAGTCCTGGCTCTCTGGTATGTGATCCAGCTGTGCAAATGTTCCTTTGGGCTGCCTGCCCTTGTCCTGGACCACAGCCCTTCTCCTGCCTTCTTATAACCCAGGCAGACAAGAACTTGAGCCAGTCATCCTGGTACAGATAGGATTGCCTCTGGGGAGCTGTGACTTTTGTGTGGCTGGAAAGATGTTTCTTGTCCTCCACGCCTCCCTGTGGCTGGGTGCTCCTGGGGCAATGATGTGGGTCCTGTTTTTAGCTTGTCTGTGCTCTCCCAGCCAAAATATATCCCAGGAAAAGTATCTGAAATTCATCGAGCAACTTGTTGGCTGCTGCTGAGCAGCCTAGGGAGCAAGCAAAGTTCAGTGGGACAGAGGGTCAAGGATTCCCAGCTTGGCAGCCTGCAGAGAGCATCCTTGGCCTCCTGGGGCTCTCCTCATAGCAGTTCTGAGAAGCTGAGTGTTACTGGGAACTGTTTCCTAGTTTGTGCCTCACGTGGGCTCTGGATGTGTTCTGTCTTGCCAGCATCTCACAGGCTGTGCCAGGCTCTGCGGTGGGGAGGGCAGGGTAGCAGCAGCCTGGTGCTCCCTTGGCAAGTGCTCTGCCTCTCACATGAGGCTGGGGCAGATGCTGGAGGGTGTCCTCGGGAGCATCAGAGCAAAACCCGAGCTCAAGGAGTGCTTGCAGGGCTCTGATGTGGTGCAGGGAGGAGTGTGCACAACAGGGAGCTCTGTGGGGTCTGGCACACCGGGGGTTAACAGCAAGGTGCACGGTGCAGCTGGATTTGGGAGAGGCAGAGCCTAATGAGGTTGAAGAGGGATCAGGTGGGAGAGCTGAGGGGTGGGCACTGGGGTGGTAGGGTTTGTGGGGGAGGCAGGCAGGCAGTTGCAGTGCTCCTCGCAAGACGCTGCAGTGGCGGCTTTGGGAAGAGGAGCCGAAGCAGGGATGCTCTCAGGTATGAAGCTGTGCGGGTCGCCTGCCCTGGCTCTGGTCAGGGGGCAGCTGGGAGGGACGTGGTGCCTGTAGCAGGTCCCCGGAGCAGCCCTGGCTGCCTGGGCTGCGGGGATGTCTGTTGGTGCCTGTGTTTGTGTCCTCCCAGCACTTGTGGGTTGATCCCCTGGCCCTCTGGAGCACAAGCCCTTGGCTCCTCGGTTGCAGCTGAAATCCCACCTTGGGGCCAAGAGGCACTGCTTTGGGCAGTCCTGCCTGGAAATCCTCCTCTCTGCCTTGCCCTGCCTGGGTCTTATATGGCCAAAGTCCCCGATGTCCCCAGCCTGAGCTGTGCCTGGTGTTGCTCCGTGTTGCATATAAGCTCTTCCTTCCAAGAAGGGTGGCGGTGGGATCCTCAGGCTCTGCCCCAGGCTTGTCCCCAGCCCCAGCAGGCTGCCCAGCTCCTGCCCTGTGCTGTGGGCTGCCCTGGCCCCGGGGGAAGGATCCCTGCCTTCCAAAGGCACGGGTAACATAGATTTATTTATTCAGAGACTTAATTAGCATCTTTAAATATTAAATAGTAAACAAACTGCGTCTAGTGGGATCAACATTTACAAACAGGGATTTTTAATTTTGTTTTTTTCCTCTCTCTGGGACGTGCACTTGTTTTTTTTAAGTGTTTGGGGAGGAGCAGTTGTGTATGGGCTCTGGTTAATGGGTGAGGGACTGACCCACATGCTGCTGCTGAAGGAGAGGGAGAAGATGGGGTTGAAGGAGCATGAACAGATAGGAGAAGAAAGAGGCAGAGAAGCAGAGATGTGAGCTCAGAGCATGGGTGTTGGGGATTTGCAGAGCCAATTTAGGTAATTCCCTCAGGATGTGTCAACCCATTCCTGCCCAGGCAGGTGGAAGGGGACAGGCAGGAGATGGAGGTTCCTGCCATGGCACAGCTAATTGCAATCAAAAGGTGGGGGTCCCTGCAAGGGGAGGTGGTTTGCAACTGATCTGCCTCCTATTATCTCTGCAAATGGAGGCCTGCCTCATAGCGGATTACACTGGGGGTTATTTATTGGCAAAGCACTGTATAGTTTTAATTTTTCCTTTTTGCTTATTCAGGCTTTAGCTCCAGAGGAAAATAGCCTGGGGTGGCTTTGAAATGGATTCTCTCTGCCCCATTAACTTATTCAGTGAGTTTAATGGGCCTTTTTTTCTCTGAGCCTTGAAGCCATCATTAAAAGGCAGAGATTTATAAAAGCAAAGATACTCCTGAGCTTTACTCAAACTTCGGGGTAGAGGGGTGGGGGCAATGGTGTTGTTGCTGCCTGTGGTTCAGGTGAAGATGTATGGGGTTTTGCTCAGGGATGTTGTGAGGTTTGGATGCTGCTGTCGTGTCTCTCTGGAAGTTTTAAACAGAGGAGAGAACCAGGTTGCTTGGGAGGCTGCCCTGGTGCCGCTCATGTTTCTCTGCTAGGGAAGTACCCCTGAGGAGCAGTGGGATCAGCTGGGCTGTGCTCAGACTAAGCTCTTGTCTGTGAGCAATAGGACGTTATTTGGGCTCTTAAGCATTGTGATATTCTCTAGTGTGACTTGTAACCTGTCTGTGATGCAAAGCTGCTGTCTCTTCAGGCTGAGAGAAACTTCTTCCCTTGCTTCATGTAGGCTGCTTGCAACTTTATTTTCGTCTTGCTTATGCCATGATAGGGCTGGGCAGTGCTCAGTGCTTTCATGAGTGTCTAAGGTCAATGCTTAGAGCCCTTTCCCTCCCTCTCTGCTAGTGGCACCTGGTCCTATTGCACCCCTGTGCTGAGCAACTCAGTGCTGTGAGAAACTGGGTGTCCCCTGCAAGGACTGCATTTGTTGAACATGTGGGTCTCCTGGTATCTGGGGAGTGTCTGGAAGATGAGACTAAGATGAAATGTCTGAGTGAATTCCATCTTTCTTGGGCTCTTCTAGGACCAAACTTTCTGCCTTTTGTGTTGCAAATCAGAGCTGGTGTCTTTTGGGGGAGTAAATGTAGAGGCATCTTAAGATGTAGGCTGGCATGTCATCTAGGGGCACCCTTCTGCTAGCATTGTTAAATTCTTGGTCCCCAGACCATGATGTGTTGCAAACCTCACTTCTGCATAGGCAGCCCTTGGCTTGTACCACCAATGGGAAGCAGTGGCAAAAAGAACTGGGGATAGTGGGGTTTCCTATCTTGCTCCCAAACATTAAGTCAAACTGATCCTAGCACCTCCTGGAGTGGCAGAGGCTAGTGTGGCCCATGCCTGTCACACTTCCCTGAGTTGCAACCAGAGTCTTAGTGCTTGGACCACCCTTTCTATGTATTTCTTTACTTTTCTTACTCTGTGTGCAACCCTTGAGGTTAACCCCTGGCAGCTTGAGCAGTCCAGGTGTAACTCATGTGTCTCCATGCCCAGCCTGGCACCTGCCAGCGCAGGGATGCTGCTGGTATGAAGCTGGGCTGGGAGATTGGTGATAGCTGGAGGTCCACTATGTGGCCACCTCTTACACCATGCACTCAGGGCATGCATCCCCCTCCAGCCATGCTGCAGTTAAGGGGTGGGAGGAAGTTGTGCTGGGAGAGGGAAAGGACCTGCTTGCCCAAACCAATGTGCTCAGGATTGCATATGTGAGGCTGACCCCAGATCCTGGCTCCTGCTGGGTGCTAGAAGCAGCTGGAAAATGGGACTGGAGACTGGGTGATGTGACTTGTGTGTGTCTGTGCTGCTGGCCTTGGGGATGACTTGCTTGCCCTGCTACGGGATGGAGGGATAGCAGCCCATGACCCCTGTCACCAGCCTGGCAGGCGGTGAGGAGCCTTGGCAGCGAGAGAAACGCTGCCTCGATGCCAGCAGATGGGCTGGATCAGACCCTGGTGGGGATGGGCTGAGGGGCTTGCCAGGAGGAAGGGCCTTCAGCTCCAGCGGGAGATGTCCCAGGGTTTGCTATTTGTAGCCTCCCTGGAGGGACTGACCATGGAGCCTGGCCTTGGAGCACTGCCTGGGGCAGTGGCAGGACGGGGACACGCTGAAATGACCGAGGGTGCTGTGGCCAAGCAGAAACCAGCTGCAGCAGCAGCCATGCTGAGATGGGGAGAGTCCCTGATGCTGGCCTGCCTGTGACCTCCAGAGCAAGAGGGAGGCTCATTGCAAATCCATCTGCTCCTGTGCCCCTTCCCCGGGGCACAGTGGTCAGGGTCAGAAGACACTCATTTCCTAATAAGTACCTGTAAAAAGTACTTCTGCCCTGCCCCTGTAAATCCTTGCCACCGCGGTGCTACCTGCTGTGTAAATTGCTGCTGACCCTGTAAATCACCCTCTGCTCTCCCTCCCCTGGAGCTGACCCTTCCCTGTAAATCCTTTGGCCCCATCAGTTTTCTGCTGCCAGCCCCCTTGCTCTGCATTCGCTGTAAATCCTGAACCCTGGTGAGGCTGGAGGGGATGTAGGGAGGGTTCAGTGATGGGTTGATGGAGGGCAGCAGCCCTGGGATGGGTTAATCCCTCCTGATGGCTCCCCTGAGGTTTGCCAGTGGGAGCTGGTGGAGGACGTTCTGCCTGGCTGCCTGTAGGGAAGGTCATCCTTGTGCTGAAAACAGGACAGAGCTGGGCTGTTATCTTCAGCCTGGGCTGCAGCCAGCTGGGTGCAAACCAGAGGGTGTTGTAGAGTCTGCGCCTGACCACAGATATCCCACCCCTTGGGAGGGCTCCTGGAGAGGGCTGCTCCCCCCGGACACGTTTCTGAGATGTAAAAATAGCCAGAGTAAAGAGAAAATCTCTGCTTATCCCTTGAGTGCTCGGGGTCATGCTATAGCCTGGCTTTGCTGTGCCCCTATCTGAGCTCCCTTCAGCTAGCACTGAAGGAGATGTGGGCAGCAGATGTCCCATGTGGTAATGGAGAACCATCACCTGAACTTCTGCTGGATGCTGGTGCACTCTTTCTGAGCCCCAAGCTGCTAGGATGACCGTGCTGTGTTTTTCCCCTTATGATGATGCTGGGACAGTACGTAGGAGCTGAGGCAAGGGGTCTGGCAGAGACCTGACCCAGGGGAGATGTAGGAAGCCAGGCATGGGGACATCAGCTCAGTGCTGGGAGCTGTGCTTCACTGCTCAGCCTGGGCACACTGCAAGAGGAGCTGCTTGTGTGTTTGTGGGAAAGGCTGTGGCCAGAGCTGGTGGCTTGGCCCGTGTGGGTGGCTCAGCCTCGATTCATGCTGGTGGTGCTGCGGCTTTGCTGAGGTTGGATGAAGTCTCCTGAGGGTGCATGTGCAGCTGAGCCCAAACAGGGTGGTTTTGATGTGCAAAATACTGAGCCTTTCTGTGTCCAAGGACTCGGTGAGCAGAAACTGATTATGCTCCAACAGAGCTGCCTTTTTCCTCCTAATGAGCAGCAACGAGCATTAACCTGAACTGCATGAGCAGCTCTGCTCCACTCCCACGGAGGTCAGTGGAGCACACAGCAGAGGATGCACAGTCAGAGCCAGGATGGGGTCACCGGAGTGTTTTAGGATGGTGTTGTCTGCAAAGCTTCTGCATGCACAGGGTTTAGAGGCTTCTGCTTGGCTCCCTGTGGAGGAAAATGCTGCAGGAGATCTGAGCACCTTGTGATGTGGCTTTCCACGTGCCCTAAATCTTCAAAGTCTGAGTGGGAAAGCTGGGGAGTGCATTCTGACCTTTCTGCAAGCCCCAAGCCTGGAGGAGCTCCTCAGGCACCTGAGTGGTTCAGGGTTTGGCTTATAGATATGCTGGCCCTGACCCACCATCTCCTCAGGAGAGACACCGACTGGTGTCATTTGCAGCTCAACTCTGATCTCCTGGAGGGTGGTTGCCGGAAGATTTGCAAGAAAAATGAGGTGATGCTCTGGGATGGCTGATTCAGGCATTAATATTAACTGTTCCCAGTGCTGGCGTTGCTCTGCAATGGACCTAGTCTTGACTGAGCTGGGTGTTTCCTTTAGACCTTCCTCCTGCTGCCAAACACTTTTTTTTGGATTAGTTTTTCTTCTCCATCTTATGTCTGAGGCCAGTTGTTTATTAACACTGGGCTTATGATACTGCTGTGCTCTGGCTTTGGGAGGAGGATGAAGGAGGAGATGTGTATGGAGGCAGCATAGGGATGCTAATGGCAGTGGGGAAGGCAGGGGGCAGCGGAGGAGAGCAGAGGCAGATTTTCAAAATCCATATAAATAGCAAAAATAAATTTCTCGCAAATGCTTCCAGTCCTGCAGTATTAAGAAAGTGAAGCACTAGAGGATAAGGAAAGCATGAGCAATAACAGCAGGGATTTAGGAAGAATAAATCTTGCCAGACAAACCTGATTGCTTTTTCTTTTTGATGGAATCACAAAATTAGTGGCTGAGCAGAATGTGGAAATCCTAATATATTTGGATTTAGCAAAGCATTTGATATAGTGTCTCGCCAAATCTTACTCTAAAAATTAGTTCAGTTTGCCTTGGATATGATGCTGCCAAACGGACTGAAAACTGGCTTAGGGCCCTAAACAAATAGCGATGGGCTGTGTTTGGGGAGAGGGGGAGCTGTGGGAGCAGAGCTACAAACTGGCTTTTCTTTTTGAAAAAAACCCAAACCGAAAGAAAACCCCCAAAATAACAAACTCCAGGTATGCAGCCTCAGTTTGAGGCACCTTATTACAGGAATATTGGCAAACCAAGAGCATTCAGAAGCAAGCAAGGTGGGGGGAAAAGCCATCAGAGGTGTTGAATTACTCTGAGAGGGAGAGTGGGGGCTGAGAAAATCCCAGGGCTGGAGGCATTTCAGGGAGGAGCAGGTGGTGGCTCGTGGGGCCAAGATGAATATTTGGGCTGTTGCTGGGACCTGGCAGCGAGCACCTCAGCGCCTTCGCCCCCGCACAGCAGAGAATCGCTAAGCTGCCCATTTCATGGCCCTTTCCAGATATTATCGAATAAGCGGGGGAAGATAATCACCATGACTGTCAGAAAGAACATCCCTGACCAGGGCAGCCGAGCACGTTTCCTCGGGGAAAATCTTGAGTCTCAGAGTAAGCGCAAGGAGATGGCCCTGGGTGATTTGGGTCAGTGGATGGGAATTTTTCTGTTTTGGTGACTTGGGTGGGAAGCCAAGAGTTGTAGCTGTCTTGAAGTGCTGCCTCCTGCAATATCTATCTGCACCCCATAGGCATTTATCAATCTATCATCAGGGAAAAGGCTGGGACACTGCTGGTGGCAGCTGGAGTGCAGATGTGTCTCCAAGGGAGGATGGCTGAATCCCTTCAAGCTTAAAGGTTTGTGAAGAGATGGTGTCTCCCTGGTCACCTTGCAGAGGTAGGACAGGATAAGTTAGTGCCCCTTGCAGGATTTTATATGAGGGGTTGAGCCCTGTCCATAGAAGTCAGAAAGGATATGAGGTCTTCCAGTAAGTTCATCCATGAAGGTGTCTGTCTGCCATGCAGAGGTCTTGGAGTTCTTCAGCACTTGTTTGGGGCCTGGAAGGGATTCTGAGTGCATGGAGGCTCTTGGCATAACTGTGATGTTCCCACAAGGCGAGGAAACGCATATGTCCATCAGCAATTGCTCTTTTGGATCAGTTGGGTGCTACCAGGGCTGTTACCACTTCCAGCAGGAAGAGCTGGGTGAGCTGAACCTTTTTAAGCAAATATGTGACTTTTGATACAAATGCAAACAAACTTTCAATATGGAAAAGGCAGCTTGCTAGAGGGGATGTTGCTTTGCTTCGTGTAAGGACCTTGCACCAGTGACCCAGTGTGGTGGGAAAAAGCCATGGAGTGGAGCTGAGAAGGGCTCCTGGAAGATGGGGTGGCCTTGTGTTGGTGTCCTAGTCTCCCTGAGGGAGCACAGGGTTTCTACACCCCTTCCATGGTCCTTCAAGTGGTCTCCCCCCATCGCATTGCTCCCTGCGTGAGGCTGAGCCTGATGGGGGGGGGCAGCAGGGATGGGGCTGAACCAGGCAAGGTTTGGGAGGTATTTTTAGCTGTTCTAATTGTGGCAAATAAATGCCATTCTTACTTGTTGGGATTGAGCTACAGCTAAATCACAACTAGTTCTAATGATGATAATTACCGGATTTCAATATTTATAGAAACGGGCGCTTCCTTCGTATCGGCGGCTGCCACTGTGCTCTCACCTTCACAGATCGAAACCTTGGCTCATTATCGCTGCAGCTATTTATTTACTTGCACATTTTTAACCCACAGATGGCAACGTATGAGAGATCTGAAATGATACAGACCTGCTGGGCACGTTGTAGTCTTTGTGCGGAAGCTGCGGGATGAATAGGGAAGCATCTTCTAAGGACCTGCTGGTTGGTTTCTTGCTTTTTGGGCACCCTTTGAGAGATGTTCTCAGGTCTTCAAGCTTGCCTATGTCTGCCAGGGCTTAGCCCCCAAAGGCTGGAGGTGGCTGTGCGTATTTTTGCATGCGTTAGCGAGGTGGATCACAGCCTCTGATTGCTGCCTGCACCAGAACATGTACACACTGTAACTAGGACAGAGCTTAAAGGTGAGGCAACGCAAATGGCTTGAGTCTTGTAATGCTGGACTTGAAGGAGCTTGTGGAAAAGCGTCTGGGAAGTTCCTGCCTGCAACACCAGCTTTTGGATCTCTTGATTTAGCAGCATCCCTCTCTAGCGTGGTACTGCAGGAGTGGGGCAGAGCCACGCTTGTGGGTGCCACACGTGCCTGTCCCCTGAGCCTGGGGTGCAGACCCCCCTGGGCTTTATCAAACCAGCCCTGATGGGTTGTTCTCAGCCTACAGATCCTCACCAGCATCCAGACCTGTGCGCCCATCGGGTCTGAGACTCCCTCCTTGTGTAAGGTGTAGAAAAGATTCACTTATTCAATTTGCTATCTCTCCAGTGCCACATAAGCTGTATTGATAAATTAATCTTATATTGTTGTGACTAAACAGCCCTGCAATTTTTTACACTGTGCAGTCTAATCTGTCTTGACAGCTGTATCATTAGTTTATATTTGTTGTAATCTCATTCGCTGTGTTGGCTGTGGGGAGTTTTTATTTGAGGCGTTGTGCTGTTACTCAGGCAATGGGTTCAGCTGGTGGAGAGCTGCTGGGCATCTTGGGGTGCACCTTTCCAGGGACCAGCCCCAAAATGCTGCTCTTCTGCCTGGTACCAGCATCTGCCTGGTATCAGCATCCCCAGTGCTGGCTCCGTCTTGCCAAAGTATCCCTGCTGCTGAGGTTTGGATGGGACCCCTGGGCTGGAGCAAAGATGGTGAAAAGGTGCATGGATGTTGGGAAACTTATATCTTACAACAAAACCTTCCGGGATGCTTTAAGATGCAGGATAAGTTGTTTTCTTGGTCTGTGTTTAATTTTTCTGTGGTACAGGATGGTCCCTGCTCCATCTCTGAGGTTGCCTTTTGGTTACAGGATAGAAGGACGTGAGGGAGTTTGGACTGCACAGCCTGTCACCCAGGCCTCTGGAGGTGTTATATGAGGGACAGTGACATGTGCTGGCATAGCGTCATGAGATGGAGATGGCAGTGTCACACGTGTCTGACTGCTCCCCCATCTCAAGCCTGGGTTTGCTGTCCCTGGTCCAAATGGGGCTGTTTCAGGCCTCTGTTGCTTTTGTAGAGAGACCCTTTGCTTTGCCAGCAGCTTTGGGAGGAGTTACATGCAATCACAGCTCCCCAAAACTGTGGAGCAAAAGGTTTTGGGCTGGTGCAATGAGATTTCTGCCAGCAGGGAGCAAGAGAGACTGTGTGTTCCCCAGGCATGGGACAGAACAGTGGGGGTGGGAAGCATTTCATCTGCTATTTTGTGCTTTAGGTCTTGAACTTGTTAAATCTGAATGGCAAAGGACAGTTGCTGGAGTGAAGGCTCCTGTTTGCAGCATCTCTGGCCAAGCCTGGATGGCTTGGTAACAGCTCAGGCCTGTTCTTCTCTCTCAAGTGCATCCTTTTGGGAAAGCATTTAGGCTCTGGCAAGGCTGAAGATGCAGATGGCTCCTGAGGTAGATGTGCTGCTTGCAGTTGGATGCAAATTGTTGTTTAGACCTTTGCCCCTGTAAGGTCTGGCAGGGTCCAGTGATGCTCCTTGCTGTGCTCAGATCCACTCTGGCACCGGTAACATGTCAGCCCAATGGATGTGCCATAGTGCCTCATGGTGCTATGGTGGTGCTGCCCATATACTTCTCCACTTGTGGGCAGGACTGAGAACAGAGGGTGGGATGTGCTGTGTGAGAATCTCGGCAGCTTCCTGTAGGACTGGGTGGGGGAGGATGGTGAAGCTTGGTGAGATCTTCATGGTGGCATCAGCATTGAATGTAGGAAAATCCTCAATCCGGAACATAAATGTTTGGGGAAATATCTGTAGCCTGCTCATTGCCAAGCATCTTATCAAGCTGTGAGAGGAGTTTCATGCATGGTGGTCCATGATGAGTGCTGAAAAGGATTTGGTGATGTGACTGTCCACCAGACAGGTCGTGGTGTGGCTCAGAAGCTTGTTGCTGTGGCACCAGGTTGCATCAGTGTTAAACTGCTGTTTGTGAAGTGATCTCAGGTTCGGGATGCCTGGGGACAGCCCTTGGTAGTGGCAGAGATCTGCATTTGCATCCTGCAGCTGGGAGAGTCTCCTGCTGTCATTGCTAGTGGAGCTGCCATTTGTCATGGGCTGCAGCTGGTGACAAGGTGACGAACACCAGCAGGTTCAATACAGCTGCTCAGCATGGCTGGAGGCAGGAGGTGTCCACACTGTTGGCAGGGGCATTGCATCCTTCTCCTCTCACAGCTGGGCGGGGGGTGAAGGAGATGGGGGGTCCCTAGAACTTCTCTGAATCCACAGTTGATGACAGATTCATGGCAGTAGGACCTCCACTTGATGGTTGCCATTCACGACCTGTTTGCTTATTAACTTCATGTTAAAGGTGGAGAGATGGGAGTACAGGGCAGCAGAAGCATCCCTGGAGGAGTTCATTGAACTAGTGGCAGGGCCAAAGACAAAGCTCAGCTCTGCTCCTGCTACCCTTATCTGTGGCCACCTCCTACTCATGGTGATAGTGTAACCGGGGCAGATTGCAGCTTTTTGCTCTTTATAATCCTCTCGGCTCTTGGCCAGTGTGAGGATGTCTCTGTTTATTTTTTTTTTCCTGGTTTATCCCTGGGTGAATTGCAGGTCACTATCCTTGACTCCCAGATGGGTCTCACCCATCAGTGCCAAGTGCTGCT
The DNA here is from genome assembly GCA_013401335.1 of Brachypteracias leptosomus. Lineage (NCBI taxonomy): Eukaryota > Metazoa > Chordata > Aves > Coraciiformes > Brachypteraciidae > Brachypteracias > Brachypteracias leptosomus. The sequence continues at coordinate 1,250,978 of VYZX01023498.1, forward strand.
CTAAGCTCAGGCTATCCCCTGTGCAGCTTGGGATAACCTCCAGTGCTGCCAGATCCTAGGCACTGGTGTCAACTGGGAGCCACAGAGAGCTTTGGCTGGTGCTGCTACGCTCCACTCATACTGATGAGACTATTTCCATAGCAACTACAGGATTCTTCAAAGGGGAGATAGGGAAAAGATGTGAAAAACTAAAACCAACCCAGCTGAAAACTGTCATGGGCAGAAGCTGGTGGTCAGTGTGTGAGGGCTTCAGGAAATCATGTATTGCCCCTGACCCAGAAGTTCCCAGGCTCAGTGTATTTGTGTGGGGCGTTGTGGCCAGGCTGCCCTGGTGCTCTCACCACCTAAAATATGGAAACTGGAGCTGGTACTTGCATCATGCTGCTTGGGAGAGCTGGGATACCCTTGTGGGGCAGCTTTGGGGGGGCTTTGGGGCTGGGGAAGGGGCAGGAGCGTGCAGGGCTGTGCTACATGGAGGTGGTGTGTGCTGTGGCTCTCAGGGGAGCTGTGGAGGATTCTGCAGCTGCTGCTGCACAGGGTGATTTCCCAAGCTGCTGGCATCACTGTGCTTGTTGCTGGTGAGGTGATTCCAGCGGTGCTGGGGGCTGTGCCAGCTCAGGTGGGAGCTGGGGATGCCTTTCACCTGCTCTTGCTTTCCCACAGGGCCTGGAGCCCCACAAGGCAGGGAATTGCAGCTTCTTCCCTTAAGCATACCAGTGCTGCTTGGACTCTAAGCTCTGCCCTCCCCTCTGGCTTTATCCCCCTTCCTTCTCCTCTACCTCCTGTCCTCACTGTGAGCCAGGGAAACAGCTAGGAGGACTGTAAATGATGGTTCTGGGGCAGAAAGCTTTGGGAGTGCAGCAGCAGTGGGCACAAGCCTGGCACAGTGACCCTGTGTGTTCTATCCCAGGGGCTGAATCTGAACCTTGACATTGCAGCAGGAGAAACTGGAGCATTGCTTGACCCAGTTGGGAATTATCTGTGGTTTGATGGTGGCCTGGGGTTGTGAGCTACCAGTGGGGCTTTAGGAGGGTCTTCTGGCTGCCTGGCAAGCCCAAAGGTGGCTCAGGGACTGGTGAGCATCTTGCAAGGTTGGCATGGAGTCTGTGGGTGAGGGCATGTTGATGTGCTGATGCCAACTGCGTAGGTTGGTGACACCTGGTTGCAGCCCTTCTGCTACAGAGAAGGAGGGAGCATTAAGGCAGCCCTTCTCCATCCCATGGCAATATCCACAGAGGGAGAAGGAGCTGGAGTGCAGGAGGCTGTCCTCCACCAGCTGCCGTCCCCAGTAAGCTCCAGCCTGGCACATGGTGTGAGCTTTTGGGCCCCAGCTGCTGCAGGCTGTGAGCGAGCCAGCCTGCTCCCTGGAGGGTGGCCTGGAGTCGGCCGCAGACAATGTCCATATTCTTCGTGCAGAATGAGCTTCCCTTTGCTGATAACCCTCTGGGCTCATGTAGTTTGCACTGAGGTTGGGCTGGTGCTGGGACCCTCCTGACTTTCCAGCTGCCCAGGAATGGAAACAAAGTTGGAGTCATTCTTTCAAAAAAAATCCAACAACAACATCTCCCTGGAAGGACTTTGTCTGATGATCTACTTTCTGGCTTCAAAATTGTTCCGTGACCCTAAACAGCGCCAAAAGGACATGTATCCCATTAAATACATCTTCAACCCAAGTTGTGAAAGGGCAGGTGCAGTCTGGCTTCCTCACTCACTGCTTCTCCACAATTAAAACTGAGCAGGACCTCTGGATACCTCAAGTGCTCCTGTGAGATTTTATACCTGTCAGTGTAACACCAGCCTCTTGGAAATGCTTCAAAAATAGGAGGCTTGTTTTCAGGAGCATCAAGCTATCAGGCTTGTCATGTCTATGCTCATGCCTCATAAGAGGGGACGTGGCGTTGGACTATGGAGAGGGGCATGTGTGGGCTGCTATGGCCTGACTAGGACTGGATGTCATCACTTCTCATTGCTGTGGTCTTAAACCTCCATGCAAAACCCTAAGACCCAGTCCTGAACATCATCTTCAAATGGTGCAAGGAGAGTCTGCTAGCAAAGGGTGGGCATGTCAGTGCTGGATTAATGAGTTGCCACATCTTGGCCAAGCTGCAGTAACTCAGGCTATGTGCTCCTGCCTTGCTCCTGATGTAAAGCAAAATACATTTGCTTTACAGCCAGTGCAGCTCCACAGTGGTGTTTGGATAGTGTGAGCTCAAGGGTTTCAGCCCACCTTTAGCCCTGGTGAAGGAGGAGCCTGTGGGGAGCAAAGGGCAAGGCCTTGGTTGGGGCAGCTGGTTTTGGAGTGCTGGCAAGCCCTGGCTGTGAGTGTTGCTCTCTGTCGAGGTGCTGGGTGAGCAGAGGCTTCTCCATAATTCAGTAATACCTGTATCTGGAGGAGCTGTGATACGAGATGGAAGCAGTCCCCAGATTTGCTGTTTGCATAGCTGGATCAGCTCAAACAACAACCTGACTAGCAGCGTCTCTGGCTGTCAGAGTGTCTTCTCATATAACATTTTTGCAAGGCACTTTTTTCCACATTTATGTGAACAAAGTAGGGTGCTAGGAGAGGAGCTTTTCAAGTGTCTGTTGCCTCCCTGCTCTCCTTTCTTCCTTTCCCTGCTGCCTCCTGCCTGTGTCATGTTTATCGGCATGCTGGTTGGCTTTTGCTTTTCAGAGCCAGCTGATTCCCCCCAAAAATATCTGCTATCTGGGGAAGCCTAGAGCTCCAAGTCACCATGTCTTGATGTGTACACCCCTCTGCTCCTGACTGATGCTTCTGCTCTTATACCTCTACAGTAAGAGCAAGACAGTGTGTAGGAAAAGCCTGGGAGGAAGAGAAGGGGGGAGGTTGTTTTTTTTTCCTGGCTTTGGAGAAGAGGACCAAACCCTTCTGTGTGATGGAGGAGCCCCTCCATTGCTGCTGGGGAGGGTGGGCAGAGCTGGCAATGATGTATTTGCGATGAAGATACAAGCCAGGTTGGGTGGGTTCATGGCAGCTGGCTCAAACTCCATGAAGAGCTTTCCTGGTCCTTTGGCTTTATGGGGAGCAGCTGGCATGCTGGGCAGGCAGATCTACTATACCATGGAGGTAACGGGGACCCTGGCAAGTCTCCTTGCAGGTTAGAGCTGCTCTGCTTGTGACTGTCCTGAGCAGAGCGGCTGGGAGCCTGGCCTGTGGCCAGCCCAGCTGGGCATTGCTGCCTGCTTGCTCGAGCTTCATAAACATCTGAGGAGCCAAAGTGCTGGAGGATCAAAGTTCAGGCTCCTTGGGAGCCGTTTGGGAAAATAAATGCTTTGTGGGAGCATGATCTGAGTCCAAGAAAGATTGTCTCTTCCCTGGCTCAGGCAGCGACTTTCCTGGTGTTTGGGGTGTGTGGGAAAGCTGGAAGTGGGATGAGCTGTGCTCTGGGGGTGGTGGAGCTTTTGGGGAGCCGAGGAAGATAAGGTGGAATGGGGGACCAAGGGAGGGCACTGGATTCAACCTCTAACTAGCCATGACCATGAAGAAGCAGAGGAACCCTTTGTCACCTACGGTTTGCAGCTCCAAGCTCTGTTTTCTGTGCTGCTTTTGGGATCTTGGCATGGGAGCAGTGGGAAGGATCTGCCCAAAAATGTGCAGCTACATTGAAATAGGATTTGAGATGAAGCTGATGTGGATGTAAGAAGCTCCTGAATTTAGACTCCTGTGGAGGCTGTGGCTTTAGAAAGTGTGCCTGTGGGTTTGTGTGGGTGGGTGGCAGCGGGCAGGGCCAGCCAAAGCGGCAGGCATGGATTAAAGACCACAGCCCCACCCTGCAGCAGCATCTGTGCAGCCCCATCCATGGCTCTCACCTCTGCTCTTGCTGGACTCTCGCTCCTGCCTTCTCATTCCCAGTGCCGTATATCACAGTAACAGCCAGCTTGCGGGAGATTTTATTTTCTCCTTCTCCTCCTCCATCCATTTTCCTGTCTTCAAGCACAGCATGAAGCACAATGCATGCATGTAGTTGGCAGTGGTTCCCTTTGGGTCCTGGCTGAGCTAATAGTCTCTATCAGGACACCATCGTGACCATCACTGAGGCCCTGTGCCTTTTTGCGGGGCTCCTTTCCGCCACGTGCTCTTTGGCAATACTCTGTACCAAGAGTTATTCCTGCCAAGCTGAACTCTAGTGATCCCATACCTTTAGTTCATCTCCTTGTCTTGCTAATGTGTGTAGGCACTGTGCTCTCCAGGAGAAACAGCTGCCTTTGGAGCAGAGCTTGGCAGCTTGGTCTGACTGTGGGGTTTTATATATATATATGTATATTATAATTTCTGAAAAGCCCTGAACCTGTTTGGAGATGGGAGTGTGAAGGAATTTGACCTCCAGTTTGAAGTTGCAGAGAGTGTTTAATAAGGCAGAATATGATTACTGAAGGCGATTTTGACCGGCGTGCTGCTTCCTCTATAAAATGCCATTTGATCTTTAAAGACCACAAAATGCTGTACGCTGCTGGCTGTCACTGCCTATGAAAACCTATGGATAAAAGCATCCTTCCCTTGGGCACAGCAGGTGCCTGGGAAGCTGTCTGAAAATGGGACCTCTTTTGGTCTCCTGTGCCCCATACAGCAAAGGGTTCTGCCTCATCTTGAGGCTTGTGCTTGGTGTAAAACTCCAAGGGAATTTTTTTCTGCCCTTGGGTTGCCCTCTCATCCCAGCTGGCTGCAGGGCTGCTTTCGAGATACCGTGTCATTAGAGACATGCAGCTTCATGTTAGTGGTTCTGAGCAGGAGCCTCTGCCCTGCATACCCCAGATCTGCATCTAATGGTGAGATACACCTCTCTGGGCACAGAGGATTGGCCTTGCAGGCTCTCCTGCCAGAGAGTAATGAAAGAAATGCCCTTTTAGGGAAATACCATTATTTTTCAGTCTGTCACCCAGAGGAAAAGGGGAGCAAACTATGATTGATGCTGCAAGTGAGGGGGTTTGTTCTTGCTGATGCTTCACCCTAAGGCGGCTGCATTTGTGTGTGTCCATATCTGCAGAACTAAACTGTTCATCACATCTCATGCTTTCTCACTTTAGGGGGTGTCTGAGACTGTGCAGGGGTCAGATAGTTATAGGCAATAAATAAGAAAGACACGAGGAGAGAACCTGCAGCAGCTGGGAGGTGCTGAAGTGGTGGGCAGGGAGCTGGGGCTGAGCCAGGAGCCCAGCCTGTGTGCAGAGGGGTTCAGGGGCACTGTCCTCCCAGTCCTGCTTCCCATGCAGGAGATGCTGCAGCTCTTGGAATTTTCCTCCTGAAGCTTTTGCACTGTTGCTTGTCTTGTGATAAATAAAGTTTCTTCAACACTGGGATGATTTTGGACACACCGGTTCTTACCTGGGACCCCAGAGCTGCTTTCTCCTAGCACTAGCTGAGTAATAGTGATGGGATATTAGGCAGGTACTGGCTGTGATGGCAGTTGCACTGCTGCTCACAGCACTTCCTTGGCTCTGCTGTCCCACCTTCACCTATCTATTCCTTTCTAAAGTGAGTAACTGGGCATAACTCTTCCTGCACTGAAAAACCTTGGATGTAGTGTGTGATAACGGGAACATACTGCTTCCCGTGCGCTGCAGCAATCTGTCCATGCTGGGTCCAGGCAGCCCACTGTCTTCCAGTAATACTGACACACTGTCCCTGGAAGGGATGCTTTCTGCTCCGTAAGTCACCAGCTCTGGCTGGTGTGGGATGTGGCAGCTCTCCTGGGGTGAGCTGGAAACTTGTAGAGATCATAGGGGAGAAATGGATCAACACATAAACACGGGGCGCAGTGCACCCTCTGCCTGAGAGGGTCTCATGTCCTTAAGAACAAAAACAAAGGGTGAGGTCCTGGTCATGTTGGCACTGCTGTCAGTTTTTTAATTGCAGGCACTTTCTCCTTTAGGTACAGCTCCTACGAATCCTTATGGGTGCCAGCACATCACCTAACTGCAGTGCCTGGAAAAACATGTGTTTCAGTAGAGCTTAAAGCTGTTGTTTCTCAGGGTATCTTCCACAGTTGTGTGGCTTTATATGGCAGTCTTGTTAGTGCAGCTGTAGAAGCTCTTCTGTATCTAGCGGTTGCCCCTAACTGGCCTGGGACAGGCAGATGCTGTTGGGGTGAGAGTGAGGCTTGCCTGGGCTCATCTGAAAGATGTCCTGCACGGTAGTCCTCTCCTCTGAATGCTATGTCTGTGTAGCAGTTGGCTTTCTCCAGGAAGACTGTTGGGACACGACACTGTGATGACTTGTGCATGACTGTATCATTCCTATGCTGTCCCCAGTTGGGGGGATGGAGACTTTTTCCTTTGCTCCACCTTTCTGGAAGAGTCCAGTTTGGATTGTTGGGTTGTATGTGGCTGGGCCCAAGGGATGGGGACTGAGTGCATCTCCCTTGCATCCTTTGCAGATCCCACATACTCCTCCATATCCTTGTTGAGAGGAGCAGATCTGCTCGTGCAGAGGGAGCTGTGTCACAGTCGTGTGTTTTATGATCGTTACCTTGACGAATCACAATTACACTGTGGGGTTATGCTCATAATTGTTTCCTCAAAGCTGGATTTGCTTTCCCCCCCTTCCCCCTCCTTTTCACACTGACCTCAAATTATCCTTAATGATGCAAAGTTATCCACTGCTGGGTGACTTTTCCATAAGTTTTTGGGAAGGGGAAGCCCATGCTTTAAAGGGGGAAAATATTGCCCTCATAAGTCTTTATTCAGCTGTGCTTGCCTTTAATGCTCAGTTACCAATTCACTTTTATAACTTCCATATTGAGGGAATCAAGTCCTTCATGCCTCTAGTTATTAAGTGTATGCAATAAGTGCCTTATAATATTGTGAAAGATGGCTGGTTCTTTTATGGCTTCCTCAGCCCTGTGTGGGGTGTGAGGGATGGATAAAAGGAGCTGGCTGTCACCACTGTGGCTGTGCTTTGCCCTGGGATGTGGGACCTGCACCAGTGCCATGGGTTTCCCAGCCTCCAGGGTTTCCCATCAACATCTGTAGCACCTTTGCTTGGAGGAGGCAGGTCTTACTGGTCAAGGGTTTTGAGAGGTATTTTCCCTCTATTGGCCCCTGCAATCAAATTCACATTTGCATGATCTGGAGCTGGCATGCCGGGAGGTTTGTTTATAATGCTAAACATATCAGGTAATTGAAAGCTAATGCTTCTGTCTGGATCGCAAGGTATAATATGCCTGGATGATGAATCAATTTTCCTGTTGCCCTACAAGAGAAGAGTCAAACGCTCTGCTTGCCTTTCCTATGTATGTATGTGTATATATATCTATATAATTGTACATGTGTCAGGGTGCTGCACACTTGCTGGTGTGCAATTTATTCACTGCTCAGCATCCAAACGTGAGCAGTGGCACTTACACGGCATGGCTCTAACAGGGACATGTCATCTTCTCTGGCAGAGAATGGAGCTGATGGCATTGTGATGAGGAGTCACTCTGGTCTGGGCTAGATATAGATTTGGGTAGCATGTGTGTACACATGCTATATAATACTTGGTGCTTACTGAGTGCCTTTTTTAGCTATTGACCACACTGCTTGAAAAGCTGAGAGAGATTAGATAAATATTATCCTCGTTGTATGAGAAGGGTCAAGGAAGGCCAGACACATTAAGTAGCCTCAAGCTAATCACTTGGTAAATTGGCATAAGAGGTTGTTTTTCACCTCTGCGTCATGCATGTGAGATGAAACGAGCCACAATCCCAGTGGATATTCTAGTCTCCCTTGCTGCATTGACCCTGGGCTGAAAGGGGAGCATGTGGAGCTATGCAGGCTTGCTATGAAGTTCTAAGAAGGCAACAGCAACCTGTGGTGTCAAACACCTTCTTGCATGATGTCCTGGGATTTAAAGGAACTGCCATTTCCACAGGGTCAGTGGCCACCGTTTCCCTTCCAGCAAGTGGGGCAAGGTCCTGGCACTTCTAGAGATCAGCTGAAACCTAAGTCCTGTGACTTAGTGACCGTATGGTCAAGAAGATGATTGATTTCTCTATATGTCTGTGTGATGTGGAGGCAAAGACACCTGCCTCCTTACTGGCTTCACATGGTGCCCTGTGATCTGCAAGTGAGGGGTGATGCTTGTGAGCGGGAGAGCTGGTGTGGTGGTTCTGTCTGAGCTGATTTTCCCCATACAGCCCTCATGCTGCAGTACTAGGACCCAGAGAGTGTTGATAACACACACCCTTGTTATGACTATCAGTGCCCACACGGCACCAAAGGTATGGGGGGGGCAAGATCTGGGAGGGGATACAACCCGGACAGCTGACCCGAGCTGACCAATAGGATACTCCATACCATATGACGTCAGCTCAACTATAAAGAGAGGAGGATGGGGGGGACTCGGGGGAAGACATTTATCCTCTGAGCAACCGGTACCCGTTCTGGAGCCCTGCGTCCCGGGACAGGCCCGACACCGCCTGCGGATGGGCAGTAGAGAGTAACGGCTTTGCTGCTTTTGCTTCGCACGTGCGTGACCTTGCTTTCTCTGCTGTTTATTAAACTGCTTCTTATCATAACCCACGGGTTTTCCTTTTCCATCTTGCTCTCTGCCCGCTTGCCTTGCTGACAGAGGTTTTGGTGTGTGTGGGGGGGAGTGATAGAGGGACTAGGGGTGGGCACCGGGCACCCAGCCAAGGTAAACCCACCACAGCTGGTAAACACAACTTCATGCTTCAAGTTTGCTATTACCTGGAACACAGCACGCAAGCTGTGGATTGACCCTTGGTTTGACTGCAGTGCTCTACAAGGTTTTCAACAAGCTTTAAAGACATGGCTGTAGGTACATGGAGGCTGAGTTACAATGCAGGGTTGCCCTCCTAAAGTTAGCTTTTGCTAGGCTTTGTGGTGAGAGATTAATATGATGCTGCATGACATCATAAGTGGTTTATTTTTCTGGAGAAGACACAACATAGCTCAGCTATTGTGGTTGAGGAGCTGAATAATGGAGAAGTGGTGGTGGGAGGTGTTGAAAGAGGAGATAACTGCTGAGGTTCCTTAGAGGTGATGTTGACTCCTCTTTTCACTGAGGACACTGGCACAAAAGACAGGAGTGTGGTCATGGGCTTTGCTGCTGGCACAGTGCTGGGGCTGTGGGAATACAAAGTGGGGTGAGGATGGCCAAGAGGAAGAGCTGCAGCAGCAAAACTGAGAGAATCTATAATGCAAAGTATCTCACTGCAATGCAAATATGGGTGTAATGGGGCTTTTCCTGCTAGCTGGGAAATGGTGTCAGTTGGAAACAACCTGGTGGATAGAAGTGCTTGGTGCAGTGCTCGATTACAGGGTGAAAACAAGCCTTCAGGCTGACAGGGCTGTGAGAACGGCCAGTGTGATCTCAGGCTTCAAGTCATGGTGTTTCCAGTGTAACTGGGGAGTTACTCATGCTGTTATACAAGTAAGACCTTCTGGAGGTACTGCTCTGTGTTTTCAGTCGTTGTTACTCAAAAAGGCATTTATGTAGGCTGGTGAAGAAAATAGAGAGCTGTTTTCTATTACAGTGTCTTACCACAGTGGTCCTTCTTGTGTAGGGCACAAAGTATGAGTACCAGTTGTGCTGGATCTGAAATCAGAAGCAAAATAAGCTTGCCAGCAGAACCTCTGCCTGAGCAATATATCTGCAGCACTTCTGCGACTTGAGTTAGGATCTCTTCAAGGCACTTGAGACAATTTGCCTTGCACTTCACTGCTTGGTACAGACACGCTGCCTTAGAAGAGCTGGCCTCGTGTAACTTCTAAATGATAGCTGGGTGGGTCTGGCTCTTGCTTGTAAGGGAAGGAGGAGGAAATACCAGGAAAGGAAAAGAGCTGCTTAAGCAAAGACAGTTTTGACATGAGAAAATGAATGTGAAATGCTAGTGGGTAAGAAATGAGAACAGCAGGGGAGTTCCATGCAGGGTTTCAGTATCAGTTGGGAGAGTGAAGTCCTGGCTACTCCTAGAGTGGACTGGCTTTGGCTGGTCTGTAAAAGGCATGGTATAAAGACAGCTCTGCAATGCAAGGAGACCTGGACCAGGACCCTCCAAATAGACAAGAAGGAGGAAGCAAGTATTTAAACAAGCACTCTCTTCCCTGCATCCCTCCCCCCACATGCTCCCCCCAAAAAAGTAAGCAGTCTCATCAGTTAGAAGTTGGAAATGAGTCTAGGTGGACTTGCACATGGTGAGCACTTCAGAATTTGTGAAGTATGGTGTTGATCTTGAAGCTATTGCAGAAGAGCAGCTTATCTTAGTAATAACTGAGGAATGTCACAGGAATACATATTTAGAGATGTTCCCAGGGAGGAGGGAGTAACCCACTGGCTGTAATTTATACCTCAATGCCTGATTATAGAGACCAGGGAAGGGCTGGGAGTTGTCACATCTGTATTTGATGTGAACCCAGCACCCGTGTTCCTGCCGGGTTAATGAACTGAGACAGAGGAGAGGGAAGGTCTCAGTCTTCGGCAGAATTGGGAGGATTTAAGATTTCTAGGGCAAGCAAAACTCTGGAAGAGAGGGAGCTAGCTGAGATACTGAAGGACATGAAGAGGAACTTTTAGAGGTGGGGTTTCTCTGCTTGGTTGGTTTGCTTTGCTGTGCAACCGCTGCCAATTTTGCAATCACAGCTTGACTCCTTGAGCTTTTGTAATAAGATACATTTCTGTTTTGTTTTTAAAGTGGATTCAGGCAAGTGCAGCCAGTGCAAAGTTACACTATTCTTTCCAAAACAATGGGGAACCAAAGAAAATGGTTTTCCTGGTTTATCATTGAGGTGCCTGTGAACCAAGACTGAGTTGCTGCTCCTAGAAACAAGGGTGCAACTACTGCTGAGTTGAAAAATCTGAGAAAAAAGGGGAATAGCCATTTCTGGGAGTCCCTGGGAAGGGAAGTGTTTGTGTTGCTTAAAGGACTCAAAAGTCCCTTACTGACCTGGGCACCTAATTCAGGATGATAGTATTTTCCCTGTACTGCACTCTATGTAAAGTAGCTGCTGGGTTGGAGGATTATCCTATACATAAATGTGTGTGTGTATTTATCTCCACTGTTGCTTCTCTTGTGTCTCACTTTATGGGTGTTGTTTGTCTAAGTTAAATAACATACCAAAGTGTATCTGGCTCAGCAAGCTCATGGGCTTCATCTGGGAGGCTGGAACACAGATTGTGTTACATTTACAGTCTAGTGTAATGTCACTTCTGGATGTTTGGCCATGGGGGCCCCTCAAGACCCCCATTGCTGAGTCATCAGAAAGTCACGCCTACGCATGTCGCTGGGAACAGCTCGGGTCTTTTTCTGCCTGTTCTAGAATGCTTCCCACATGGCTTTGAGTGTCAGGTCAAAAATAACCTTGACTTTTTTTAGCAAACACAATCAATAAAACAAGAGCCAATCTGGCCGCCGCCTCCTTCCCAGCTGTGGTTGCTCCATAGCTCCTGGCTTGGGGATGCTCCATCCCACCCCTAAGGTCATTGCTTGGACGCTGTAGCTTCAGCATGCCCTGGTGGTAAACCCGTGTCATCCCATTCCTGCTTCTTCCCGTGTTCCTTCTTCCTCTTGGAGAACCCTCTGTTTTGGTATGTAGGAGTTGCAGATGGGAAATGTCTTCAGCTTGTGTTTCATGCCTTGCTCAGTCCTGCGATCTCCTGGCCCAGGACCCGAACTCGCAGTCCTGCCCTGTCTGGGAAGGGTTTCAGCAAGCTGGCGGATCCCTTGAAAGGCTCCTCCCGGTCTGTGTTTTGTTCTGCAAGTGTTCGCAGGGGCCTTAGATGTTGGCAGGGACTGTGAAATGGCTGTAATAACGTCCTGTTTCTCATTCTGTCTGGGACGAAGGAGATCCAAGCTGATGAGCAGGTCATTGAGGATGAACCGTAACTTACGCTGTCACGCGGCAGCCGGTTGGGAGCTTGTGCCGTGTCCTTACGCTAAACCCTCGGGGCATGCGGGCAATTATGGAACATGTGGAAAGCAGAGGTGACTCTTGCGGGTCTCTGCTTTTCTTGGATCTACATGGTGAGAGCAGAGAAATATGTTTAGATTTAGTCCAGACTTTGTATTTTTCTTTCTTGAGCCGGATATTATCCGGAATATGGCTCAAATAGGTCTGTGTACATCTGTCATGTTAATTCATCTGTTCTTGTTCAAGTGCAAGGCGTAGCGAGTGCTGGAGGAGGAATGTGTGGCCCCCATGACTGCTCTGGAAATGGTCAAAGGTCCCTCATCCATTTACTCACCCTCTGGACCACCATGTGGGGTCCTGCAACCTTCTTGCATGGAATCGTAGGATCATGGCATGGTTCTCGGTGTTGGCTTATCATCCCAACTCTGCATCATTTGGAAAATTTTCCCTTCTCCAAGGCCAAGTGCAAAGCCAATTATTGCATCAAGGCAGATGTGAGCTTGGGTGTATGTGTTTGTAAACTTCAAAGTTGGGCTTCTTTCACATATTGTCTAAGGGGACCAGCCAGATGTTTTTCCGTCTTCTCAGTTCACTGAGAGAAGAACACCTCCACTTGCTCTCCAGCAAAGACCCTCTTGAAAATGTTTGTGCTTTCTGGTGGGAGGATGTCTGAGTATAATCTGGGAGAAAGCCTAAATTGGCCAAGGCCTGCCTGGGGGACAAGGACTGAGCTCCTTCCCCACCATGCAGTGTTGCAGCTTGTTAGCAGAGGCCCATGGCTGCAGCGAGCCAGCCATGCTCTGCCAGCATCACTCCTGTGCTGCTGATAACAGGGGACCCCGTTCTCTGGGGCTGTTGATCTGTCTCCTTCCCCCAGCTCTAATATTTACTGAATAATGATCCCACAGTGACAGATCTATTTCTGTTTTTGTTCTCTATAACATACCTGCCAGAGTGCCCCAGGCAACTGAGGAATTTATAATAAAGGCACAGTTTCCAAACTAAGTTTGGTGTATTCCTGCCAGCAGCACCTGCAGCCAGCAAAGACTAGGGCCTTGTTTGTCTACCCCAGTAAGAGACTGGATAAATATATGACTTTTTTTTTCCATTTAGGTCCTAGTTTTTATTTTGAGTGTTTTTATTTGCATTTGATCCCTTTCCATGAGCCATCTTGACCTTGTCTTTGTTTTACCAATGTGCGCAGTGAGGCGCAGAAAGAGGCAATGACTTAGGCAAGGATTTTCAATGGATCGGTTGCACATTACACACTTGAAACATAGTAAAACTGTGTTATTGACTTTCCCAAAGCACTGGGAAACAGAATAAAAAGCAGCATGAGGATCTAGTTGTTTTGGCAGTGTGATGTGTACTGTACTTGTCTGAGGGTGTGGATGCTGAAACCTGAGCAGATCCAATCCCCAGACCTGTTGCAAGAAGGTTTTGACTGAAGGAAGGTGGGAAGAGGTCTGGGGCTGGGTGGTAGGACATGATGAGCTCCCTTTGTGCACTGTCTCCTGCATGGGCAGAGCAACCATCAGGTTGTATTGCAGCTGAGCCTTTCTTTCTTCTTCACAGACACATAGAGAACTGGAAGAACTTGCAGACGCTGAACGCTGTTGACATGGAGCTTTACACGGGACTCCAGAGGCTGTGAGTATGTCCCGCATGTCGAGGAGGAAAACAGCACTGGGCAACCCCTTCCAACAAAGGGCTGTGGCTTCCCTCCATCTATAGGCTCCACATCATGATATCATGATGTTTGGAGTTTTGTTTAAGCTACTGGCTCTGTTGTGTTTAGTTACGAGACTGTGCAAAATGGGGATAAAATGCTTTTTGGTCTTTGCTGGGTCTGTGAGAATGAATTTTGCTAGCTCCTGACAGCTCTGTCAACACACATCAGCCCTGAACCTCTCTTCTCCCCCAGTGTTCTGATTCTGGGCTTGTGCATTGTTCTGACTCATTTCAACCCCACAGTGTGAAATTCCAGCTGTCTCCACCAATTCTTCATTGCTGGTCCTCATTTAACACAGTTGCCACAGGGGTGCTCTACAATAAGGGAATTGCATCTCCCTGTACAACCCTCTGAACACCAGGAGAGGTTGACCTTGTACATCACTGAGGGGAAACTGAGATCCATGAAGTTGAAGGAACTTGCCAGTGCTTAGGAAGCCTGGCCAAGTGAGGATACCACCCAATCTCTTACTTTCCTCTCCTGAATCCCCCTGGAGCTGGGAGTGCCCTGGGTGCAGTTTGCATGAGATGCACTGTGTTGCTAATAGTTAATCGGAGACTCTGTTCATGTGTTTCACTGGGAGCTTTACATCAGGTACAGCTTGCTCGCAGACTGGAGGAGAGGTGAACATTGCTGAGCATCCATTAACCAGGTCCCAGCAAGCTGTACTTTTAACACACACACCTTGTAAGCAGGCTGGATGCTGTTCTCATCTCTAAGAAAGCAATAGTGGAGTCAGGCATACTTTTGTCTGCATAAGATGTTGATAAACCCTGGTCATAGTGCTGATACAGCTTCTCCAAAAGAGGCTGGGAAGAGGATTCACCCTTCAATGTCCATAACTCCCTGTGCAAAATACTCATCTGTCCTTGCCAGACTTGCAAGCAGAAGGTTTTTCTCTTGGGTTTGAGGGAGGGGAGCTGGGGGTTAGGTTTGCTATTGGGGTCTGGCAGTGCTGCTTATGAAGATGGAGGGAGAAGAGAGGTGCAGGAGGTGCTCTGGACCACTCCAGCAAGCTTTGGTGGATGTGGGGAGAGAGTCTTGCCCAGCAGCTGCTCTGTGCTGAGCCCTGTGCTGTCACTATATCAGATGAAGCTGAAAAGCCCAGTTTCCTCTTTGCTTGTAACTTGTAGAGGCTGTCTGGGAAGAGATGTGCCTCCTGGGGGAGGGGAATCATGGGCTCCCAATGTACCTCAGGTGCTTAGTGTAGGGCTTTAGAGCAGTCGTCACCCTTGACTCCATCGCTGCCCTTCTGCATCTCTTTGCAGGACAATCAGGAACTCAGGACTACGAAACATCCAGCCACGCGCCTTTGCCAAGAACCCTCACCTGCGCTACATGTGAGTGCTGGCAGCTCCTGCCCCTTTTCCCTCTGCTCCCTGTGGAAAGGTGATCCCCAAAGTGGATCCCCAAGTTACCTGTCGGGGAGAGCGATGGGAGGGAAGGGGATGGTGATGAGGGAGCGAGGGACAGGCAAAGGGGAGGAGAAAGAAAAGTGTAGGCGCAGGGAAGTGCGGTATGGGGCGAGCTCCCGCTGGGCAGCTGATGGGTTTTGGTGTCTAATAAGTGGCCTGGCTTTGATTGCCTCTCTAACGAGCACTTGCTTCATTAGCAGCCTTGCGATACCCAGAACCTGTTTCCTTTTCTGCAGAGTTTTGGGGGGTGGCTGGATGCCTCAGCACGCAGCCAGAGCCTGCCCCGCTCATTAGCTTTTAACCAAAAGGTGCTTTTCTAGCACAAATCCTGGGGCACGGGACTGCCAGCTCTGCTCCTAATTATTGACTACTTAAACTGGTGTCTGTGGCAGGCTTGGGGTAGGGACGTTTTGTGCCAGAGAGACTGGAAGCCTGTTGCCATGGCACATTACATAAATGTCTAGCTGCTGGGGCGTCATTAGCCACCAGGTACAGTCTCCTGGGGAATTCCTGCATCCTTGAGGCCAAGGGCACTGATTGCTTTTCTGGATATGTATTTACTTTTCCCAAGGCAATAAAGGAAAGCCTGAATTTCAGGCTGGTGTGCAAGGCACTCCATGGGCTTGATATATTTCATCAAAGTGACTGTCTGAGATCAAACCCCTTTCAGCTCCAGTAGAGATGTAAAAGGTGAAAAGGGGTTGGTGAGAGGTGCTGGCCTTGGGCACAAGCTGATGGGCTAGACGGAGTGTGTGTGTGTATTCCTGCTTTTTGGAAAGCAATGTTAGTGGTTTCTTCCATGAAAAATGATCATAGTGTGCATCCATTTGAGTCTGCAGATGCATGTGGCCATCAATACAGGCATGTTCCTGGTCATGCAAGGTAGATGTGACCTGCAGAACAGGATAGGTTTGTCTTTTGATGTCTGCTCAGAGATGATGTGAACTGAAAAACCCCAAAAGCTTCTTTTTTGGAAAACCAGTTACAGTTGCTAAGTGACGGTAAAGTACTTGCTAAATAGGAGATCTGCAGTACCAAAGGGCATGAATAGTTAAGTGCAGCACGGAGCCTTTTTCTGCCTATTTTGTCATAATAAACCCTCCTTGATGCTGACCACTGGGATTTTCCTGATTTCTGTGCTTTGTTATTTTGATTTGTAGGATTTGTTTTGTGTTTTCTGTAGTTGTTTGTTACTGGAAAGTGTTCTCTGAACACCTCTCCCAAATG
Source organism: Brachypteracias leptosomus (assembly GCA_013401335.1). NCBI lineage: Eukaryota > Metazoa > Chordata > Aves > Coraciiformes > Brachypteraciidae > Brachypteracias > Brachypteracias leptosomus. Next base: position 1,267,220 of record VYZX01023498.1, read on the forward strand.
ATTTTTTTTTTTGGATGGGTTGTTTATCAATTGTGCAGTTGCTGTTTATGTATCTAGCAGATAAAATGAATAATGAATTTGGTTCTTGACGAAATTAGTTTGAATGTCATAGGAGTTTAGAAGGCCATGTACACTTGTTTTGAGGCTGAATGTGTCGTTAATGTGTACACATGCAATTGTTGTTGCTTTTTCCAAAAGTGTTTGGTTTTGTCTTTTGAGATTACTTTTGAGATTGGAAGAAAAAGAAACCTCACATCCATCTTGTGTCAGGAGTTAAGGTTGGTATGTGGTGGTGAAATATGTGTTTGTTTACTGCTTGAGCCGTGTAAAATTGATCATGTTCTTAACATCTTTCTTCCCTTGCCTTTTGACGCTTGAGGCAAGTAAGTATATTATTTAGTTAGTGTTTGCCAATGGGTTTTGATGCTGTTCCTGGAACCGGGCAGTGTGGGTATTTGTGAGGTGGATGTTCCCCACGGCAGATGTTGGGCACACAGAGATGGAGACCTGGTGCTTATGGGGATGGCAGCTCCCTCCTGCTCCTCAGGAACTCTCTGGCCATGGTACCACTGCTCCCTTGCAGCCAAGCTGCTTTTTCTGAGGTGGTTTCCAAGGCTTTGTGCAGCCTGGCAGGCACCTTGTGTTACCTGGGGTCCCCGCCATGGCACTGTGCAAGCACATGGAGATGCCTCCTTGGCTGCTCCACAGCCGCTGCCTCCAGGGGAGCTTGACTTGCCAAAGTCTTGACATTTTCTGCAGGCACTGCATGTGGGAGCCAGGGATAAAAGGATTAATGGAAATCTCACGCTGCTGTAAATCTTGGGCTGCCATAACTAGTAGCTGACAGGAGTGAGGGATACTGTCCCAGTCCCCTTGCAGTGGGGCTGACTGCAGTGGGAAGGGTGTGGGGCAGGGGACTGCGGAATGATGTGCTTAAGGATTGTTAAGTTACTGCTATGTGTTATTGTTGCCACACTGGTTTTCCTCCTCCTTTGCTGGCTGTTTGGATGGTTGCAGGTGGAGTTGAGTCACTAAGATGGCAAACGTGTCTAATAAATAACAGAGGTTCCACTGCCAGGGAAGGCTGGCACAAGGAGCTGGGGACCCTGGGCTGGACCTTTGCAGGGTGCTACAAGCAGGGTCTGAGCAGCAGCAGACATTTTCCCACATGAAGCTCATGTACAAATTGAGAGGACTCAAAAGCTGTGGTTTTTTTACCTTCCCTCCACATCCCGGGTTAAATCCCAGCTTCCTGCTAAAGTGAGTTTTTTCCCCAATGCCTTTCATCAAGGTTTTCTCCTCTCAAATGGGCCAGATAGCTCTGCCTTCTCCCAGCAACTTCTATTTCTGGCCCTTCCTCTGTGCACGCGCTTGTCTTCAGACCCCAGCTGTGCAATCACAAGCAGATCACTTATCCCAGCTCTAATTGCAGGAGCTCAGGTTTGTGGGGGTTTGTTTAAGATAATAGTTCTGGATGACGTTTGGCTTGTGTTCCCCCCCTCCCCTTGCCCATCACAAAGTCAGGGAGGAAAGGCGAGAAACCCATGAAGGGGATTTTCATCATTCAGCTGCCTGAGGGGTAGACCTCAAAGTGCTCCAAAGTGCAGCCTGTCATGCCTGTGCTTTAAGGTTTGAAATTAGCTGTATAAGTGTAAGGGGCTTGAGGCCAACCTAATCAGTGGAGGAGCAGTGGGTGACTGGGAGCCAGAGTTGTGGATCTAGAAATAGCTTTGGATCCCTCTCCTTGAATGAGGAGTCAGGGCACCATGGCTTGTCTGGTCATTGATACTGTGAAGCTTGTCACTGCTACAGAGGCAATTAATGCAAAATACAACAGTGGGTTTTGCAATGTGGATCTACCACTTCTGGAAATTTTGCTGAGGCAGTTGACTCCTTCCAGAACAAGTACTGTCTGGATGTTGAATGGGGATGGATATGGGTCTGATCTAAACTGGATATCGTCCAGTGTTGTTTTGTGCCCTCACTGAACATCTTCTCGCTGGACAAAGTTGCATTGGTGGATTCCTGGTCTCATTTCTGTGCAGCTTTGACAGCCCTTTGGCTGATATGGGGATGGTCCTGGAGAACACCATGCACTGAATGCGAGGACCAACAGGTCTAGGCTGTGTAAAATTGAGCCCTTGTAGCCAAGATTTGTGGAAGTTAGTGTTAGTGGATGATGCAGGTGAATGTAGGAAATGTTTGATATTGACAGAAAACCTCAGTCTTTGGCTTGAGGCTGTACAAGAAAACTTTAGGATGGTATAGTTCCTAAATTTGAGTCATACAAACCATCTGAATACGTAGTTGCTATGTTGCTGTATTTAGCACAGCTTATTGAGAAAAATGTCTTGTATGCTTTCACTCTCCCTGTCCTTCTAATAACATTGGAACACTTTGGCCAATTTATTTGAACTTCATGGAGGATTACAAATCATGAGGATATCAAATTCCTATGGATATCGTGAAAAGAGGCAGAGGAATAGGAAAGAGAGGTGGCCGTAGTGCCTTGTGAGGAAGAATACAACATTATCACCTTCCTCAGGCACCGGGAAGTCCACAGGAGAGCCCAGCTTCACAGTGCACAGGAGAGGATAGAATCTGTTTTCTGCTGGCCAAAGCGTCCAGCCTTTGCTGGCTGTGGGACAGCAGAGCTGTGCACATAGAGTAGGCTCCCAGCAGGTTGTGCCTAGAGCTAGACAAGCTGACATTTGCAGTGCCTGTAGTCCCCCTTTACTGGGAAGCAGGTACTTAAGAGACTGTGATTCCCTCTAAATGCTTTCCTGTGTGTTCAGCCAGCCAGTCAGGAGGCACTGCCGTGTATTTGCAGAAGGTAATTGTGCACACCTTATTTATTGTGTAGTAAAGAAAACAAATTAAGGCTGTGTAATTATAGAGACAGACACACTTTTTAAATAAGGCTTAAGTAGTCAGATTTCTATTTAGAAAATTAATAATTGCTGTTTCTGCCTGCATTCAAAGGCTCTTCTTAAGCTGTCTTCTGGAGGTTTATACATGGTCTAAATTGGTTTGTGAGCTGGCCAAGACACGGCTCCTGTCAAAGAGCCCTCTGTCAGCGCTGCCTGACAGAGTAAGGATGGGGTTGAGGATCAAGCTTTCTCTTTCAGCCTTCACCCAAGGGTCTTAAAGCTGGAGACTGAAGTGCTTTGTACTAAGTGTAACTGTTTTGAGTATGGTGTGGCCACATCACCTTCTGTTCTACAGGCATTTTTATCTGTGTGATCCTGTCAGTCTTTTTCTCCCAAAAATGAGGATTGGGAAGGATCTGGAAGGTGCTGGCAGGAATGCACAGAAACCTGCTTTGCTTGAAGGACTGAGCTGGCTGATCTATGGGCTTGTTTTCGTAGGCAAACCTGAGCTGTGATTAGTCTGGAGGTTTCCAGAACCTTCTCTGTCGGTTGTGTTGTTTTCGGAGGATGGGGTTAGTTTTGGTGTGCAGGGTTGAGTTCATGGCTGTTATGCAGTATCATATGAACTGGCACCCTGGTATTGGATGTAGTTTGTAGCTTTGACATGGGAATTCCCAGAGAAGTACTATTGTGTTTTGGTAGGAAAGAAACTGGACTGCATCTGCTGAAAATTGAGGTGGCGTAAGGTTGGTGAGTCACTCTGCCCTCTTCAGTGCTGTTCCAGGGCAGCATTTTAAGCCCTCCAGCCTCTGAGCCCTGTGCACTTTTGAAAGGCTACAGGTAGCCATCTTGTAAGGCTGGCAAGGTTCCCCTTCTTTGCTATGTCTGGCAGCTTGTTTGAGATCTAACGCCAAATAAAAAAATACATAGAATATAATAGAATGGTTTAGGTTGAAAGGGCCTTAAAGATCATCTACTTCCAACCCTCAGATGCTGAATTATTACACGTATAGCACTGTTGCCTCTCAGTCATGGCTTGAGGGTCATTTTCCCCTCCTTTGTAGTTACTGATCTATTGCCTTGCTCTGAAAGAGCCATGCGTATATGCAAAGCAGGTTTAAACTCTCTCTCTTCTGCTCTTCTCCTATGGCCAGCTCCAGGCCCTGTGACTGCCTGCACCCTCTGCTTGATTCTGGATGTCCTATTACCCTTCCTCCTCCTTCCTGATGATTTCTCTCTGCTTTGTCCTTTCATCACTGCACTACTGTCATACCCATCCTGGCAGTCTCCTCTTAACCCAAACTGTCATGTGTTAATTGCTCTTGATTTCCCATCCATGCTCTCGAGTCAGTGCAGCCTAATGAGTCCATGTGTATCAGCCGAGGCACAGAACGTGGCTATATGTAAGCTCTTAGCTTAAGAAGGGTGAAGTATAATGCATTTACCTAAGTCACCTTGAGAGTTTGATGTGCTTTATTTTGCATTTGCAAAGGACTAAATAGGAACTGAATTTCTCTGTGTGTACAGGCAAAATAAGAAGTATGAGAAAGATTTAAACAGTCTTTAATTTCAGTTAGGTGAATCATGGAATTGTTTAGGTTGGAAAAGACCTCTAAGATCATAGAGTCCAACTGTTTAACCCAGCACTGCCAAGTCCACCGCTAAACTACGTCACTAAGCACCACATCTACGTGTCTTTTAAACACCTCCAGGGATGGTGACTCAACCACTTCCCTGTCAGGCGGGCAGCTTGTGTACCCTTTGATTCTTATTTGTGCTCTAAGGATGTTCCTGCTCCAGCCCCTTTTAGGAGGAGACCTCTGTGCTGCGATTTACTTTGGGAGGCATTTTCTCTCATGTGTCTCCAGTTCTATCAAATGCTTGACACGCTTGTAGTGCAGTTACTGAAATAAATAGCAATGACGTCTCCTGTGCTTCCATGAACTTTCGTGTTCTGCCCCCAACCTGCTTTGTCCCCTGGATGCCAGTGTAGCACAGGTCCTTGCTGATATGCTAATTGGCAGCAGTGGTTTGATGGCGTGTTTATTCCCAGTTGCAGCAGGTGACTGATAAGCAGTTAGCTGTAGTTATTCCTTTTTCTGTGGCGGCAGAGGTAGGGCCTGTGTTTTACCAGCCATTGTGCACAAGGCCAGAGGAGAGACCAGTTCCCTGCAGGACTGTGGTTTTCCTTCAGGCTGGGTAGAAACCATTTGACCTGCATTCAGAAGGCTGGGTAACAAATTCCTGGCTGCAGGCTCCTTCACTCGGCTGTGGAGAGTGTTTATTGTATTGTAATAGGTGGAGTTTGTGACTGATGTACTCTAGTGGGACCTGAGAAAGAAAGTTTCCAATTCAAGCACTGTGCGCCTTGTGAGAAGACCTGTCCTGCCTCGGTTTCCCATCTGTAAACTTGGAACAATAACATTTTGTTTTCTCTGCATTTGTTTCATCTGTTTGCAACATAAGACCTTGTATGGTTTCTAGTGAAACCTGGCCTTGAATTGTGGAGTGCTGTTGCAATGTAAGATGAATTATAACAACACTATCACAAATATTTGCTGCCTGCTCAGATTCTGATGTTCTGCCTATCACTCTAGTACCTGGGCTTTCAAGATTTTGCCATCACTTTGTCTCTTCTTCCTTCCTTTAAAATGTTGAAATGTCCTTTCCAGCTGCATTGTGTGCCCGTGAGACTTATTTCCCTTTCTGAAGTTTGATCTATTGTCTTTTGGCAGACATGTGAAATGGGTAATGGTGGTTTTGTCCTGGTTTTTCCCATCCTCTCTTTAAAAAAGGCTGCTGACAACACTGGGGATGTTATGAATGAGGCTATTCCTATGTGGGTGCATGAGTTTGTGTGTCTTTTTACAAGTCTTGTTTCAGGATTGGGGTAAAATGTGAGCTTCAGACAAGTTGGGGTTTTGGGCAGCTCATCCTCTGTAACGTAGCCCTTGCTGTTCAGCAGTAGCCTGATGGATGTCTTGTTGTGAGCTTCTCTTCAAAGAGAGACCAAACATTCCTCCTGGATGTGATCCTAAAGATGAGGTGTAGTTGTCTTGGTAAAACCTTGCTGCATCTTCTGAGATCGCTGCAGCATGGAGGTACTCCAGAAACACCTTCTGGCAGTCCCTTTTGCTTGATCCCCAAACTCTGTGCCTCAGTTGATCAGAAGTGGTGCAAAGCATGTCATCCCTGCTTATGCCAGTGTGAGAGGTGCTGCACAGGGAGGAAGCCCCTCCCCAAGAGGGACCCGAGGATGTGGAAGCCTGCTTGAAAACTGCTGAGGGAGAGTGTGAACAATCTTGCCAGGATGAGTGGAACTTAAGTGATCACACAAGTTACCTCACCTGGGATTTTTCTTTCCGTGATACTACTTTACTAATAGTATCATTGCAGGGCTGATTTTTGCTTTTTGGTGTACAGGCAATAAGCACCAGGGCAGAAAAATAGAAACATTAAAATCATATGTTATTTGAGCAATAAGATACGACAGGGCATGAATGATGGGATGTTAATTCATGATGGTGTGTGACTAGGCAAGAATTTAAATGTCACGGGTTAGGCAGTCGTGCGTTTTATTGGGATTATAAAATTTTATTAGAAAGCTGGGCGACCGGGTGGAGTTTCTCACCAACCCCCTCCCCTTATTTGTATTTGTGGAGGGATGAGCTGTGAATTATGTCAATGCAGGAGACTGGGATATTTAAAGGCTGCCAGCACCAGCCAGAAGCCAGAAGTTTGTCTTCCCCAGGAGCTGTGGGTAGCCATGCCAGTGGACTTGCTAGTGACTGAGGAGGAGGATGTTTTGTGTCTGTTGCCCTCTGGCATGCCGTGGGGTCATGCGTGGACCTTCCCAGGGCTGCTCCCCAGACCGCTCTGCCGGTGCCCGCGGGTGTCCCGTAGGATGGGGCCATGCCCGGCTCCGTGAGCCCGCGGGGCCGCGCTTCAGCACCACGGACAGTGCTGCCGGCTCCCGGCCCCGCCCGCCCCGGATTCCCACCATCCACCCCAGGCCTGGCGTCCCTGCCTTCCCCTGGGCCTCCCTGCCTCCCACCCTACAGGTTTCCAGGCCTTCCTGCCTCCATCCCGGTTCTCCAGCCTCCTGTCTTTGCCTGCAGCCGTGCCTCCCAGCTGCCCCATCAGCTCTGACCTCTACACCTGCAGCCTGGAACCAGCCACCCTGCCTGCTGCATGGACCTGGCCTCTAGCCTCATCCATGCCTCTTCACCCTCCCTGCTTTTAGCTGGCCTCTGACCCAGCCTCCCTGCCTGCACTGAAGCCTTCTGGCTTCCTTACGTCTTGCTTAGCCCCAGCCTGCAGCTTGGCCTCTCTGCCTGCAGCCCCTACCTTTTTTGCCCTTTCCTTAGTACAAACTCATTCCCCTTCCAGCCCCAGCGAAGCACACTGGGGCAGCACACAGAGCAGCAGCCATGCAAACCTGGCTGGAGGTGTAAGCTGGATCAAGCCATCAGGTGTGAGCCCACTGGAGGGGTGGCCAGCCCGGTTTCACTGCTGGTGGTGCCTGTATTCTTCTGTTCCTCCTGCAATGAAGCCAGTCTGCTGAGATGCCTGTTTGATGGATGCAATACAAACTTTCTGAACTGCAGTGGCTCCTGGCACTGGCTTTGCTCTGCAGTGTGAATGGAGTCATCTTGCAGCACCGCTGTCTGTGGTTTTCTCACATGAGTAGTTCTCCAGGAGATCTGTCATCCAACTTCACTGCAACCGCAACCCATGAGCTTTGGCTAAATGTTTGTTGTATCCAGTTGTGTGTGTTAATAATTGTGGGTAATTTGCTGTCTCAGAGTAATGAAAGAATGCCTGCTGCAGTCTGAAGCACTCAGTGCTTCAGGGTGATTAGACTTTTCATTTGAAAGTATTTTTCACAGTGACCAATACATGAAGATAAAGGGTGAGTGAAAGATACTTCTTTAAGTACATCATATATTGGGAAGAACAGGAAAAATGTAACCGCTGTGTCCAGACATTCTTTGTTTTTTGACAGAGCAAATTGTCAAAGACAAAACATGTTTCTTCTTTTGGAGTGGTTGTGAGTGAGGACTGTAGCCAGTGGGCTTTGCTGGGCTCTGACTGTATTAAGTCACCAACAGTTCCCTGTCGCCCTCAGCCAAGTGTGCCTGGGGCTGTGATGAAGCACATCATACCAAGGCTCAGGTGTAGCTGTGGGCAGGTCTCTGCTCAGAGCATTATCCCTCCCTGTGTGCTCAGCTGCTGCAAACAGGAGCATTTCTGCCCAAAAGGCAATGCCTGTGCTCAGGTGTGCTCCAGGCACCTGCCACCTCCCTGCTCCCCATCCTCAACCCATGGACCCTGGAGGGAAGCAGCAGCCTGGTGTGAGGCAGCTCCCTGCTTGATGCTGTCTCCAAGGCTGAGTGTTTTTCTTGCCGTTTGATGAGGTATAGCTGGAGCACGTCAGCCTCACCTCCTGCTGTGACCAGAAGCATCTGCGCAGCATGGGAGATGGCAGCTGCCATTTTCACTGGCTGACAGCATGGTCCCTTTGGTCCCCCATGCCCCAGACATGCACCTCCCTCTGCGAGCCCCTGCATGCTCCCTGGCTCTGGTCCCTTGTGGTGTCCAGCAGCTGCTCCCGGGCCCCCTGTCCTGTGGGTGCAGGTAGCTCTGCTCCCTGCTGAGGTGGGATGAGTGCTGTGGGCTAATGGCAAGCTTTCTTTTCATTAGCTGGTATAAACACAGCTCTTTGGCAGCAGCCTGCTTTTCTGAGCCCAGGAAGACCATTTTTCCTTTAATCTATAATTTAGTAAAGTGTCAAGCCACAGAAGTTTTAACGATAATAAGCAGCAGAGGAAATTTTATTTATTCGCTGCAAAGGTGGGTTTCATTCCAGGGCTATGAAGAGGTTTTTTTTTACACTTCCCTTGCAAGAAACGTTGGCTGCTCATGCAATCTCCCTTCCAGTGTGTTCAAGAACTGTTCCCTGCAAAGCTCACCACTGCAGTTCCTGCTTGGCTCAGTGGCTTTCCAGCCCCTCTCCCATGCAGGACCTGTGGGCCAAGCAAACTGGGAAAGGAGAAGCAAGGAAAATACAGTGAGGTGGGAGTATTCATGTGCTAGGTGAGGTGCAATGGGAGAAAAGGGAGTCATGAGTTCCATATCTTTCGCTTTCTCCTGCTGCTGTGCATTGCTTACATCTGCTTCCCAGACCAGCCTCTGTGATGGATTCAACTGCTGAGGAAAAGCAGGGAAGGGCTTTTTTGGTATTATGTGCAGTGCTTGCCTTCTGTCAGCCTATGAAGATGCCAGTGGTGGCTGGAGATGAAAACTGGATCCATGTTGTATTGGAAGGACCAGGGTTCCTTCCTGAGGTGCAGGAAGGCAGAGAGCAGAGTTCAAGGCTAGTCCAAGATGACCAGGGGATGGGAGGTGGCTGTGGGAGGGACAGGAATCAGCTTAGAGAGAGGGGTTTGCAAGAAAGGATTGAAGCAGAGAGTAATTAGGAAAGAAGGTTGAAGTGGAGCAGAAGAGGGATGGGGTGTATAAAAGGTGATGGGGAAAATGGATCTGAAGAGGAGAGGGAGTTTTTACTGGTGTAGGGAAGAAGCATGTGTGTGTGGGAGCTCTGCAGAGGGAAGCAAGTGTGAGGGAGGAAAGGGTTTGCTAGCAAGTACTTGGGAACTGTGCCTATGAATGAACCAGAACCTTCCTCTTCCCCTCCGATGTGGCTTTAGAGGCAATATTAGAGTCTCCCTAATTATTTTTCTTGGACGAGTTTTGTGCTCCTGATGATATTAATTATTCTTAAAGGTCAACAGCACTCACTTGAATCCCCTTCTGTTCTATCATGTAATCAGTTAATTAATTGGAAACCATTTAACAATGTCTGCCGAGAGCTTAGCCTGCCTTATGCCCTGTTGTTTTGCTGTTACTGGGAGATATATATATGTGTGTATATATATTCATATTTATCCTTACTTCAGAGGCTCTGCAGAGAGCTCGGTACCATCCCAGTCCATCGCAGACTCTGGCACCCCTCCCAGAGAAAGGCAATTTGGGGCTTAGGCCCAGCTGTTACTTTTTACTTAACCCCCTGCAAGAACAGTGTTTGAGATTATTCAGGGCTCATTGATTTCTGGGCATCCAAGTAGGTGGGGATTTTTTTTTTTCTCCATATAAATTTGATGCAAGAGCCCTCTAACAGCTGAGAGCATAGCCCTAGTTCAGGAGGGAGAGGGAGGACCAGACTTTGTCCCAGTGCATCTCCTTGATGTGTTGAAGTTGAGGCTCTTGTGTGGTCCTTGTCCAGCTCTCACAGCACCTGCTTGTGTATTTGGGGTCACCTTCCAGATGGGGTGGTACCTCCTGGCTGCCTGTCAGTGTTGCTTCAATGTACTCAAGGGAGAGTTGGTGAGAAATAACGCGGGAGCCTGGAAGAGAATGTGTTTGTGGTCTGGAGACACCAGGTACTCAGAGGTGCTAGGAAATGCCCCTTGGGTACGACTCCCCCTCCCATGCTGTCTCCTCAAGCTGTGCCTCACTGCAGCACAGAACTCTCTTCTCTCACAAAGAGTGATTGGGTTTGCTCTGGGTCCACTGGAAACCTGTGAGTAGGAGGCATTCCCCAGCCGTTCTCTGTTACTAGCTCGAAGAAATATGCAGTTTGAAGCAAACGGGTGAGATAAACCCAAACCCTTTCTGGACCTGCAGCTGGCAACCCTTGTTCACCATCAGCACACATCTTCAGCATTATTTCTGCATGCTGAAGCAGGAGAAAACTCCAGTGTACACTTATTTTGGACCTAATGTGTCTAAAATTACTACAATTTGGGAGAGAAGAGTTGGGGTGGGGGCAGAGCAACCCTGAGGATGTCTCAGCTGCAGGAGGGCAGCTGTGAGGAAGGACTCTTTCCCAGTGTAGGTTGATTTTCCTTTTACTTGAGCGGAAGACCAGCATGTTCCATGGATGCTGCTGGACTCTGCCCTACAGAGAAGCTGGCAGGCAAAGGGAAAGCAGCTGCAGGGCTCACCTGCTTTTAACCTTTCCTTAAGTCCTCTGATCCCAGATATCTTTGGAGGAGAGCGCTGGGAACTGCACACAACAAGGGAGAGATGAGTGCAGTGCAGAAGGCCAGATCCCTGCATCTGATCCACTTCGAAGCATAGGGGACAGTATTACCCCAATCTGGTAGCAGCTTCCCATCTGTACTGTGTGCTGAACCAAAACTGTGAGCAACAACAAGCTCTGAGGAGTGATTTGTCTCCAAACAAAAGCCTTATGCAGCTGGGAGATGCCTCGGAAGAGATGACTTGGAGGGTGTGGAAGCGTCATGGGGTTGGAGATGGCCTTTAAAACGCCCTTTAATGTGCGTCAGGAGGGGCTGGGATGAAGGCAGCAGCAGAAGATGGCTTGTTGTGTTGGAAGAGGCAGTGGGAGGAGAGGCGTGGGGCAGATGTGCCGCTGGCACCAGCTGTGGGAGCCTGTGACAGAGGCGTGGTGCCGTACGCCTTCCCACTTGCTCTGCAACTTCGGGTTTGTAATGCTGTTGTTTAAAGAACAATGCAGGAGACCAGCCTCTTCCACCTCCTTCAGCCCCGTTTCAGTGACAGTTGGGATTTTATGAATCAAGGCTGTGCAACTGGGAAATACAGAGGGGTTGGTGCCGCCGCCTCTGACATCGCACCTCCAGGGATATTGGGTGTGCACGTGGGGTGGCAGGGTCTCTGTCACTAATGATGGTGTCTTGCTCTTCTCTTTTCTAGGATGCTTTGAGTTTGGTAAATTATTGCGAATTCTGGCTCTAGCACTGGAGCAAGAAATAATTTGGGGGGAATAAGGTGATAATATGATGGCACATGCTGTGTGGCACATGCTGTGTGACACATGCCTTACAAGGCACAGGACAGTACCTGTGGACGTGAGAAAGGAGTTAGTTATGCTTTCTAAACTCACAGAGAGAGATTGAACTTCAGAGGCTTTTTTGGTTCTGCTATGGTTGGGGTCAGTAAAGACCTGGGTTTTAGGGGTTGCTTGAGGAGCAGAACTGGACTGTAGATAATGCCAGACTATGGCAGAAGGGCCTCTGTAAACTGTCTTACTCCTCCACAGCACTGATGCACATGCCCTGGTGCTGAGCCTGGGCAGGGGACACAAACAGGAGAGCTGCTGGCAGCTGTGAAAGCTCAGGCTGACCAATTTAACACCAAGTCCTGTTCTGCTAACTCTGCTTTCTGGATGTGTGAGGTCTGCATGTGCTTGGCATCGCCCGATGCTTTTGCAGGCTCTATCTCAAGCACGTCCTGCTGGGGCTTTGTGCTGAGCTATTGGAGGGTTCAACTGAGTCTAATATTTGCAAAGCCTGATTTGTGGGAAGGCCTGTACTGTCACAGCTTCTGGGGCTTGCTGGGGTAATTTTAGCACATTCGTTAAGGGAGGATAGTCCATTTTTTCCCTTAATGAGCAAAGCTGCTTACTAAACAGGAAAAGGAGGGAGGGGGAAGGGGAAGGCAGGGTGGGTGGTGGGGGGAGTGTAGCATTGCCTTTAGAGGTCATTGGAGTTATCTGGCAGGGACAAGCAAGCCCCAGAGTGACTTTCCAGCATTTCTCTGGTTCAATCCCAAAAGCTTTAGCAGCTTACTTGCTGCACAAATGAAGCCTGGATGGAGCTACCCTTACACCTACAGCAGCACGTGAGGCTGCTGATGTTTTCCTCTCCTGTGGCCACCAGCATCCGGCCAAGGCTGCAGTGGGCTCTGAGATGATGGGAAACACCCATTGTGCCCAGAACACATGAGATATCCAGGGAGCCTCACATGGTTCCACCAGCATGTTCAGTGGTGGGGATTGCAGCTGAGGATGTGCATCCCACCTCTCATTTCTGCCAGGCAGTAGCTCATGCTCCCTCAGCCCCAGCTGCTCTGCACAGCTAATCCCCACCCCGATCAGGATTTTCAGGGTGGCACCATGTTATTAAAATGTGTGAAAAACTTCTCCCATGCAGAAGTAAATGTGTCAGCTTGGAAACAAGGGCGAGTGGAGGATGGAGACACATGGAGGAGGGACAGGCGCCGAAGGCCCCTCCGCAGCAGCAGCGTTTCTGCCATGGCGCTGGGCTGAACTGCATAATATAGCTTACAGTTTAATTACAGGGGCTCCTGCTTGGTGGTGTCACTAATGAGGTAACTGGCTTAATTTAGCTGAATAAAAATGGCTTTAATAGTGGAAACACTCTTGGCTGTTGAGTAATTGAAGGAAAAGAAAGCATGTTGTCTCCTCTTACACTGAAGTCCACTTATTCTGGGCTGCATGGATCCAGACTCCTTTTTTTTTTTTTTTTTTATGCCCACCCATCCCTTTTTAAACACAAGAGCTTGTTCAGCAGATGTACCTCCGTGGCCCTATCTGCCACTTGTGCTGGGACAAAATGGCCATGGTCACCTCCCCTCCCCTGCTGGTCACCAGCAAGGTGTTGGCAGTGCCTGTGGGAGAGCATGCAGGACACAGCATGTCCCCTCCTGAAACGGAGGAGGAGGGAGGGAGAGAGCGAGAACTGGGACTTTGCTGTCGCTTAGTGATAATATCCTGCCTTTGAGGTGTGTGTGGGGTTGCTGGTGGAGAAGGCTGGTGTGAAGAGCCACCTGCAAAGCAGGAGGCCTGGGAGCACGGCTGCTGCGTCAGGAGGAGAGCAGAGTGGTGTTGAGCCTGAGTCACCAGTGGGTTGGGTGTTTTCTGCTCTGGACCTAGTCCAGGTGAGCTCCATCCGACCCCCTCTTTGTACCCAACTCCTTTGAAACATGGTCTGAAGGCAAAAAGGACCCTGGCAGCAATTTTGAAAGACTGTTTCTGTGGAAAAATAGCATCTTGTGAGTGATGGAGGAAATGTCCCATGGCAAAGAAGCAGTTTGAATATGTTTCAAGAGCACTGATGGCAGATCTGTCCTGAGAGAGACAGGCTCCTGTTCACTGCTGAGAAATACCCAAGGAAGGCATTTTGCTTCCCTCCCCCTGTGCTTCCTTGATGCGTGATGTGTTGTGTTTTATTACAGGTAGAGCTGATGCATAGGCTGTTATAAAGGTTGTCTGGCATGCTCTACTACAGGACTGCTTCCACTTTCCTATAACTCTGCCAAATTTTAATTGCTCAGGCTAAAGTTTTCTGTATTGGGTGACTGCTCCTGGCTGAATTATTTTTTTTTTATTATTATTTCTTCCTAGTTTCCAATGAAAACTTGCCCAAATGTCTGAGGTGGTGGAAAGGAGTTGGGAGAAATGGGCTGTTTTGCTTAAGCTAGAAAATACTGGTTGAGCTCCCTGCAGAGCACCTGCACTCTCCTTTTGTGAAGGGGAAGAAACTTTGTCAAAGGGCAGATTGTGCTTAGAAGACTTGACTTTTGCTCTGGGACATCTCCTTACGTAGGCAGAATGGCTCTTGACCCAGTTGGAGGGGAGAAGTTTTACAAAGGATGTTTGGGAATGAATGAGGGAGATGAGGAGCAGCAGCTCTTGTTGGGACACAGGTTGGGATGGGAGGATGTAAAAGTGAGGAGGATCATAGGAAATTTGTGCATGGGTGAGGAAATTGGGGCTGAGAAGTATTTGGGAGTAGCAGGAAAGCAATGGTAGTATGATTCAACCTGCTGGGGAGAAATGACCTGGTTGAGGGGAAAAGGAAACGGATTGAGGAGAGATCTGTCACTGCCCAGCCTGGAATGCAGGAGAATGGGGGTTCTGGTCACTTCAAACAATAAGGATTTGGAGGTGACAACAGACTTTCAGCCTTGGAACCAGCAGTGGGAAGGCAGAATGGGCATCTGGAGCTGGGAGAGGACTAGCCCTGACTAGGGGGGGGCTTTATTTTCCACAATCCTACCTGTGTATGCTCTACAAAATACTGGAAAACTCGGTGCACGCAGCTGAGGTTTGAGCATGGGGGGAACCTCACGAACACCAAAGGTATTGCAAAGCACCAGAGCTCAGAGCTTCACCCCACAAGCTGTAATTTAATCTCCTCGTGTGAACATACTGTGATACTGTCTCTAATTACACAATCACATGCTATCTTCCCTGGGAAACCTGCCCCATCCAGCGTGCAGGATGGATCTATTCTGGGGAGAATCAGTGCTGTGCAGGGAGGCTTCTCCTTCAGAGCTCTCTATCTTTTGTGGCAGAAGTCAGCAGATGTACCCTTTGTGCATGGAAACCCAATCCTGACATCTCTGACCTTTGGAGTTTGTGACTGAAATGGTGTATTTTTAGTATGTGTTTGTGTGTAACCCCTTTCTGTCTCTGTGCTGAGATGGACCTTAGCAAGGGTCCATTGCAAGGCCTTTCTGACACTTTAAGGTGTTTGAGGCGTCCAAAGACAAAAAAGCTCCTCCCTGTCAGTGTCCTTGCTGATCTGAAGCAGAACTGCTGGTGCATGTCCCCCTGACCAGCCCTGTGAAGGTGATGGGCACCTTCATGAAGGTGGGTGATGAAGGTTGGATCAGAGACCAGCTTTGCCCTTAGCACAGTCTACTGCCAGATGTGTGCAGGTGAAGACCCATCTCCTCTTTGCCTGAAACTTGCTGAGGGTTGTTGTCTGGAGGAGGGAAGAAGTGGTAGGAGTTGGTTTCCAGGGACTGCAGAAGACGAGAAGCGGAGCACATCTGCCTGGCAAAGCTCCTTGCTTTAGTGAGGATGTTTCCTTTCTCCATCTCTCTGTGTCCTAAATTGTAATAACACGATCATGCTATTTTTGATTCCCTTATTTGCGTGGAAAGCCTGTTGTTTTTTCTCTTCTCTTTCAGAATCCAATTTTCTCTTGACATTTCTGCCTAATGTAGCAAAACATGACCTTTGAGAAAGGACGTTCCAGCAAGATTCACTCCCTCCTCTGCATCTCTGCCTCTCTCCCACATCTTGCTGTCTCTCATGTATCCCTCTTTATGCTTCCTTCTTCTCCCTGCGTTGGGGGAGGGAGTTTACTGTCTTGCTTTTCAGTAGCAGTGAGCTGCTCCTTCCCCTCCTACTTTTCATCTGTTTTTGCAAAGTTTCCAGGTGCTCAGCTCTTCGGGGTGGATAAAAGAGTGAGTTGTGCAATATTTTTATTTTCTCCTGCTTAGCTTCACCTGCTATTTTTGCCACTCTTCTAAACTTTATTGGAGGCTGGAAGCAGTTTGTCTGCAGTCGTAGGAATGGTGGGATCTTAGTCATGTGAAATGAGGTACCTGTGGTTTCCGCAGCGGGATAGTCTGGTGTGAAGCAGAGCCAGAACTTAATGATGCAGCGCTGTGCCATCATGGTATTTGGGCTTATTCTTCTGCCAGGTTTGTGGAGAGCCTTTGGGACGATGGTTTGCGTGAGCAGCAGTGGCTCCCCCACTCCTAATTGCAGAGTTTTGGGCTTTGCAGCATTGCTTGGTAGCAGGTGGGACAAAACCAGAGTTGCTTGTCCCTTGTTGGTCTCTGAATTGTGTCCTCTTTGCATTTGCCCAACGTATATCTGCCCTTGCTGCAACCTAGTGTAAGCTGTAGAATGAGTCTCTCATCCCAAATCCTTGGGCATCAGACCTATCCCAGCAGGAGCCATTCCAGCATTTACTCTCTTGGTTTTAGCATGTTCCTGCAAATCAAACAGGGACTGTGGGCTGAGCCCAGCATGGTTGGGCTGCCCGCTGTCACCCCTGTGCCACCTTGTCCCCTGCCTCCTCATGGCCAGCTGAGCATCTAATGAACCTCCAGGTAGTTCATACCTCTGACCCTCCATCACTCCTGCCAGCGAGCAGGGCTGAGGCGGGAGGACATCTACAGCCTCATGCCGAGCTGCCCTGCCTGCCCACAGCCTGACCAGGCAGCTTGTGATAGAGCTGGTGGGGATGGGGACAGATTAAGCAAAGAACATGAGACAGCACCTCCTGTGATTTCTGGAAGCCAGCATAGACAGGGGAGGACTTGGGGTTCTGCCAGAGCTTGTGACCACTCATCCCTCTGTTCCACCCCATGGGCTGGGCCCTCGATTGGTGGCTCTCAGGCTGGCCAGATGTCCCTAGGAAGGCTCCCTACTGCAGAAAGTGTTTCATTACCATCTTCTCACGCCGTTGGAAACCTGGAGCTTTCCTCTTTCTGCTCACTCCGCCCCAAACACGTTTCCTCCTCTTGTTTCCAGTACTTCCGCTGCTTTTACACTTTCTCATTCTTTCTGGCTTTCAGCTGGAGAGGTGATGTCTGCTGGGTTGCAAAGCTCTCCCAGGTAGATGAGATTTATGTTTTTGCAAGTTTGAGCAGATGGAGAGAGGGATGGGGAGCTGTTGGCTGCTGTAGCAGCAGTACCCCTGGGTGCAGCCAACACGCAGCCGTACCGGGACGCTTTGAGCACACAGCTACTGCAGATCATGTGAGAACACCTTGGGTAATCATCGTGCTGTCATTTGAACCTGGCTGTTACTATTTTTAACATGAGGTTTGTACTTAATTTTTTGTTCAAGTTCTGGAATTAGACTTGTTCTTTCTGCTTATGGTTGGTCAAGCTCCAGATTCTTGGGCAAAAATCGGACATATTTTGCTCTGTTTGGATTTTTTTTTTTTCCTTAACATTGCAGTAGGATATGAACCATTTTTCTCCATGGGGAAAAAAAAAAAAAGTAAAAAGAGAAACCTCCATTTGAGTTTGTCCTCATTAAAATCTCTCATTATGAAATGTAAACTTGGGTTGTAAACTGCTTAACAAGCCTCCTTGTTGAGGAGGACAATGAGCTCTGTGGAGGTGGTAGGGCCACGTGCAGGAGGAATTATTTACCATGACTTTTTTTTCTTGTTAATTTTCAGAGACCTCTCTGGGAACCGGCTCACCACTCTGTCATGGCAACTCTTCCAGACTCTGCGACTCTTTGAACTGTAAGTCCCACCCTAGAGGTATCTCCTGGGAGAAGAGGGGAGGCTGAGAAGAGAAATGATTTCCAAATAGAGCTATTTTGAAGCCTGTGAATAATGACCTAAAACTCCAGTGGGCAGCACCATCCTTAGGAGGGTTTCCTGGGTATGGGAGCACCAGAGCAGAACTGCTTTTCTTTTAACTTCACGGCAGTTGGCTAATTAACGTCAGGATGATGAACAAGTCATGCTTGGGGTACTATGCGGTTGACTAACTCTGGGAACACTTTAGAAATACTCACTTGGTCAGATTTTGAGTGAATCTTCTCAAATACCTGATCCTCATCAGTGGCAGGGTAGGGCTAACTTTTTCTTTAGCTGATGGACATGCTTTATAAGACACCTCTGCTTTTTAGGTGAATGACTCCCTTGCTCTTTAGCAATCGGGGCACCTCCCAGTTCCTATGTGGGAGATGAGATAGTGTCTCTCCTGGGGCACCGGTGGCCTTCAGCCTGCTGAATTATTGATAGAGCATTCAGCACTGTGCTTGAAGAATAAGTGGACACGAAATCAATGGAGCGTTGCCCTGATGACCTGTTTTGTTGAATTTTAGAACTAGTTGTTTGGTGGGTATAAAAAAATATATATGTAGGGTTTGTCCCAGAGGATCCTGGGAAGCTCCATTCATCCTCACTGATGATCAATAGAGCTGTAAGCTAGAAGTGACTTATGAAAGAATAAAGACAGTCTTTCAAGTGGGAGTAAGTGTGTTATCACCGATGTTACTGCAGTGTATTTTATTTCTGTCAAATTGTTAAATGAAAAATACTAATAGTGATATTAAAAAATAGAGAAACGCCCTTCTGATGGGGAATCTGGCTTGCAAAGTTAAAATGCTGAATTTGGAATTTGTCTCCTCACTGATTACAGCTCTAAATATTTTTCAAGCCTGGCTCGGGTTTCATGTTTAATAGCATGAGTCATTTGTATTCTTAGACCTTTACTTATTGTCGTTACACCGTCTGGCAAAACTTGGATTGATGGTTGTTACCCAAGAGTGGAGAAGCAAATGGGGCTGCAGTCCTGAGCTAGAGACACTGACAGGGCCTGGCGTAATGCTGGGCCTGCAAATTAATAGGAATATTTCCAACGGAGCTCATTTTTAGGTGGCTTTGTTTCATTTGGTGATATTTTGTTTCTTCAGGCTTGTCCTAGGTCTGGCAGCCCAAGTCAGGCTCAAAAGGCCAATATCAAGCACAAAGGGAATTAAGATGCTGCTGTTTGGGCAGCAAAGCATACTTGCCCCTACCTGATGAAGAATATGTCTGTGTTGTCCTGCTGTGGTGATCCTGGCAGTGAAGCTGGTGTGGCTTTGGTTGGTGTCAGCAGAGTCACCTGAGGCCAGTGCTCTGCAGTCTGGCAAACGGGAAGGAGCTGAATTACTTGGCTCCAGTTCGAGCTGTGCTCAGAACAGTTTTGTTGGAGATAACAAGTCCTGACTGATGAAAGCAGTAATGCAGATAGAAATGTGGGAGATGGCAGGGATGGTTGGTAGGAAGAGGTGATGGGGTGCAGAAACAGCACTGATGTGATGTGTGGTGTCCACTGTGTCCTGTTGGAACCACATAGGGCTGGAGCCTTGTCTGGTGAAACCACCTCTGGCACCAGCTCCAGTGATCACCTTAGACCTACAAGTGTGTGGCACGCAGGGTCTGGGTTGCTGTTCACTGGGCTGGAGTTAGAGCCTGGTCAAGTTTATTTTTTTCTGAACAACTACTTTGTCATTGGTGCTTTGTGACAAATGTTCCCCCCTGGGCTCCTTGTCTCTAAGGACCCTCCATTCATGTGAGCACAGGTAGGGCAGTCAGTACCAGAATAACATAATGATGCTGTTCCCCAGAGTGTGAGAGGAGAGGGATATTTTAGCTAATACCCACCGGGACAGTGTTAATGGGACAGGGGAATGTGGCTGTAGTCTCTTCCTTAAGGCCATGAAATTGTCCTGCTGAACTTAGGGTTTGTTTGAGAGATGACCGTGTGGAGGTGTAGCCTGAGCTGTGGGCTCTGAATAATCATTCACATAAAGATGTTGGAAATGTAGGTAAAGATGTATATTATCTAATGTGGGGTGGTCATAGTCCCGTGTGCTAGAAGGATGGGACCTGTTGATGAGGAAAAGCAAATACCCAAGATGGGAAGAAATTAGTAATGGTTGTGAAAAAGTGGGAAATACTGTATTATTTTTAGAAATGCAGAGGATGGGTGAGTAGAAGACAGGTTTTTGGCACACTGAGCTCCAAGGAGGCTTCCAGAATCTGGGAAGGAGGTAGAATATGTGGCCCACATAAAGTGAGTGTGAAGCACTAGTGAAAGCTAGAAAGGGAGTTGCAGACTGACATCAGCCAAGGACTTGAAGCTGAGCCAAAACTCTCTGGAAAGGAAGGTGGTGAGCAACAGAGACTGATACAGAGGCAGCAAGACTGAGGAAAGCAGGTATAGCAGCAGTGCTTGTGCATGGCCGTGGAGAGGCCAGAAGTCCCCAGGGACACATCAATGCTGGCAAGAGTATGTTCTTCTCCAGGGGGTTAGGTCTACAGCAACCACGGATTCAGAGGGAGTGTAGTCATTGAAGGTGAAACCGTGAGTTGCAGCAAGGCAGCTTGGAGCAGCAGAGCACACAGGAGGGGAAGCGATGGGACGATCATCTCCAGGAGAGTAGTGGGAGGAGAGGAACTACAAGTGATGTGACATGGAGATGGCCAGGGAACATGAGACCTGACAAAGCCACTCACAGAGAACATGGAGGAGGAAAGAGCGGGAGACTAATGGGAAGATCATGCTATGCTGTGAGAGCAGGCAGGTGGATGGGAGCTTGGGGCTAGAAACAGCTGCCCGGCTGCAGTCGAGGCATTGCAAACTCGGGAAGATGGTATTGCTTTAAAGCAGAGGATTTTTTTGTTCAACAGAGTTGAGATATTCCCTTGCTGACTCACTGAAGAAGGGATGGCAAAAATGAGGCACAGTTCCAAAAAGTATTATCTCTTTCTCCTCCTGGCCAGAAGCAAGGCTTGGATTGGTTTCCAGTAACTCCAGTCCTAATTCCCACAGCATGAGCTGACCTTGACTGGCAGAGCTTGTGCTAATGTGTGCACAGCTCTCCTAAGTCTAAAGTTGAGGCCTTACAGGGAAGCATCTGACACATGCAACAGCTCATAAACATTGGACTTAGAGCCTTTTTTATCCATAAGTCACAGCTGGTTTCCTCTGTCATGTCCTTGGCTTCCTTTGTCATGTCCTTAGAGAGCTTAGGGCTGACATTTCAAGAAATTCCTTCCCGGAAAGACCTAAGACTCTGGATCCAATTACTTCTTTGGTTGTAGAAAACCTCATAGTCCTGAACATCTTGTGGCTCTGCCCTGCCCATCAGCGTTTCTAATACCAGCAGTCCCTGCCAGCTTGTCCTGCAGTAGATTTTCTGCAACGCTACAGCAGGAGGCTTTGGTGGGGATGGGGTACAGCAGCTTCCCTGTTAATGTTGAGTCCAGCTTAACATTGTCTGTGCCTGTAGCTTAAAACCTTATTGCTGCCACCAGTCATACTAATAGAGTTGTACTAGACAGTGGGTGCTTGCCTGCTCTCTGCATTAGCTAATCCAGCTGTCACACAGATTAGTTCTTCCCCTTCTACTCCATCCCTTTCTCGCAGGGGTTTGGAACTAACAGTTCTGGCTGGACCACCAAGAGAAGCCTTGTTTCTGGGAAGTAAATAGAAATGAAAAACAAAAGTAGATTTTGTTCTCTTTGCTGGATGTTATTTGGTTCTCAAGCTTAAGGAAGCGGTCTCTGTCCCGAGGTAGGAGAGTGTTTTAGTTGCAAGTGTATGGAACCTTGGTAGCAGCTTTATGTGAATCAAAACAGACAGGAGAAGCGTGGCAAGGATCTCCACGCCCTCTGAGATGCTTTAGCTGCAGACAGCTTTGTTATAGCTGATGAGTGGGGAGGCATGGGACAGGGCGTGTGTCTCATTTAGCTGTCTGGCCTGAAAAACCCCCCCTACTCTGTGTGAAGTCATGTCTGTCCCAGTACATACTGGGATGCTGATGGCATCCCTCTCCTGCACTGATCTGCCCTGGTGTAGACTGTCCAGGCGGTTTTAGGAGACAGTGTGTTTGGGTTTCTGTGGGGAGCAAAGCTGGGCTCAACCAGGCACTTGCAGTGTTACTGTCTCTGAAGCGTTGACTTGGTGCCTGCATGGCTCTGGGGTTTCAGCTCTGTCATTATCCCCTCTGGTGACAGTGTAGGACATGATTGCCCAGTTTGTCTCTGTCCCAAACACAAGCCCTGAGATGTGTCTGCTTCATGAAGGGGCTGTGCCCAGAGCACACTCTGCTGCAAGCCTGTGCTTTGCCTGGGGTTGGTGATGGCTCTGGCTCATGTGCAGCTTTGGTCCCTTCTTGGGCCACCTCCTCGGTGCAGAGAGAGCCCAGCTCGCTTGTGGCTGTGATGCTTCTTATTTTTCACAGGCATGTTCAGTTTTTAACGAGGCCTTCAGAAGGTGTGGGAGTGTGCACAGCTCCTGAGTGCCTGTGACTGAGTGATGCTTTGACAACATCCAGGCTAAGGGTTTTCTTGTCCTCTCCAGGAGAAAGCTGTGCTGGATATGTCTCATGAGGAGGAGCCCCTTGCCTTAGTTCTCGCTGTGGTGCTGCACCCATTAAGTACACAACAGCAAAAAAGACTTCTTGGCTGCCCTGCCATGCCTTTCAGCACCGGTTTTTGCCCTTTCCTCTGTCATGGGAGATGTCTCCACAGCACATGGCCATGTCTTCTGGCCTGACAATAGGTTATGGCCAAAGGGCACTTTGTGGTCCCTGAGGTGTTTCTCCTTGCAGAGAAGGGAAGGTGCGTTTTTGTCAGTAAGGGTCATAAATAGTGGAGATGTGTTACAGAAGTTGTGGGAGGAAGAGTTGAAAGGAGCTGCAGCTTCTAATGATCCCTGTGAGGCATGGGTTCTGAGAAGTGGAGGTCCATGGTTTTGGACACATTTTTGGCAGGTACAGGTGAGTGTGGAAATGCCAATGCACCTCTCTGGAGATCCATAGCCAGCTGGCACGGGAGGGCAAGCACCAAGCAAGGAGGGTGGACGTCTCTCATACATCAAGAGTGCTTTTGCAATGCGTGTTAAAGAAAGTGGATGCACACATCTATGCTCCTTCTACCCGTGGTGCCATTCCAGCTGCTGGTGGCACTCGACACATCTGGCTGGTGATGGGAGTTAATTTGTGTAAAAGCCCCTGTGGGGGTCTTGATTAGAGCAAGTTACGTCACTGATGTTGGAGCAGATTGTAGGTAAGTTCTGCCCTGGCAGCCCACTGCTCCTCTTTTATTCATGGGCCATCATGAATTAGCAATGGGCCAGGAAGGCTGCAGTCTATTCCTTACAGAGCTGCCCTTAAGTGCTAGGACAGCAGCTCTCTTTGGCAGCCTCGTTTCGTGAGGATCTTTGCAGCAGAGCAGAATTTCTTCCCCATTGCTTCTGAGCTCCCTGGGCTCCCTGCTGGATCCCAGGGTACGACTCTGGTTACCTGACCTGCCCTCAGCTGAGTCCATGGCTTTTCCCCACGTGCCATCCTGTGTCCTGCTGGTAGCAGTGACCTTGGGAGAATCCTGAGGAGTACGTGGATTCATGGCCATGCTGAAGAGGATGGGAAGCCTGTGCGAGGCACTGGCAGTCCCCGTTGTAACATGCAGGGAGTGCCTTGTCTGTCGAATCCCACCAAATCACTGTGCTAATCTGCTCTGGTGTGTTAAATTTAGTGCTTTGGCCTTTAGGTTGCTTGTCTGAGCCTTGTACCTGTCTTGCAAAGGTTTACGTGCTTTTGACAGGAAAGGAATGAACTAATGAAAAAGCACAGAGTGAAGTTTAACTTGATGTTTGTTCTTAAAAAAAAAAAAAGTCAGATGGCATCTTGTTCTAGGAGTATATTCGAAGTGGTATCATTGGAGTCCAGGTTTAACAGCCCTGGGTACTACCAGAAGATTCTTTCCCCTTCCATTTTAGGACTGTATTGATGGAATCACAGCTGTACGTGGAAGGTTGTTTCTAAATCCTGTTAGTCTGTGGAATTAATTTTGTAAAAGCAAGCATGAATTTTACAGTAACATGTGGAACAGACCAGAAAAACAGTTTCTCCCTGCATGACAGGGGGATCTAGATATCACGTGAAGCAATGGTTTGACCTTTGGAGATGCCTTTCTGCCTTGAGGTTACTGAGCTCACCTTTTGCAGTGCTGGCTCCTGTGCTCCCTACTTTCTTTTGCTTCACATTTATGTGGGGAGATATTTTGTTTGTTCAGGTTGTATCTCCTGTTTTGCTCAAGTTATCACTGCAACGCACATTGGTAACTCTGTCTTGGTTGAGCACTGGGCTCTTCTCCCTGCAGGGACCTTCCCTCCTTGCATCTCTACGGAGAGCTGCAGGGCTTTAAAAATGTAAATGAAATTGTTAATAGGTTGGAAAATCAATTATAATAAACATTTCTGATATATAAACTATGTGTAAGTGTATTTTAAATGAAGTACATTAAAGGCAGTGCTTTTTTTTCATTTCTCCTGGCTGGGTCAGCAGGGTCTCAGTGTGGTGCTGTTTGATTTGATTAAAATGCATGATACTTTGTGCATTAGCTCATTTCCTGGGTCACCAGGTGGCTGTGTTTGTACAAGGTACACGGGAGAAGCTGCCAGCTTCACTTGAGCGCTTGTGGAGGCTGGAGGTGTGCTTTGCCCAGTGGGGTCTGGAACCCCCACCACAGTGGGATTTGAAGATGTGGATCCATATTATAGGGCAGTGGGGAGCCGCTTGCTCCTTTGCCAAGGGATGAGTGTGGTGGGTGTGTGGATGTCTGTGGGACCGAGCCACAGATGTGCAGATCTTGCGGTGAAAGATGTATTTACCTGCTGTCCTGGGAGATGTAAAACCTTGTGTGCGTGCATGGAAGAGACTGTGTGAACACATGGATGTGTAATCTATGTCTCTCTGGACCTGGAAGAGACATGAATGAATGCCAGAAGACTCCAGAAAAATACCATGGAGGAGATTCTCCCTTAGCTCTAAAAGGCCCCTTGCACCTACATGGTGGCTGTCCTCCTTGGGAAGCCTGGAGCCAGGTGATGGCCCTGTTTGCCCTTCCCATCCTTTCTCATGCTCTCTCTGCCCATAGGAGACTAGAGAGGAACCTTTTTAACTGCAGCTGTGACATCCGCTGGATCCAGCTCTGGCAGGAGAAGGGTGAGGCGAACCTGCACTACCAGGAGCTCTACTGCATGAACATGGACGCAGCCATCATCCCTTTGCAGGAGATGAACATCACCCAGTGTGGTAAGGACTCCCGGGGCTGGGCACGAGGAGACCAGGAGGGTGCTGGGAGGGAGCCCTGTCCCATCTGGTGCCTCTGGTTCAACTGTTTGCTTGAGGAGCTTGGTGTAGCAGAATCCCACCATGTGGTCAAGTACAAGACAATCAAAGCTGGTTGGTGTAGTTTGTGGATTAAAAATAGAGTATCTGGGTAAACATGGGGCTGCTGTTTCTGTGTGTGTGAAGGTATTGAGTGATTTGGGGCATTTCCTTCCCTGTAATGCTGTTGCTAGACAAGGTGTCTGTGATGAGTCTATGTAATGTCTTGAAAAGGGATGTGTTTCATGTTGCTCTTCCTCTGTCTTACAAATCCTAGAAACAGCATATTGCTAAAAGACACTGCCACTGTATCTTTCGTAATTACTCTTAGGAAATACATGTCTCTATTCATCTTCCTTTATTTTTTCAATTGAAAGCCCATATCTGTAGGGAAGAGACAGGAGTGACTTTATATCTTTCTGTTTCCTGCTGATGTTTAGAAGAGTCCCATGGCCCCAGGAGCAACATGAGGCATATTCAATAGTTATCCCTTTTTCCTTCACCTTGTTCACACATCAGCTGCCTGTTCAGTGTCAGTTTTTGCTCTGCCATTACTGAGAAGCATCCCTTGCAGAGTAAGAGGCAGGAGGTGTGCCTTCAGCAGAACAATTAAACTGTCTAAATGCAAGTGGCTGTCAAACTCATAGGCTGAAAAAAGGAGGAAACCCAGAGGTTTTCTGTTTTCTTTTTCTGAGTTTTCATTTTTTGTTCTAGGAGTTCGAGTTTGTTTCTTGTAGCAGTAGTGGACAAACAGCATGCACATTTGGATTTGCATGTTTGGTTTTTTGGTTTTTTTTTTTTTTTCTTCAAGTTCATGATGTCCCTTTATTAAGCTCTGGAATTTGGCCAAAGTGTGCCTGCATGTGGATGAACTAAAAAGATTTGAGAGTGCTGTAATTTCCTCCTCAAATGGGAAGAATAATCCGCAAGGATTAGAGGAAAAAAAAAATGTCCTTAGGGATCAGGGACATGAGGAGAGGTGACTCCCTCAGTGGTGGTATTAGACTCTAGGGGACAGCAGGGTGCTGATTTGGGAACTTGAACGTGCCATGGAAGGGCAGGGAGTTGTGCTGATCTGCTTTCCTCCAGAGGACAGCCTTTCTGTTCAAGTACTAAGATGACTCAAGGGATGTTGTAACAACATTCCATTTGTCTTTGTCCTTTGAATCTGAGGGCTGATGTGGCTTGATGTGGCCATGTTTGATACCAGCTTAATTTGGAGAGACCATACGTGTCCCTCTCATCTCTCTCCACTGATTTCTGCCTCCTATGTAGCTTTGTCAGGCCTTGACTGCTGCCTCCTTTCTTCTGTCATCCCCCCAAATCAGTACACTGTTGCTTCTCTCCTGGTGTCACTCCCTGATGGCAATGAAAGGACATGTATCCCCATCCATGACTTTGGGGTGGTGTGATGGATGCTGCTGACCTGTGATGGGAGGGGATCACTGGTTAGTCCCCTCCTGGCCTGCCTACCCAGTTTGCCTCTATGAATGGCCCAGAAAGCCTCCCTTATGCAAGAAGCCTGTTTGCCCTTCTTGCAACCAGTGCTGTCATGTTTCACGTTGCAAGGATATTTGGTGCCTGTGGCAGCAAATAAGGAAGTGGTGTAAATCAGAACCACCATAAATCAGTGAATCTCTCTGCCACCACTGAGGAAGAACAAGAGCACCTTTTATTAGGAGAGCTGTAGTTAATATGAGGACACATCTTTGGTCATCTTCTCTTGATTGTTGTAAATAAGAGGGATGCTTTCCTCACCTGGAATGCTGGATGCCGTGCCTTGTCCCTGGAGGTGGGAATGCTTTGGGTCTTCTCTCAGAATATGCAGCATTCCTATCCCAGGTGACTGCCCTTGAGAGCAACTTCTTTGAGGGTAGAAGAGATGAGGATGGGAACTGTGTGAAGGGAAGGGCAGCCAGAACTGGACACCAGTTTTTGGATTCAAATGTGGTGGGGGCAGTCTGTCAGCTGGCACATCCCCAGTTGTCTACATTTTCCCCCATCTCCAAGACTCACCCTTCCCTCATTAGGGCAAGGCCACGCTGTTGTCTCCTGCTACTTATCCTATGGTGCTGGAGGCTGATTTGGGAAAGAGCTTGGTGAGATCTGAGTGCACACGTGTTTCCTGTGGCTGGCTGTAGCAAACTCTGCTCCACACCTGAGTGCCTTGGTGTCTGGCTCTCCTAGACCTCCCTGAGATCAGTGTGAGCCACGTGAACCTGACGGTGCGGGAAGGGGAGAACGCTGTCATCACCTGCAACGGCTCAGGCTCGCCACTGCCCGACGTCGACTGGACGGTGGCCGATCTCCACTCCATCAACACACACCAGGTAAGGGCTGTAGGACCTCAGTGCTGCCCATGCCTGATGTGGCAAGGGCAAGGCAGCTGCCATGGGTTCCCCAGGTCTGTGCATGCAGGGCAGGTAGATGGTGGACATTGCTTTAAAAATGTGAAATAATTGTCTCCAAAGGAAAATTGTGGCTGTACCCTATCCACATCGGAACCTGGGAACTACCTGAAGGCAGCAAACCCTTCTCTCTGCATGGCTAGAAGGTGAAGATGAGATAGCTTAATATCTCAGTGCTCCCTAATTGATTTAACTCATGTCTCCTCTAATGAAACTATCTGTTTGGAGGTGTCTGCAACAGCTGTAGCTGAAATGCAGCTCAGCAAGCTTTTTGAGAGGCGGGGCTTGTTTATCAGTGCTACAATGCTGTGGCTCTCTGCATTCCAGTAGTTGCTCTTATAAGATGTGGTGTATTTGAACAGGTGAGGAAACACCTCCCTTCAACCAGGTTCTAGTTGTCCTTGGATTTTGGACATCTTCTCACAGCTTAAATGGAAAACTGTGATCATCATCTAGGGACAGTAGCAGGGAGGAGAGGAGCCACCAGACACTGATTTCTGTCTTTATTTCTCTCTGGGCTTTTTAGACCAACCTCAACTGGACCAATGTTCATGCCATCAATTTGACCTTGGTGAATGTCACCAGTGAGGACAATGGGTTCCTGCTTACCTGCATTGCTGAGAACGTGGTGGGGATGAGCAATGCCAGTGTGCTGCTCACCGTCTACTGTAAGTAGCAGTGGAGAGACTTTGAACGTGCAGAGGTTGGAGGGCTGCCCTGGGAACCGTTGGAATGCATGGCCACTTGCTACCTGTGACATACTGGTTTTGTGGATGAGGATTAGGAGCTGAGCACAGTGAGGAGGAGGTGGATCCTTGCACAGCTCTCTAAGTGTCAGTATTTTTGCTTTTCTGCTGCTTCCATTAATGCAGAAATGAGCACTAGAGCAGGGGAGGAGCAGCAGTGCCACAGCAGTGGTGGGCATCTCTCCACCTATCTCTTGGAAGATCCAATAGAGAAAGGAAAAGCCGTGGAGGGACTAAAACTCTGTTTACAAACATATTGTTGCTTGACCTGATGCTGTGTGACAGGTTAAATGTCCCCCTTGCTAAAGCCAGTGTAAATCTTGCCTCTGATTTCAGGGATGTTAGTGCTTCCTCCCAGATCTGTTCCTTCGAAGTTAAACCTCAAATGCCATGTAAACATGCACATGTCAAATTTCAACTGTTCACTTTTAGCTGCAAGTAGCTACAATTTCTTTGTGCTTTCTAATATAACTTAGCACAAACCTGACCTTAAGAGGAAGTTTACACAGCTTTGTGCTCTCAAGCAGCTGAGATTTACTATATGTTGCTGTGTGTGTAATATTTGCCCTTACTCCATAGTTTGAAAATCCATCCCCCACCCCTAGCCTTGCAGAGACCCACGTGGGGTTCTGGCTAGTCTTGGTGAGCCCACGTGTGTCCAGTGCAGTGCAGGAGCACGGGGTCCTGTAGACAAGGCGGTCACGAGATAAGAAAAAGGAGAGCAGATGCTTTACTACTTTCTTATCCTCCTGATAAGTACTATTGATAGATTGAAAAATGGAGGTAGAGTTTAGATCAACTCAGAGGTGTTTGGTCAGCAGGTGGGTGTTTTTTGCACTCCATTTTAGCATCTTTTTCTCCACACGTTAAACAGCACTATGCCAATGCCTATATTCACCCATGTAATCCTCTAAGCTGCTGACAGTTTCTGCTCCCTCTGCTCCTGTTGCCCAGACCCATCACTCAGGCTGTAATTTCACGCTGAGAAGATCTGGGTTTGTGCGTGTAGGTGGCTGCCTGTTTTGAATCCTCCTTGCCAGGAAGATGTGAACAAGCCACATGCAGATTTAAGCTTGTGAGTGAAAGGAGGTGGCTGGGACATGGTTGTGTGGTTCAGGATAGCTGGGTGCTGGTGGGAGAATTTTGCTCAGCTCCAACTAGCTCTTCAATTTTTTCTCTTCTACCACCTTCACTGCCTGAAAAATTCAGTTCTTTTCCCCAAAGATGGGTCAAAGTTGGCGCATTGTTTTTGTTCCTTGTCTTTGCAGCTGGATGGTACCAGGAAAAGGAGAATTTCAGGGAAGACCTACGTCTTTTTGTGTCCCTTGTCTTTGTGTAAAACTCTGTTCTTCTAGTTCAGACCTTACCAGCCTTGGGGTTTGGGACCCTACATGTAGGTGTTGTAAATAGGGTTTCAGAAACGATGGCAGAGCAACATGTGAATTCTTGGAGTGTCCCAGGGGGAGGACAATGCATATGCAATAAACTGCAGGTGGAGTCTCTGCTTTTCTTTTCCCTCTCCCACTCTACTCCCTTTAATTAAAACACCCCTGGAGGGTGTTCGGCGGGTGAGAACTCCTTTGGGATATCCAGGCAGTCAGAACCCCCAAGGACAGGCAGTCGCTGAGGGATGTTTGCTTCCACAGCTATGCAATCCGAAATTGCTCAGTGTGACTGGAGAGCTCCCACAGGCACCTTGCACATGTGTAATGTAACAGGGCTACGTCACAGTGTCCTCCTTAACAGGGACAGGTGGCTTCCCCATGGTCCCTTGGGGGAACAAGAGCAGCACTAGGTGTGTGTACTGGGTGACTCCAAGCTTAATTGTTTCTGGTGAAAGGACTGTCCCTATCATTAATTTGTACCCCTGTTCAGAAGCCCAAGAGAGCTGGCTATGGCTCAGATCCTCCTTCTGAGGAGTGTGGAGTGGTTCTTGTGACTTAGCATTGCTTCTTTGCAAAAATCCATGGGAAAAGTAGGAGGAACAAGGGATTTTTGGAGGTTGTGTTTTCAATAACCTTAATTTCCATGAGCACAGAGACATGATGTAGGTGGAGGTGTGCTGTGAGCCTGCCGTGTTTCTCTCTGCTAGATCCCCCTCGCATCCTAACTCTGGAGGAGCCAGTGCTACACATGGAGCACTGCATTGCATTTGCAGTGCATGGGAACCCAGCTCCCACCCTTCACTGGCTGCACAATGGCCAGGTTCTCCGGGAAACAGAGATCATCCACGTGGAGTTTTACCAACAAGGGGAAGTGTCAGAGGGTTGCCTGCTCTTCAACAAACCCACTCACTACAACAATGGCAACTACACGATTGTGGCCACCAACCAGCTGGGCTCAGCCAACCAAACCATCAAAGGACACTTCCTTGAAAAGCCTTTTCCAGGTAGGATATTCAGTTTATCTCATTAGGGTTGCTTGCAATCCAAAGGTCTTACTATGGTCCCACCAGTAATCCTTGCACGTAGATAAGGCCTCGGCAGCCTAAGTTGGCCTTTTTGAGCAGCAGGTTGGAGGAGGTGACCTCTGGAGACCTCTTCTGACCAGTATGTTTATCCTACTCAAGTGTACTTTGGTGTCATAATTCTTTAACGCAGAGAGAAATGCCAACTGGTTTAGATAATTTGATTGTGTAACCTATTCTGTAGTGGTTTGGGGTTTTTTTTGGTAAGATCTTTAGGCATTTCAGTGGGAATAGGATGTAAGTTTGGCCAATTATTTTGGATCTCCTCTGGGGTGCCCCAAAGAGGCTGCCCATTTTTTTTAAGGTAATGTATTCTTCGATGTGATAGCTAGTTATGAGCTAAAAAAAGGAAAGCCCTTTGAAGTGATGCAGCTCTTCCTTTTTTATTTTTTCTTCGAGCTTGCATTTGTGAAATGATTAAAGCTGGATGCAGCAATGTCAGGATTGTTTTCTTTCTGAATATGACGTGTGCAATTCCAGAATGACAGGTCTACTAAAGATGCCACGGCTCAATTAGTCACTTTGCATCAGTTTGCTGGGATTTCTAAACTGACTGTCTGGAACTCCCCATTGTATTCCCTAGTGATTCAGGGCTTAACTGCAAAAAAAACCAAACCAAAGCATTTAAGGACATGAAGATCCAGCTCCGGGGAGTGCAGTAGAGACTTTTGTGGTGACCTGTCCACTCTCTGTAAGAGTGTGGAGGGTCTTGGTCTTCTCTCTGGCATTGCAACACCATGCTGGCCATCACAGAGTTAAGATCTGTGCATGATGCTGCTTTCAGAAATGATGCCATGAGAAAGTGGCAGCTCTAAATTGGCCCCTGCAGCCCAAGAAAATCCAGCAAAATAGGGCGTTTGCTAAATATAGAAAAATACCAACAGTACTCTCATTTATTATTTATATCACACCATATATGTACACAGAGTTTTCCCGCAGGTCAAATATCGTAAATGCAAACCCAAATCTCTGCCTTGAAGATCTGGCAATTGAACAAATGAGCTGATATGGATGGGTGTGTAAAATCTGTATTCTGGCTTCAAGGATGGTGCCCTGTTTGGCTATCTGACCTATTTATGTTTCCTTCTGTCAGGGCAGAAGAGCAGCTTATCAAATGTAGGTGGGTGAGGAGAGGTGCACAGGTTTGCAGTCTCAACTCTGTCAGGTCCCACCTTTGTGACTCAATTTCCCCATCTGTGAAATGGGGACAGTTTTTAAATAGGTGCTGGACCTCCAGAAAAGGGGACAGGTCTGCTGTTCCAGAGGGCTGATTTGGAAATGGAGCTGAGCTGTGCTGTGATGTGGGAAGACATGTGGATGTTTGAAGAGCCTCTTGTGTCAGAGACTCTGGGAGAACGGGATTGTGTGAAATATATGTAAAATATTGCCCTTGTGAGTGCATCTTCACCCACGCCTTGTGTGTGTTGGTGGTGTGGAGTACTTACTGACCCTGAACTATCTCTCAGCAGGAACTGACCCATTTCTTTTATTTCTTCTGATCCATAGTCCCAAGTTGTTCCTCACCCTGGCAGACCCTGTCAGCCCAATGCAGGATGTAATTTACTTTCCTTGAAGTTCGTTGCTCCGTCCACTGACACAGCTGACATTAACACTCAATGCAGCTGACGCTTATAATTTCCCATTTGAAGGTAGATTCCTCTAGAAAATGCCACAAATTGAAGGTTCCCCAGTGTGGTTCATTCAAGAAGCTTATTGCCTGTAGCTATTCACACGTGCAAGAGTTTTGCTGCCACAACCCAGGATGAGATTATTGGTCACAATTAATTAGAACATAGTGCATGGAAGATTTCCTATCAGCATAGAAAAGGACCTGGGACCATGTGTTTTTTAGAATACCCTGGTCTGCAACCTCTCATTGGTACCGTGCCAGGTTGTGCTTCCCAAGCTGAGAGGAGAAAGGTGCTGCTAGAAGCTAGGTGGGAGCTGAGAGATAAGCCCCATGCCATGTCCAGCTTTTCTATGATGCTGTGGCTCTAGGAGCCAGAGCAGTGGCTCCCATGACAGATTTGTGTCCTATCATGATAAAAATCTCATTGCATGTTGTCACTGGCATATCTACCGTAGGCTACCATCTCCTTATTTAATCCACAAAGGTTATTGTACCTACCTGCTCTGAGATGAGTGTTTGGGAACTTCTCACAGAACTCAAGTTGTCTGAAATGTCTTGGCTGTGCTTTATACTTTGAAAAATAGGGTTTAGTAAGAAAGAAAGGCTTTTTGTGGGTTTCTGTTGAATTTGCTTAGTTGAAAAATGGAAAGGGAAAAATGTAGAAGTAGCAAGAATTTTACGACTGGTCTCTGTCTGCTTTAATAGGGGAAAAAGTCTCCAAATAAAATATTTCTTCCTCTTTTTTTTTTTTTCCTCTCCCTCTTGCTAGAAAAAAAACAAGGAAAATTACTCTTCTGCTTGACTTGAAACAAAAATATTTTTTCAGGCTTTTTTCCCCTGGTTTGGAAAGCTGTGTTTGTCACCCGGGGGTTGTTTTACACTTCCCTTCCAAACCTCACCCATACTTCAGCGTGAACGTTTCAGCGTCCTTCCAGGAGCCCTCTGCCAGCAAAGCTGTGTAAACTCCAGTTAATATTGGGCTCAATTTCTTACATGGGCGAGTGAATTGAAAGCTGACGTTACTCTCATGCTATGTAAACTGAGTGTCACTGAGAGCTTTAGACCTCATCATCTGGGGCCTCAGCCGCCTTCAGAGCTGAAGGAGCTTTACTGAATAGACTGGAGCAGTCAAGAGGTTGACAGCAGGGACTGGCGTGGCTTTCAGGCAAGAGGCAGCTCTAAAATGGCCACAGCCTCTGTGTCCAGTTCAGATGCTATTAGCTTTTATGAGTGGCTCATGAAAAGGAGGTCAGAGGAGGTTTCCTCTAACCCCCTGCCCCAACAGGGCTCTCCTCCCTAGGTAGCTAGTCCTCATCCTCGTAGGATTTTGTCCTTGGGTGAACACTGCCATGCAAGGCAAAATCTGCTCCTCTCCCCTCCCCCTCCATGCTGCTGGGCCCTGTGTGACTGTTGAGCTTTGCTCTCCTGCTGAAAGTAGGATTGTTTAATGACCATTCAAAAGTTCGGTGAGCATGCTGCTAGTTGTTCTCCATTTTGGCCTTGCAGTAGCATCTCTCCCCTCCTGTTCCAACCCAAGGTCCTGCACAGTCACCCCTGTGCTCTCCATCCTAACCTCTAGCATGTCCTGCTGGCACATGTGCTGCAGTTTCCAGTTACAGCTGCCCAACAGGACAAAATATGAAAAGTTGGTTTCCTGGGCTCTTTGGGGTGGTGGAGTGTGTCTGAGGTGGGTTGGGAATGAATCCATTCTCCCTTTCCTGAGCTGCTAACTGTGTTGCTTCTCTGTTTGTCCTTTTCACAGAGAGTACGGACAACTTTGTTTCAAGTAAGTGTCTCCTTGCCCGTTGGATACTGTGGGTGTTCTAGTTTTGTGGTTCCCCCTGCCCCTCTGTGACTTACTCAGGAAGCCAAAAGCAAGTTGGGAGAGGTTGCACAAAGCTTCCTCATGTATGAGCAAGATGACTGGGGAGCTTTTGGTCAGCTGGGTAATCTCTAGAGCCCAGGAGATGTTCATTTCCCTCTAGCGACATCCTAAAGAAGGTCTTATAGTGGAAATTATGAGTGGTTGTTATGTAACAAAAGGGGTCTTGACTAATGACCAATCCCCAAGGCAGCTGTGCGTCATGGCCCATTTACAACATGCTCTGTAGCATGGACTAGGATGAGAAGCAGGATTTGGCTTCTGTAGTGTTCCCTCAACAGATTTTCTCCACCCCTATCCCTCCCACCCAAAAAAACCCCACCCCACATCCAAGTAGCTGTTTCTTCAGATCAAGTTCTGATGGAGTCAGTCTTGGTTTTTAACCCTACTTAGCCCAACAGATTTCTGAAAACTCTAGTGGATGGCTCAGGGGTGGAAGCCACCCACCCTGGAACACCAGGCACCCAAATGTTTCTCATTTGTAAGGTTGGAATGACTTCAGTGTTGTCCTGGCCTGTGTTTTCTCTGCTGATGTGTGCAGGGAACTCTCTGATGGTTGCTTTCGATGCCTTCTGAAGTAGAAAGTTGCAGCCTCTGTAAAGGGTGAATTGGATCTCCTTAGGTCAGGCCCTACCATCAGGGATGTGCTGGTACCTTGGGAGTCCCATGGGAGCCCTGTTGAATCTTCTGCCTTTGATATTTTGCTTACAGTTGGTGATTATGAAGTGAGTCCCACCCCACCGATCACTGTGACCCACAAACCGGAGGAGGACACTTTTGGGGTGAGTCCTGTCCTCTGCAGAACTGTTTTGCATGCATTTCTTGTTATTGATGGCTCAGTATTTGCATTCCTGTGCTCTTTCGAGATGTTTGCAAGGAAAATCTCTTCCTTTATGACTCAAGACAACAATCAGAAGGATTTTGTGGCTTCTGTCAGGCAAGTAGAATACTGACAAGAACCATCTGATCCTCTTGGGTCTGCAGTGTGGAACCAGGGAGCTCTTTGAAAATAAGGCATCCTGTGAAGTTGCTACTGGCAGGTCAGAAATTCTCACTCTAAAAAAGTAGCACCCAGAGAACAAACAAACAGGCAATTGTCTGTTTCAGACTATTATTGAGCTGTTAAGTTTAGCCCTGTGAGGGATTCAGATTTGCTTGGTTCAATTCTGTCAATGCCAGTTTGCCCTCTCTCCTGCTGTGCAGGGCATGCCAAAAATGAAAAAGGAAAGAAAGCCTACAGCTTATCAGATCTCAACATTGTCTCTCTTCCACAGAATAGAAAGGTAGAAAGAGGAAAAAAATGTGTGTATAAATATTGGGGTGAAAAAATCAGCATGTTACATAATTGCTCTAATTCTGTGAAAGTTTAAAGGTCTTGAAACTCACTAGGCACATAACGCATGAAACTCAATCCACCTTGGTTTCAGTTCTCATCCAGCTGAAAATCTCCTATAACTGAAGTGAAAGCTTTGAACGGTGAGACTGGAGTAATAATGTGCACTAATATTAAATATAAAGCACAGAAAACAATCTAGGAATGAAAACAGAGCGTGGTAAAATAAAAAATTTTAAAATATCTAGTGGCTTATGTATCAAGGGCAGAGAAAAGGGTTGCAAAATGAAATGACTTTTTCTTGGTTAAATGATGTATTTTCTATTATGGCAGAATAAAGTTTTGCAAAAGGAAGCAGTGTATAAATGCATCACAAGACCCGGGACGGGAGAACAATTGGAAAAGTGCCAAAGAAATTGTTATTTACATCAATGCAATAAAAGTATCTCAAGCAAAGAGTTGAAGGAATAAATATTCATAAATATTAAAATAACCCTGGGATTGTAAACCCTTTAGGGCAAGGAGGTTTTCTTTCCTCTGCTTGCACACTTGACACAGTGGAATTATGGTTCCAGCGAAGGACTTTGGACACTGTTGTAGTATAAATATTTACCATTCAAAATTACAGTAAACAGGGAGAACCATTAAAGGCTTTAGGAAAACCAAATGTTTTTTGTGGAAAAGAAACTGCAACAGTTATACTTAATTTCTTCTGTTTTCCTTTTGTGGTATGTTATTTTCCTTCCTCCTTTGTCCTGAGGGATGCTTGGACAGAGACAAAGTTCTCTTTCCTAAAGCATTTGCTGCTGCTCCCGTGTATTCCCAGCTCAGGTTAGTATAGTGTTAGTGTTGTGACATCCTAGCACAGCCATGATTTTGGAAATGGAGGCTCATGATGTGGTGCAGAGAAGGGAGAGCCTTGTTGTTGTAGCAGGAGTCCTCCTTCTCTGCAGATATATGGAGTAAGAGGCTGAGGAGAACTGGTGCCAGAGCAGCATCGCTGATGGGGAAATTCTGGATCTCCCAGTCCTGTGAACAGCCTGTGATGCTTCCAAACTGTGCCAGAGCCCTTTGCTTTAGCTTGCATTTTCCTCTACAGCTGGTATCCATGGGGCTGCAGCAGATGATATGAACCTAGAGAAAGGTTAATTGGGCAAGAAGATGTTGTATTTCCAATCTGGACTCCTAAATTCCTCTGACTTGACTCTCAGGCTTTTTCCTTTCAGGTTTCCATAGCGGTTGGGCTGGCAGCTTTTGCTTGTGTCCTCTTGGTCGTCCTCTTTATTATGATCAACAAGTATGGCCGGCGGTCCAAGTTTGGGATGAAAGGTACGTGCAGTCACTTTCTTCTAGCAGGAGGCACCTTCCAGGATTGCCCGGCTCTTAGAGCACACGTGGAAAGGTGTTGTGGTTTCACTCCTACATTGTCAGTGTCGGTGCAAAGCCTTCTAAAGAGAATGTTCTCCAGCCCTCTTCCATTTAAGAGAGTAATGGAGGTATACAGGCTGGTGATTCTCACCTGTATGTGCTTCTGGTGGGCAGAAGTATGCATGTGTTTTCCTTATCAGTACTTAGCTGCATCTACAGCTTGCCCAGAAGAGCTTTGGGCCTGTTTCCTCCAAACAGGTGTTAAAGGAGTTGTACTCAGCATGTTCTTGGGTGAAATCTTTTTCGTGGACTTGCTGCATGGATTTCCCCTTGCATTGCATTGGGTGCAGAGCACAGGGAGTGCAGGGGGAACAGAAGGATGTGAAATTGGTCTGGGTTCTGTTGGAAAGTCAGATGCACCCCATCTGTGAATGAGGACCAAGATGCTGCTGTAAGGTCCCTGCTGGGGAAGCAATTGTTGACCTATCTTTCAGCGATGTGGACAGTCTTTCTGCTGCCTCTCTGTTGGAAGGTTTTCTCCTCTGCATCGTGAACTTTTAGGAGCTATTTCAAATGTCCTTGGTAGTGATTGGAAAGTGAGAAGGCATCTGATGTTTGCCAGGCAGAACTGGTCTCTCTGTCCTACCAACACCAGCGCTGTGATGTGATAGAGCTAATGCCAGGAGAAAGTAGATGACTGCCATCTGATTTTTGTGACTCTGCTGGTATCTGCAGTTGGACAGCGTTGGTGGTGCCCAGTGAAAGTTGGAGAAGAGCCTTCACATGACAAAGTAGTTCCCAGCCTAATTGGTGGCTCATGCAAATACTGTCTGAAGCCAGGCTTTGACAAACATGAGCTTCTCCTGAGGCTCCTGAGTTGCAGCCTGTCCCCTGGCCTTGCTGGTGTCTGCATTGCAGGGCAGGTTGATAGGTTTGAGAATGTTTCTTGTGCTTGCCTAGGGCTTTGTTTGCTTTACGGAGACATTCCTTGAGTAGGTCCAGATGGGATTCTGGCTGGAGTTTCCCCTATGCATCCTATGGAGATAGAAGACAGGACAGTTAATTAAATAGCAAATCTTCTACACAAACTTAGCAATATTTAGTCCATATGTCCAATGATAAGAACCATCTGGTAGGGTGTACTGACTGGTGGGTGGAGTAGAGGAATGGAAGACATGGTTCCTGGGATCAATTCCCAGTGCTTCTACTGACTCACTTAGTGTCCGTAGGCAATTAGCTCTCTTAACCTCTGTCTCTGCTTTAATTTCCCCATCTGTAAAATTGGGATGATGTTACGTGCCTTCTGGAGGGATTTGTCAGAACACTTTGGAAGTGCTTGGGCATTTGCCATTGATGGGACTTAGAGATATAAAAATAACTTCTGACCCTAGTGGAAGAATCAAAGAAGAGTGAATGTTCTGTTAGTAACCAGTCTAAGTGAACAGATGTGTATAAGTGCTCAGAGGTGTTTGGACAAGTGTGTTCTTGGATATTTTGCATTCCCAGAAACCAGAAGGGTGCTGTCATGGGCCTTGTGTGTGTGCAGTTTTTGGGAGGCAAAAACATTTAGCCAAAAAATCCTGCTTTCCTCCTCCTCATACTGTATTTCTTCCAGTTCTGATGTGAATTCACAACCCTGCAAAGTTTCTAGAAGTTTTATTGATGGCATTACTTGGAAAGACGAGAGTTGATAAATTAAATACTTCTTTAAAACCAGGGACATAGCTCTTTAATAAGTGACAAAGTGCCATAGATACCACCATGGGCTGCCTAAGGTCTGCTCCCCATTGGAGGCTGCAGATCCTTCTGCCCTGTGGACAATTTCCCTAGCACACTTGCTCTGAGCCTCCTGATTTCCTGCAGCATCTCTTCTACCTACACATTTTTCTTTGGCCATAGTGCCATTGTCAACTGCCTTGCCACTAGCCTTTGCATTTTTAGCCTGTATCTCCCTTGTTTGCATCTTGCTTGCTACCAAACCTCACCATTTTTATATCCACAACACAAATGCAGCTCTTCCATTCACCTGTAGTGGCTGGGTGGTTTGATGGTACCCTGGCCATGGTCTGCCCTAGTAGCTATAGCTGGCTTGTTTCTCACCACCACAAGAGATGTCACAGTCCTCTCCATGCTTTCTGAAATGCAGTTTCTGAGCTCTCATTCCTTGCTACTCAGCAAGTCCATGAGTTCAGAGCCTTTGCAGACAGTCCCTATCTGACAGTGGTACCTTGAAGCTTGTGTTTGTCCCATGTGTGCTGGATGTCTCTCTCCCCAGTGTCTCATCTTTCACTCTGCTAATGGGCTGCTGTTCCTTTCCTTCTCCTTGGAGTCTTCTTGTTCATGGAGTGATGACCTTGTCCAAATCATCAGATAACTTTGATGACCACTAAGTGGTCCTGAGCTGTTTCTTCTCGGGCTTAGGTACAGGTTCTGCCAGGACAGGACAGAGCAGCTGAAAACCACCTCCACATCTCCTTCAGCCAGTACTTTCCTCTGGGTCCCTAACTATCAGTTAATTCTTGGGCAGGAGCCATCCTCCATGGCAACCCAGCGTCTTACCTTTTACTAAGAAAAAAATCCAAACCCTGAGTCTTTTTGGGAAAGTGCATCATTCCCTGAATCAGGAGCTGTTTGTCGCCAGCTGATATATTGCCACTTGTTGTTGAAATCCCAGCTTGGCAGGCCTGCAGGAGCAGGTTTTTCCTGTTGTTTTTGTCATGGACACAGAACATTGTGTGCTCATGTTGGACACATTACCCAAAGCACCTCATGAGTTTCTCAGAGCACATCTTTTTCCTTCTGCATCTCCTAGCATAAAGCAGATGGTTTATCTCCTGGAAAGAGAGGTGAAGTTGGAGTGACAAGGTTGATGTCAACATTGGGCTGAAAAGTCCCCATGGCCAGCCTGCTGGGTTGGCCACCAATCTTAAAAGTGGACTAATGGGCTGTCAAGTGTCCAACACCCCAGCTGCCTTTGAAAAGAAAGTCACTGTATCTCGGGGCACATATGCTGGGGAGGACTACGAGAGGATAGCGTGTCCACATTTGTCCTCTTCTGGCTGGTAGCACACCCTTGGAGCATTGCACGGGAGCCCTGGCAGGGCCACTGCTCTGGTTATGACCTGGCTACTGATACAGCCAACAGTCAAGCGGTGGAAAAGCCTGCGCGGCCAAGCGAGCCGTCAACGGGCTGGAGCAGTGGCACCAACAAAAGCTCCTTGTGAAGGGGACTCTGACGCGCTGTGCTCCTGGCTGGGCTCGTGGAGGCTGGCTCTGTGCCACCCCCCTCGCCTTGCCCGGCTCCCTCCGGAGAGGGCATTCATTAACGGGATGGCTGAGGGCAGGGCTCCTTTCTGGCTGCCTGTCGACTTTGGCTCCCGTAGCTGGGGGGGAATAGGGGTGTGCTGAAGCAGCTAAGGGGGGGTTGGCGGGTCATTGGAGCTGGAGTGGCCGAGGCAGCAGGAAAATGGCAAACAAAGTGTCTTTTTGTGAAACTCAGTGTTACACGAGCAGCATGGAGGGGAAACCGCTGGGAAAAGTGAATGTGAAAAATGAGACACGTTGAAGTTGCAGACATGGGCTGCAACTGCTTGCTGAAGGGTGAGGTATCCAGAGAGGGAATTGAGATGCTTTTTAAAGCCTTATGTTAGTGTGGGAAGAAGACCTAGGATATTGCAGAGCAAGAAACTGGGAGTCAGGGCCTTTTGATTTACTGCTGTGTCCATGGGGAGTGGGTTTTACAAGTGAGATGGAGGACATGGGAGTGAGGAGCCCCACATCTGACAGTCGTTGCTTGCTCTGGTTCCTGGGCTCCATGTCCTGTGTTTGCTGACCACCCGCCGGAGGTGGAGGGTTTTACACCTCACCTTCAGGGGTCAGGCTTGTCACCACAAGCCTTGTAAACCTATGGCTTCCGATCAAAGTTTAATCCCAGCAGATGACAGGAAATGAAATTTCGTAATATAATAAAAAAGCCACACACAAGTCCTGGGACTAACAAAAATGAAATTTCATAAAACAGTAATAATGGCATAGAAAAGTCCTGGGACTAACAAAATGTTCAGATGGCACAGTGATGGAGGCCATCTAAGTGCTTAGGTTGATGGACTGAAATATACGCTCCTTTTGCTTATTTTCTGTTACATTTGCAAATGCCTAGGGATAAAGGCTGTGTGTTCATGCATATTTCTGTGATGTGTTCCTGGTGCTGCACAACTTAAAAAAAAAATAAAAAAACAAATGGAGTTTTCCAAGATATGGGGAGAAAGATGGTAGAGAAAATCCAGAGACAAGCACTTGTCATTTTGCTGAGATGAACCATTTTCCAGGCTCCGAGATTAAAATCTCTTAGATTCTCCAAATGATGTTTTCTTCCTTGGGTAGAGTCGGTGCCAGCTGATAGTTTAGACTTGGTTACAGCTGGCAAAGAGTCGATTGCTCTTTAATCTGATTTCCTAAAGAAATAAGGCGTGCGATCGTGCTGCCTCTCTGCACACATGCATGTGTGTACAGCTCTGCCCGCCTGGTTCTGCCCTTTCTCTGCTGAAGCTCCTGGATCTACCGGCTGGTTCCACCCAGCAGAGAGGTGGGAAGGACTTAGAGACGCCTTTACAGACATCATGGAAATAGGGGGGCTAAATCGAGGATGACGGCTTGGGTGATGTCCTACTGATGGAATGCCTTGAGCCTTTACAGGCATTGGAGAGTCCATATGGAAGCTCAGCCTTGGACAGAAAAGCAGAACACAGGGAACGAGGCTTTCATGGGTTCTGCTGTGGTGGGTGGTGTGTACATCTGTACACATGCATATACATATTTTTCTTTCTGAATAGGCAGAAACAACAAGGAGGTGGGGGAGAAACGAAAGAACAGTAAATAAATACTGCCTACGCTTTCTGTAATGTTTGAGGAATCACATCACTATCAGTTCATTTGGTATTTGTTCTAATAGTCCTGATCAAAGTGCTGGCACTGCTGATGTGCATGTGGATGTCAGAAGTACTTGCAGAGCTGTTCCATTGTAATTTAGCATTAGTTAATAGGTACTTAAAGTAAAGTGGTTGCCTGTTTGATTATGATTGGGGGTTATTAACATTTTTTTCCATAAACAGATGGTAACTGTCCGCTGAGTCGATTGCAGAACAATTCCAGGGTTCTGATTCAAGAGGACCACCTCCTGCAAAGATATCTGGGTGCCTGGCTTTTTGCTTTTGTTGATTTGTTTCTCTCTTTTTTTTTTCCTTTCCTCTTTCACCACACAATTATTGCTGCAGCTTTAAAGGAGGAAAAAACCAATATACAAGAGCCGTGACCTACCTTTGAGATGAGGCTTAATTCTGACCCATGTTGCCTTGGCCAGGTCTGGCTATAATCATGCACTGGTGGTTTTCCCTGATTGTTTGTTTGCAGCTGTATAGGCATGAACAAACACTCTGCAGCTTGGAGAGCCTGCACCTTAAGGGTTTAGTTGCTCAGGAGAAATCTGTGATCAGGGCCCTTTCATTCTATCCTCCCTGGGGCCCTGCCACGGAGTGGGACCGGGAAGAAAGAGAGCATAGAG
Organism: Brachypteracias leptosomus; assembly: GCA_013401335.1. NCBI lineage: Eukaryota > Metazoa > Chordata > Aves > Coraciiformes > Brachypteraciidae > Brachypteracias > Brachypteracias leptosomus. The sequence continues at coordinate 1,309,764 of VYZX01023498.1, forward strand.
TAATATCAGCCAGCCTGGCATGGCTGCAGGAGAGAAACAGCCATACATTAAAAGCCATGGCTAACCATGGGGATTCAGGGATGTATGGTGAGCCATACTAGCGAGCTGGAGATGGAAGCCAGTTGCCATTGCTTTCTTTGAGCCCAGGTGTGTGATGCACAGAAGCCCAGTGGTGCTGAGGGACTGAGCCTCCTGAAATGTGTGGGCAGAGTGACCGTGTGGGGCTGTTGGAGGTCGGGGCTTTTCCTTGCTGGTATCCATCTGTTTGTTTGAAAAGCCCCTTGAGATAGACTTCTTGTGTTTGGTGTTACTTGATTTTATTTGCCTGGGAAGCAGATTGAAAGGGCATGTGCTTTCACTGGGGCTTCTTCCTATAAATACCTGTTTATGCTCTGCTGAAGTGCAAACTGTGCTATTTATATATTTTTTTAGTGCTTTCAAGGTGATAAAGCATACAGCTCTTCAAACGGATAAGTGCCTCGCCCTCTAAGCCATGCAGTGTGTAACTGGTGTGATGGCAGCAAGGGAAAGCTGTTCTGCAGCCCTGGGCTCCTCGACAAACCTTCAAGAGATCCCACTGCTCCCCTGAGGTGCTGTCACAAGGCACCTGCTTCTGCCTCTCCTCCCTGCGAAGGCAGGTCTGCTCTCAGGCCAGTAGTTAATGCTCACACTACTTGTCCTTCAGTCCCAGGTGGTGTTAGTTGAGTCAAGGCTTTGAAAGATGGGGTGGTACTGTTGCTTGACATTGCCTGAAGAAGCAAGGAGCCGCCCTTGGCTGGAGAGATGCACCCAGGGGGGTTGGAGAGATGCATCAAATGACCCTGGAGGAGAAATGGTTAGCAGATCTGGATTTATTTAGATCTGAGTTTATTTAGAAATAAAACATTTTCCTGCTCCCAGAAGTATTAATAGATTATTTATAAAGGAAATAGAAAGTGCACTGACCAGCCATTATCTGTTTCAGTTGCTTTTACAAAACCAAAGTGTGTATTTTAGGCGCCTACTAAAAGCTAAAGTTAAAAAAAGTCAGGTCAGTAGTTTTCAGGTGACCCGAGAAGCCCTGAGCCTCCTTCACTTCATGTTCCTGCAGGCTTTTCCCCTCCATGTGTGACCTTCCTTGGTCACGGGTGCACACATTTGCTCTGGTCACGAGCTGGGTGCTGGTCTCCAGGTGCACCTCTTGCCCCGAAGGAGCCCTAGGGCATGGTTGATGTTTACCCAGGGCAGGTCTGTGTTGGCAGGTGTCTCATCACTGACTTTCACAAGAGGTTCTCACGTTACTGTGTCAAAAGCTGTGCAAGTGACCCTCATCTTACCCCTGATTCAGCATGATGTGAACTCTCAGCCAAGGTTATGGAAAGATGTGGAGTTTTTTATAATTTTGTTGAAGCTGGTGCTGTTCCAGGCTCAGCGTTGGCTTTTCCACCTGCAAAGCATTAACTAGTGGCAGCACTGGGGATCCTGCTGCTTGTGGCACCGTGCTTGCTTCTGCCTTTGTGTACGTGGTAGGCACAACCTTGAGGAGGGAGAGAGTGAGAATGAGCCATGGCTGCTTCCCTTGTGCCACAGGGTCAGGAGGATGTCCTTCATCCACTCACTCAGGAGCAACTGAGTGGCCCCAGTTCCTCATCCAACTGTTTGCATACATCTTTTCCACAGCTGAGAAATGGCCCAGGCTCATTCACCTGAGCAGCCTCCCCCAAGGACCATGTGTAAGGTGCTAATCCTCAGGGGGCTCCTCTCCACAGCAGTGATGCTCTTGCCTGCCTGCCCCTTTCCTCCATGGTTCCAACCTGTGTTTGCTGCTTGGTCTGAAGGTGTCTGGCCGTCTGTCTAGATGTGACTTTGCTTTAGTGAAAGATGCTGGAATGACAGCAGAGAGCCAGAGTAATTCTGTATATCTCCAGAACAGGTACTGCATGCAGCATCAGGATAGGCTGGTTTTTTAACCACTGTAACTAGTCTGATGAAGAGACATCTCCACAAGCCTTGTGTCCTGTGTGCTCTTCTGCATCTCTGAAGGCAGCCAACAACCAGGCAACTAAGTGTCAACTTTGATGTGGCTTTAATAAGGTGCAGGGCAGTGTGGGAAGAAGCAAAGGGCTTTAATTAATATTTTAATTGCAGTTTTTGTGTGCTGCAGTTGTCCAATTATTCTTTGAAAAAGATTTTGCTACTGTTAATGCTGATAAACGGTCCTCTGGGAGGGTGTCCCTGGTGAGTTCATCACCTCTTCCTCCTCGTGAATTGCTGTAGGATTGTCGTTCATTTACATGGTGTTTAACCAGGAGTGCTGAGATCTGGCACTCTGTCCCTAAACCCTGGAGCAGGAGAGCTTCACTCTTGGTCACGGGACAGGTGACTGCGATGTAAATGACAGGAGTAGCAAGGGCAGCGTTTGGCAGCTGTGTAAGCAAGTGGAGACAAGAAAGAGAATGGTGCTGCTTAATTTTGAACCTGTGCCGAATGTACTTGGAGTGCCTCAAAATTTGGAGACAGCAGAATAACCTCCCAAGGGGATGGGTAAAAACTGTCACTTGTTTAAGCTTCGACTGGTGAAAGCACTGAGGAGGCAAATTGTAGAGAGCACTGGAGCATCTGATGATCTAATGGACTTGTTCCATCTCCAACTTCTATGTCTTGTGGTGCAATAATGAGCCTGCTGGTGTCCTGGAGAGCCCCAAGAAACTCGTCATCAGCACCAGTGCTTAGCGTCGGTTGATGAAGGTGGGAAAGGTACAGAACCCTCTGTGATGCTCAGGCATTTCATTTTGATCTACAACTATGCTATTAAAAATCAATGGACCAGAAGATAATGCCTGTACACAAAGGCACCTGAGTAGGTTTTTGTGCGCAGGAGGAATAAATCATGTTTAGATTCTCATATTTTGTGTCTGAGGGGCAGGGTTATAATCCAGTTTGTTTTGGAGGGTGGTCTTCAGTTGGTGCCATGGCCCTGGATAATGAAGGAGGATAGAGGGTGACATGCTCTGCTACCTTAAACCTGGCTTGTAGCTTGGGAAAGGGACCTAGGAGATCTCCTTACCTGTGGCCACATCAGTCTCACTTCAGCCCGGTCATCAGCTTTCAACGTGCTCTGCTCTACACTCAGGCCAGATTGCAAGATCTCTCCTCTGCTCTCAGGCTTGCATTGTGAGAAGATCGCGGAGCTGGTGCTCATAGCCATCTTCTACATCTTGTGGCATCTTTGCTCCCTTTATCTACCAGAACCTGCTAGCTGCAGAAAAGTTTTTTCTTCATTGTTGTACTTCACCTTGGCCTAACATCTGCAGGAGTCACCAGCCTCTTCTGGAAGCGGCTGTTTCACATCAGGAACCTTATGCTGCATCCCAGCATCCTAAACACCTTGGTGATGGGGTGGTTTTGTGGCTCTGCTGGATGCCCTCTGATCTTGCTGAAAGACCTGACTTTGTGACCAGCAAGGGATTTTCACCACAGAAAAGGAAAAAGCTGTTTTTTCAACAGGGCTCTGATCAAAAAATGGTCTCTGGCAAGGTGGTTTTGCCACATCTGCCTTTGACACCCAAGTCAAAGCGGAGCTGCAGCTTCAGAAGTGGCAGAGGGTGAAAAACCATATGATTATGGCAAAATAAAAAGGAATAGATCTGTTTGGATTTTGGATTAAAAATTCTGTGGCTTAATTCTCATTCCACCTGAACCAGCTACAGGAGGAGCTGGTGCCTGTGAATCTGCATCTCCATCTTCTTGCTGTCCCACAGTGTGCTTCATCCTCCCCAGCAAACGGCAAGTTCTTCCCGGTGTAACACAGTCAAGAGTCAGAGAAGAGGCTGCAAATTAGCGTGAAGGGAAAAATACTGTTTTCCTTCACCCTGTTTTTCCTTCAGAGTAAGGTTCACATGGCATGGACTGAGATACTGCTGCCACAGTAGCTCCAGGATGGGCAGCGTGCCGGTGAAGCTCCTTGGTGGCACCAGTGTCCTGATGCAAGGCCGGCCACTGGTGCAGAAGCCTGCGGTGCTGAGAGAGCTGCTGGGATTGGGGCAGGGGAGAACTGGCCCTTTTGTTGCTGACAAGACGATTTCATCTGGATGCTCTAAAAGCTCTTGTGACATTTGCAATTTTCCAGATGGATAATGAAAACCTGTGAGCAGGGGCGTCTCGGTGGCTTTCAAAGCGCTTGCCTGTGGAGCTGCGTCCATTGGTTTCTTATCTGCTGACGGGGCTTAATAATCATTACACTGAGTGGAGCCGGCACTTGGGGAGGCAGGTAAAGCTGCTGCTGCCCTTGGGCTGAGACACATTTCTCACTGTGCAGCACGGAAATGTGGATTGGAGCTGCAGATCCTTGTCCTGACGAGCTGATTTCTTGCCTCTTCTCCCAGGCTGTGAAGCTCTTCAGGAGCTGCTGGCTGGGTCTGCTCACCTCTTGCTCAGAAGCCCCTCCACAATGTCTCGTGACATCCAGGGATGCTGCTGGGTCTGGCCCAGGGGCTGTGGTGCTTCCTCTGGGCTCCTGCTTCAGTCCTGCTTTGGAAAGAGAAAAATAGAGCTGGAGTTTCCCACAATCAGCAGGTGCATGGTCCATGTGAATAAGCAAAACACGACTTCATCCAAAGTGCTTGTGGCAAGGATGTGCTCTTTTTTGGATTGATGCTGGGGGTAATAATTAGCACCATCTTACCTATTAAGCTATGATATATTTTTTTTATGAAGGGGAGATGTCTGCTATTATATAAAGGAAAGAAAACCCTCGTAATTTTGAGACAACAATGGTCTAGGATCAATATTTATTCTTATTGATTTCTTAATTGATTTCTCTGCCTTTTTTTCATTTGTGTTTTGGGTAAATTCCAATGCTCATTCCCATGCATGCAGCAATGGGATGCTGCAGCAGGGCTGAGTACCCAGCAAGGGGCTCTGGTACAGTGGGGCAGGGCAGGAACTGCTTCCCCTGGTGGGGTGTAATGCTGGGGATCCAGCTGCTGAGGGCTGTAGGGAGGACGTATGAAGTGCAGGGTTTCTGCACTGGTCACCAAAGGTGCTCTGAGGCCAGACTCAGGGGCAGGGCAGTTTGCTGCTGAAGAACTACTCTGTCTCTGTTTAAGTTAACTCATTACATGCTTTTACACCTCATAGCCCTAGCTTCAGCATCACTGGTCATGCCCAGGGTTGTTGGCAGCTGCTCTTCCCGCAGCACTGAGCAAGGGTACAGATGCAAACCTTCTTTCATCCCAGCTCAGTCCTTCCAGTATCATCGTGTATTTTGTTGTTGTCCTTTGCCAAATTCCCTTGACATGTGGGAAGCTCCTGGCCCCTCCCAGGGCTTGATGGGGACACCTCCTCCCTGTGCAGAGCACGGTCCCATTGTTCTGCTCCTTCACAGGATCCTGTCACCACCAGTCCATTTGGACATTAACTGTTTTCCGGATCTCTGCTTCCTAGTAATTTGGGGATTTACCTCCAAAACTTGTTTTTCTTTAATGTTTTGGAAGATTTCATCTTGTGTTTCTTACTTCTGCCTATGTTCGCTGGCTAAGAGACATGCTGCTTATGTGATGCTGTGTCTTTGGTGCCACTTGACTTATGAGAAGGTAGCAGAGCTGGTGAGAAGGAAGTAGCTCTGCTCAGTCATTGAGCCACCATGTCAGTGGTGGCTTTCAGAAATTATTATGGTTGCAGCTGACCCCCTAAAGAGACACATATGAACAGCTTAGCTAATTCAGTGGGTTTCTTTCATTTCCGAATAATGAATAAAGATGTTAGATAAACCCAGCCTTAGCACCAGTCCCTGTGGTGAGTCTCTCTGGCTTAAAGCTTTGCCGTATTTGTGCCACCCAGGCTGGCACTAGCAGAGAAGAGGCACGTAAATCAAATTTACTGTTGTTATTAATACTGTTGTATGACAGTGCTCATATCCAAGCCAGTCTGAATTAATTTTTCAAGGAAGTTTTTTCTGAGACACTATCAAATATTTTACTAAGCCCAAATATATTACAGTCTTCATTGACTAATTTTGTAATTCAATCAGGGGAAAATAAGGCATTGAAGGTAGTTCAGCATGATTTGTTTTTATAGACCAACTGCTTCATCCTCTCTATTCTACTATCATTTAGCTCTTAAATATTTTTTTTCTTAATATTTCTTTTGGTTTTTTTACTATAAATTTAAAGTTAAGCTCATTACTTATTCCTGCACATCAGCCAGGAGTACAAATACCAGTTGTATGCATATATATCTATATAAAGGGAAATGTTTTTACAGGTTTACAGTACATCTGCATTCTTGACAAGTTTCTCAGCCTGGAATTAAATTGGTGGCAGCAATTGGGTGCTTGGCTTGCCTTTTGGGTGCTGAGTGCTTTTGCTGAGTATCCTGCTATGGGCTGTTGCAGGTCTGCCCCCTGGACATGTGGGACTGAGAGAGGAAATATTGCCGAATTTGCCAGTAAGGCATTACTTAGCTGTTTCGACCATTATTTCATTTTCATTCTCTTTGCTTTTTATGTATGTATTTTATTATTTAAAATGTTCCCCTGTCTCCTGTTTGTTCTCAGTCTTGCTTGATCTAAAGTGTCGTGATAGAAATTGAAATTAGATGCAGCCTGATTTCACTCCTGAGTGCCTGTAGAAATCCCCTTCCACTCTGCTGCTGCAGGACAGCTGGCTTTTAGATTTTTCTTCCCCTTTTTATATTGTTATTTAGTTCTTAATAACAAAACATATGGTCTTGACTACGTTTCTTTTCTAAGTTTATTATGCTACTGGTGTATTTAGGAGTGATTTGGGCTTATTATCTCTGCTGAAAGGTTTCAAGTAATGCTTCTTGGCTGCTACTGTCTATTAACGTGATATTGGAGCTAATGGGATGTCAGCATGTGCCAAAAACCCCTCATCAGCAAGGCACATGTATTCCACCCTGGCATATTAAAACTGAAGTTGTGAGGGTAAAGCAGTGCACCTTTCTACCTTTTGATATATGTAGGCGAAGACATTGATTTAAGTTCTGCTGAACTCACTGTGATCAGGTCACACCAAAAAAAGTTGCTGCTTCTTAAATGCATCCCAACAGAGAAGCTAAAACCTGTGTTGGGTTTAGGGATGCTTCAGCAAAGGGCATCTCACTGGGGTTGGCTCCTGTGAGAGATTTGCTGGGGTTTCAGCCAGTGATGTTGGAACCCGTCATATGGGCAGATTATTTAATGTGTCTCTCTTTTTACCCATATGTGGTTCTCAAAGCCATCAGACTTTTGTGCAAATTCATGATAACTTACAGGTCCTTTAACATCCTCCATTCTTAGCAGAGAACCTTCAATCTTGAACTCAGCACTTGAGAGCTTTTCCCAAGAGGCATTTCCAAGTATTTTACTTTCAGATGTCAGTACTAAGCTGGCATGTACATACAAAGCCCTGTGTGCTTTGGGACCTCCGAGCTCTCTTCTATTGCACATGTCTTCTGAAAACTTTGACACTTGCACCATCCCTATCCTACTGTGTGCTTCGGACAGCACGGAGCTTTATGACATGCAAAGGCTTTGCAAAGTTGGCAATTGGGAGATGAGAGGAAACGATGTGGAAGGATGAGGGAGAGGTGACACAGTAGCCCAGGTGCTTATTTGACAACCTAATGCTTCATGTCATCCTTATCAAAGCAGGTAGGGAAGGAGGAACCTCCTCTCTCCAAGTGCTTTGTGCGTGCAGAGCACAAGCGCGTGTGCACATGTGTACACACAGGCACGGCAGAGGAATAAAGGTAGGGAGATGCTTTATGAAGTTGTTAGTAGCTGACAGTAAGTGCCTATTTATCTGCACTGAGCTGCGGAGCCTGGGAGAGGCTGGAGGGAGATTTGCTGTCGAGCAGGCTCTTTAAGGATAAATAATCTTGCCTGGAATTTGCGCTAATGATTTCCTAAGTGCGCTGGTATGTGTTGAGCGGTGGAGAAGGAGGGAAGGCGATGCTTGCATCTTTTTTTGGGCTGTGAATGGGGAAGGCGGGAGGAGGGAGCAGCAAGCGTTTCCCATTTTGGTTAGCAGTGTGGGAGATGGAAAGTTGGTGATTGAATCTTGATTTCTTTTATCGGTCTAGTAAGCACAGTAGCTATGGGAGACGTGTGGCCCATGGATGTGGCTCCACTGAACATGTTGCAGTCCTCGAGACTTTCTACTGGAGGATGTTGTCTTGATAAAGAGGTCGGTTGATAAAGAATCCAGCACAGCTCTGTCTGTTTAAATTATGGAGAAGCTACCTACAACTGTCTTCATCAGGTAGCAATGAAACCAAGGCAAAATACAAAACCCCATCTCTCTGGAGCCAAAGGCTGTCCTATGCTAATGCAGAGCAGGAGGAACCATGTGGGAGCCTGCAGTTACTAACCTTATGCCTCCATCACACTTGGATCAGGTTCAACAAAATTATCTCAACGTGAAATTACTACAAGTCTGAAGATTTGCATTTAAACTAATCTGTCCAGAGCCTGGAAGTAGGTGTGCAGACTCCTGTGTGTTTTGAGCGAGCAGGAGCACTGTGGGCAGCGTTCCCTGTGTTCATGCTTTATGCTGAAGGTGCTGAGGAGCAGGGAGTCAAACATCTCATGGTACCAAAGCAAGTCTTCAGGATATCAAGACATAATCTCCTAGAGGTTATAGGCTGAGGAAAATGTTTCTAGTAAATATTGGCTCTTAGCAGTTAAAGAAATGAACAGTCCTCATCTGCTTGAGGTAGTTAGTCCCTGTTTCTGGATGTATCACAAATGCACAGATGAGGCTTTTGCTGTGGTTGTGTCTTTCCTTCTACTATAGACATGGGCAATGTGGGCTGTGAGGTGGGAAGATGCTATGTGCACGCTTCTGAAGGAGGGAGGACCTGGTGATGTGCTTCTGCTCCTGCTCCAGCTTTCATCGGCTGTACCAGCAGCTCTAAGTCCCACCATGTCTGTGGTACTTTTTGGGTGAGCTCCTCTTACAAGATCAGCTGAGCTTTACTAAAAAAGCAGCTGGTGAATAATTTCATTAGTGGCTACCTGTTGCAGAGGATGTGTGTGTCAGCATTTTTCTAAGCATAGGAATTTAAAAAGTAGCAAAGGGAATTAATAGACAAATCCTACTGAAATTCCTCTAACATCCTTCGCCAATCCTGGGTTTAAAGCCTAACAAGTGCTGAGGTGTGTATGATGGGAGCAGGGGATAGTACTTCATAAAGTGTTTCACTAACTAGAGAAAAAGGGCTTTACTCACAGTAATTGAGAGTGGGTTAGTTTGTATGGTTTTGATGAGAAGATGGGGACAGAGATGATCTTGGGGATTGAGATGGGCTCCCTGCTGTGACCAGCAGATGAATGAGCCACCCAAAGCTTGCAAGGGTTAAGGGCCGTGCAGACAGAAATGGCACCTTGTACACTGTTAAAATATGAGGGCTGGATTTTCATTTATCCTCTGCTAACAAGTGTGCCTTGGATAGTTCATCAGCTTGATGTTAGAATAGTTTTTGAAGAGGCTTATTGGGACAAATCACTGCAGACTCACTCTACAGTTGTCTGGGTGGGACGGGATGCTCATTAGGCAGATGCAGAAGCATTTGGAGTTGTCTTTATCACCACTGACTGCGGAGTGAGCCTCGGGGACATGCATCAGACTTGGTTAAAGGCTGGGAGACCCAAAGATAAAAGCATACTTAAGGTAAACACATCACAAAATGCTGTCCTGAGCATATTCCTTGAAGAGCAAGCATGTGTGTTGACCACCCTTGTGGCCTTCATTCCACATGGGCCTGCCACAAAGTGGCATGTGTGGGTTTTGGGAGAAGTCTAAGCATATGCTCAGTGTCTTTTGAGATGCATGTTCCTGGCAGATCTCTCTGGTATCTGCCAGTGAGAAGTGCTTCCCGTGCTCTTTCACTGTGCTCTTTATTGGAGATTGTTGTAATTAAACTTTTTTGTTATCATGTCGGCTAGAAAAGATGAGGTGTGAAGGAGGATACATTATCACAACCTTCTGCAGGCAGCAAAATGGAAAAAAAAAAAAGATTAAGGATGTTTTTCAGAGGTCGAATTGACAAAGAGCAGTGGCCTGAACTTCAGGAAAATTTGTTAGAGAGGTTAGGAAAGTTTTGGGAGAGTAGAGGAGGATGGTGTCCAGCATGGGGGGATTTGGGGCTTGGACCAGAGAAGTGGAGCCAGATTTCAAGAGGTTTTGTGTGCTCTGACCTGAGGTCCCAAATCTCTAAAGATTTCCCTGTTCTGAAGGACAGACACCCTGGAGAAGCTGGCAGAGGGCTTGTGTGGACCAGTATTGCTGGCCATGGGGCAGAGTGGCCGTGGTGGCCCCTGCTTGTGCTATCCTCTGTCCTCTCTCTCAGGAGCTTGCCTTGCTGGCTGCTTTACCTCCCGGTGTTAAGCCCATGGTCCAGCTTTCCTGTTAATGACCCCGTCCCTCACCTGGGGAATTGCCAGGTACCCTTTAGCACAAGCCCTGAGCTCCTCCCCAGCCCCGGGGAGGCTCTCAGGTGCGTTGTTGGCAGCTGAGTTACCTGCTACTTGGATATTTCTCTCCCAACGAGCAGCGCGTACGGATTTTCCGCTCACCGCTCCATGTGCTCTGGCTGTTCCCCGAGCCCGAGTTAGTTACGGCAGCTTTCAGCACACCCTGCGTAGATCATCGCACTGGCGGGTGCATATATTTCATGCAGGAAAAGCTTTTCTTTTTTTTTTTCTTTCCTGGAGAATGAGTGAATTAAGCCATGTGTTTACTACCACTTGAGCAAAGCGGTCCCAGGCTGGGCCACAAGATGCAAGGCTGGTGTTTAGAATTGAGAGCAAACATCAACACAGAAACTAAGAGAGGGAGAAGGAGTCTGGGTAATGGGATTACATTACTTCCACGCTAATATGACCTTGGAGATGGTCTACTGCTCTGCAGGGATTTGGGGAGTAATACACTTGATAGCATCATCTGAGAGGGTGTGCATTTATCTGTGCATATTTATATCCAAGCGTAGATATTTGTGTGTATGTGCACAGTGTTTATTCTTTCAGTATATCCTGGTGTGTTCTATGTGTTCATCTCCAGCTCTGTGTGACCCAGGGATGTGTTGCAGGCAATGATGTGGGATCCTCCTGTAGTGGGTTCAGGTGCTGCAAGAGTTTAATGCCTTCTCCTTTGAAATGCCACCTGAAAAACTTAAATCAAAAGCGTTGCACCCCTAAAAGTCAGACACAGTGGCAAACCCTCCCGGGAACTAGATCTTTGCTCCTTAGTCTCTGTTGGAGCCAGGAGGGGAGGGAGATTTCAAAGGAACTGCTCTCTGCTAATGTGCCCTTTTTGTGGCTTTATTAGTGTGGAGAAGAGCAGCAGCATCTCTTTTATCTTAGCGCGTGGGGTACCACTATGTGGGGTACCACTCATCGATTGCTGAGGTATCCAATGCCATGGCTCGGAATGGAGAACTTTCAGATCAGAGCCAGCATTGTGGATACCTGTCAGTGGTCAGAGTGCTGTGGTGCTGGGCAGGCTATAAATCATTAAATTATTATTATTATTTTTTTTTATAATCATCAGTTACAGTAGAAGTGATAATGAAGAAGAGTTACAATGAAATGGATCCAGCAGTTTATAGACAGGCAGAATAGGAGGAGAGGGAGAAGAGCAGGGTTTTCCCTCTAAAAAAGCTTCACTGGAGAGCTGCTTCTCTGGGTCAGGGTATCCAGAAATGTGTGTTGGGGGAGCTCACCATTCCCTCTGAACTCTGCAGAGCATAGCAGCACCTCTCAATGATTGTGAGGTGATGTGGAGGGGTGGGCTTTTAAGAAGGTCTCTTAGGAATGGACTTCGAAGGAGCTGGTTTGGGGCTGCTGGATAACCCCTCACACCCTGGGCTCAGCTCTGGGCTGGCTGCACCTCCCTGGAGACAAGTTGTAGGCAGCATGTAGAGATGAATCTTTGCTTGTGGTCTCTAAAACACACAATAGAAGCTGCTCTCCCTATCCAGGCAATTAAAATGTCTACTCTGTGCATAAAAAGAGTCTAATAATGGTGAAGTTAATGAGATTTCAGGTGTCTTTGCAAACTGGCCTAGGTTTTGTAAGTTCAAAGATGCGTGTCGTTTTGCAGCCCCTGCGAATTGGGGAATTCTCTTCCCTCAAGTGCTTCAGGCTGTAATGAAGGTTGAGCATCCCCCATCAGGCAGCCTGCGCTGGGAATGGCTTATCCCAAGGGAAATAGGCATTAGTCAAAATGCAGTCCGGAAGGGATAAGAGCAAATTTGCAAAACATTTTGCCTGATGCTTTTTGGAAGGAATTCAGAGAAGAGCAACTAAAATGATTAAGGTTCTGCAGGGAATGTATTGTAGGAAAAGATTAAGAAAAAGAAAAGCTAAATATATAAAATGCAACTAGACCAGAGTGAAGGGGAAGTGATCCCCAGCGGTGCATATTTAGAAGAGTTGAACAATGGAGAAGTTAAAAGACTATTTAGGATGCTGGAAGGAGAACATGGGGTGTATAGAATCAATTAAGCAATCAAAAACCTGTGGGCTGCATATCTAGATCCCTTTTCCAAAAGAAAGAAGAGGAACATGGAAGAGTCTCTGAAATGGATGCTCTGGTATTTGGAAACTTTTGAGTCACACTGGAGAGGGGCAGACAATGAGTGTTCACCCTGTGGCATGTAGGTGGAGATGTCCTCTGTGAGGTCCCTGCGTGGTGGGATGGGGGTATGGCCTTGTTGAGCTTCTGCTTTCTCCTTAGAAAGTGCAGAGGGGTGGCTGGGCATCCCCCTCCCAACCCCAGACCACCTTCTCCCTTCCCTGCTGCTGTGCTGGTGGATGAAATAGCAACCTGGAAGGCGTGATAGGGATGACTGGCTGCAGTCTCCCTGCCTTGGCTGATTAATTAACTCTTCAGATTAATTTCCTTTCTGATTACCGCTTGATTAATTCCTCCTAACTCTGCGAGACCTCCTCACCACTTAATCCTCTTTATAAGCCCTCAGAGTGCGATGCTTGAAGTAAACATCAGACAAAAAAAAAAAAAAAAGGCAGACACTCTGAAATGCAAACACACCATCAGCACCAGCGGGACCCCTTCCTGCTCTGGGACCCAGCATCCATGGGGTGCCCCACAGCCCCCTGCCCCAAGGGCTCCTCCACGCTCCCCTCTCCCCCTTGCTCCGAGCCCTGTGTCTCGCATTGGTTCTCCAGCGTGTCTGTAGCAAATCGCACGATTTCACTTGTTGAGCCTGATAATTAGTGACAATATCCCAGTAATTTGCAAAGGGGGCAGGAGGAGGGAGCTGTGTTCAGCTGCGTTCAGCAGCGTGAGAGGAGGGGTTTTTTTCTCATCACTTCATTAATGGGCGCGTCGGAACTCATAAAGCAGCTTTTGATGTGTGCAAGAGCACAAGATACTGCCAGCATGGCGGGTTCACCCAGGCATCAGGGCTTCTGCTGTCTCACCATTAGACCAGTGCATGGGGCAGATCAGAGAGGTGTGGGGATGGCAGGAGCCACCAGCTTGGAGAATAGGGCCTGCGGGTGAGTGGGGACACCAGTTTGCAGATGGCTGGGGATGAAGGTGATGAGGTTGGAGCAAGCTGGATAATCAACCTGAGTCTTGTCTTGAGTCTGGGCAAAATCTGCATGCAGAAAGCAGCAACCCTGCTCTGCTGGGGTTTTTAAATTTAGTTTTAATTTTTTTTTTATTCCTGGGTATCCATTCCCAAAGGTCTCTAGATTCTTTAATAAAATATAAGCAAAAATGTAACTTATGATGAGAAGAGAAATGCAGCCAAATGAATCCCCAAACAGGACTGAGAGCTTCCCCCCTATCTTTCCTACACTCAATAACCCAGTTCATACCCCTGGGAAACGTAACATTTAAAGAGCAACAGCACTTTCCTGGCCATTATTTTTGAGGAATTTTTTGTGGTTGGAAACAAAGCTGTAGTATACACTAGCTAAGTCCCAGTGAATTTGTTTTTCTTGTGACCTCAGCTACAACGGCCACAGCAAGAATGTTTTGCACCCAAGAGCCAAGCTTGCTTTTTGTTTCGTGGCTGTACAGCTTGTGTTATCCACAAACGTGACCTAAACTAATGAATTTGGCTGAGTTTGAACTACCAAGTGAAGAAAATAAGAAAGATGGTGTGTAGATAGAGGCACAGGCAATGATTTATTTCTGTGTTGACAGACAGCACAAGCAGCTCTTGGAGGTTTTTGAATTCAATGCTGTTCCAGCCTTTGCTGTGATAGCCCTGCACAGCCCTGCCCTGGTGTAAGGCTATGGTTGTGATACTTGAATCCATCTTTAGGTTTGTTGGAACTAAATGACTCTGATACAGGAGATTGGGCTGCACACAGAGAATAGAATATGCTGTTCTCATAGACATGGCATTAAGCTCAGCCCTCCAAGATTGCCAAGGAACAGCTCCCACGTGCAGCTGGTAATCTTGGGCCACGGAGTCACTTGAGTCCGAGCTATTTTTTCTCTATGTCACTGCCTTTAAAACATTTTGGCTGTGCAGGCTGTATTCTAGGTGGCATATGATAGATTACAGCCATGCTCTGCCACATTAGCTTGGACATGCATAAGTCCGCAAACCAGCCAGGAGTTCCCTTTGGTCCAATATCCCAGCTCCTGAATTGTAGGAACAGATTAATAGTGCTTTTGGGCTATTTCCAAACATGTCTGATGATATTACTGCCCTGCTGGGGTGGGTTGAGGAAGGGTGGGAGTTGGCAGGACCAGAGCTGTGTGTGGCTGAGATTTCTGGCCAGAGTAGTCCCAAGTCCAAGCAAATGCAGGAGGTGGGGGAAGAGAGGACCTGAGCTGTGCCACTGGCTTTGCAGCAGACGGCGGCTTCAAGTCTTCCTGGCCCCCCGGCTTCCATTTGTAATTGAAGTTCTGGGCACCTACAACCCATGCAAAGCTACCTGGTTTCTGGGCACTGGAGGTGCTACCATGGCATGGGCAGTGATTTGTCCTTTTGTCTGAAACCTGCAGAAATCTCCTTTTGGGTGTCAGCAGGGCAGAGTTCTGCATGTGTGACTTTTGTAGGTCAAGCACATCTTTCATTAGGAAAGAAATTCCCTTTATTTGCCTTTTAATTTCTACTACTAAAGCTTTACTGCCAACCGATCTCCAATTTCTACAAGGAATGTGGGATAGTAAATTGGAGTCTTTGATCTCCTTTGCTCCCCCTCCCCTGTCCTTCCATTGTCTTTAGGACTATATTTCCTTGGCCACAAAAAAGTCAATATGAAAGTAAGAGGATGGGGGAAAAAAAAAACCAGGATTTATTTTTTGTAGTGGTGAAGAGAGCTTGTAGACCAGCAGCAGTAACAGCATTGCATCAAAAAGTTGCACCATGTCTGTGGATGAGAGATGCTCCCAGTTGCATGAGGAGTGGGGACTGTTTTCTTCTGATGCCTGTAGCCTCTACTGCATGTCAGACTGGGAGGGGAGATATTTGTGGGGCAGCTGCGTGGGTACAGGTCAATATAGGATTGCAGGTTGTGCTTGTGAATGTGCCACTGTAGAAAACGTGTGAAGCCTCTTCCAAACCCATTTGGCACCTTGGCATCACCCCAGCAGATGTGATGGGTCACATCCTGAGTCCAGAGAAGGTTACTGAGCCCGTTGGAGGCGCAGCAACTCTGTCATGATCAGAGTTTCCCAGGACAGGGCCAGTTCCCCCAGGCTGGCAGGGAACAGATGCTCTCTCTGTCTGTCATTCCTGGGGGGTGACAGGATAGCTTTGAGGTCACACCTTTGGACCTCGTCCCATGGCTCATTTTGGGCTTGGCACACATGTGCAGGTGTTACTGTTGAGGAGTTTAGCTGGGTTTCAGGCTGCTTTAGAGGGAGTCTGTACTAAATCATGGCAAGTGTGAAGCCTGGAGGAAGGCAGCTAACTGTGGGAAGTTCCCCAGGAGGTTCTCTCTGGGATAAGAGTGTCACCTGGATCAGAGGAAACTAACTTCTGAAAAGAAGAAAAAGAAGAGAAGACAAAAAAAAAAGGATATTCTGGCTATATCCTGAAAATGTAGCCAGGAACAGGCAGAATAGGGCTTGGTGGAGCATCACTGGCACACGTTTTTGGTTTCCTACGCAGCTTGGAAACCAGAGCAAGAGAGAGATGAAAGGCAGATTTGCGAGGAAGGTGGTAAGTCTGGGGGAGAGGGGGAAATAACAGATTGAAAAGGATGGATGGATGGATGGATGGATTTCCAGCTCATGCAGAGGATCCAAATATGCGCATAAATTATTTTGGAGGATGAAACTATAGTTTTAAAAAGACGTTGCTGCCAAAATCCCCAGAAAAGGTGCTTCAGTGCCCAGGGAAGTTTCTCATTTTGTAAGGTGACCAGCGGGTGAATGCACAATGCTGTCGGTACCGCATTGTACCAGAGCCTCCTGCGCACTCCCCTCCCTCCATCCCTCACCCTCAGGCGACTTCAACTCTGTAAAGATGACTTAGCGCATGAAGGATGTGGTAGGATTGGAGACTAATCAGATCATTACTGCAGCAGTGAAGGAATATAATTTCCTATCCACAAGCCACCACCTCTTTCAGCATCTTCTTTATTTATTTCTAAATAATACTTTTTTTTTTTTTTTTCTGCTGTGTGGTCAAAAATGAAGCCACTCTGTGTAAAAGACAGGAAGAGAAGTAAGCAAGGTTTGGACAGTGTGGAAAATGCTCTTTTCTTCAGAATTGAACCCAAGTAAAGACCCTAGGTGGTTTGAAATCCAATGCTGAGGCAGACAAATGGACAGAAGTCTTTGCTGCCAACCAAATAGTATTCCCTGACACCCTGAACCCAGCTACTTGTCTTGCATGTCTGTTTAGCACAGTGGGCTCTCTTGCCAAGGGCTACAGAACAGAAAGGATGAGAAGAAATGAGGGTATCTAAAAAACCCCCAAACATATCAAAACCCAACACTGCTGCTACTGGCTGGCTGAAGACAGGTAATAGCTTTGCTTTCTCTAGGACATGCTTAGCACCTGGTCTAGTGTTGGATTTCAGCCAGTGGTCTGCAGCACTCTGGATGTCTCAGTCCCCAGATATCAGCTCTCCGAGGGATGTGGGGTGGTTTGTTCTGCTCTCTCCTGCCTCTGACTTTGCAGGTAATCCCCAGGTTGTTTTATCAGGTACTTTGGAAAGCATTTGAGCTGCAATATCATACTAATTCCATAAACAGAAGCTAGAAGCTGCATGTATGACTAACATTGTATGATGTTATTTGTAGCCTCAATAAAGCAGTTGAACCAGGACATATCCAGCCTTTTAGCAGGCAGTGGAGTGCTGCTATTGCTAATTTTTTGGGAAAAACTGTCATTTCCCACATAGAAAAGAAAGTTTGCATGTGATGTTAGAGAAACTCTAGAGCTGTGAAAGCTTGGCAGAACTTTTTTTTTTGGGAGCCTGCAGATGGAAAAGAGCTCCAAACTATCTGCGATTACGCAGCTACGTGTGAGTGGGAAAACCACCGTTGCATGAACCATCCGCAGTGTCGAGTTGCTGATGCAGACTGATTTAACAGACCTGCTCTTAATGGCTTCACCTAGCTTGTGATGCAGCTTTTGGGGTGGAAATTGTAGTCTTTTATGGAGAAGTCTTGCCTTGCTGCAGGTAAGCTCTCAGACTGCAGGTCAGTCCTGGAGCATCATGCCACAGGACCTTCTTGGTGGAAGCCTGTGTACGTGGAGCTGCATCCGTGTGTGTGTACCATCAGATAATAGGGTTGGAAAGGGACTGTCCTGCTAATGGAAGTACAGGGTTCTGTGTTTTAAGGCCACTGCTGGAAAAAGTTATGGATTTGCTTGTCTGTTTTCAAAGGGCAGGAGTAAGAGGCTGGAGCGGGGAGATTTTGCTGGGTGGCTCAGGAGTGCTCTGCCTACATAGAGCTGTCTCAGCAGCATCACCATTCTCCGCTTGAAATGCTAAATTATTCTTCTCCTCTGTTGTGCAATTGTTTTATGTGCTTTTCTCAGCAAAATCAATCAAGAATTGATAATTTATAAGCTCTTGTTTGCCTTTTTCACTCTTCAAGGAGAAAAAAGAGAAGGATAAAGCAGAAAGCAATGCCACAAGTAAAGGATTGTGGAGAATGAAGAACAGAGCACCACCTCCCTTGTCTATGGGGTCTGAGGGTGATCATTGCTTGCGCTGGTGAGAAGGGTGGTCTCTACTGCTGACTCTGTAAGGGTTTGCCCTTGCTCCACACTCAAGGGGTGAGAATATGAGCTGTGAGCACACCAGTAGGAAGAAAAGGCTCAACCTTGAGAGGTACCAGGCATGGTCATCCCCAGAAAAGTTATCAGAGTGTGAGCAAGAGCAGAGCATTGCCAGGTTTGTGCTTTTCTGCATGAAGAATGCCATGGGAAGAGGGAGATTCGACTAGGCAGGTAGAAGGAGAAAGCTGGGTCAGCTGCCATCCCAGCTTACACCGAAAAAGAAATACCCTGTAGCAGCATATTCCACACTTCTAAGCTTGAACCATGCCCGCATGCCTGCTGTCACGCACCCCCGTGCACGTGGGGATGCGTCCTCCTGCCTGCCTGCCCACCTTCACCCAGCTGCTGCTGCCCTGTGGGCACGTGTCCTATCTCCATCCCATCCCACCACCTCCACGCGATCCTCCCTGAACTGCAGTGAGGACGTGGGAGGAAGGAGCTGTGTCCCCTGGGAACTGCCCTATTTGGGGGAAAAAAGCGTTATTGTCTTCAAATATAGACAAATATTATAGCTTTATAGAAATTTAAATAGAATAAGGAGACATTGCTTAAATACCTGGATGCTGTAAATAATTACGTAGACAGATGGGTGCACAACCAGCCCATAGACATGGATGATATTAGGATGCTCTTGTAGAATAGGAGAGATGCACACTAGTTATATTGCCCTCATCCTGCTCTGAACTATTTGTTCCCTTCACTGATGCTCCTGCCAGAGCACTCATTTGTATGGTGAGCTGCTGCTTTTTCTTGGGAAGGCTCGATTTCTAGTCTCCATACTCTGTTGCTTTCCAAGCATTGTATCTCCAATTTGGAGAGCAGCCTTGAAAGAAAGAGCTTAATAAAGCCAGGAAAATCCACTTGTGAAAACAGCCCAACTCAGACATGCCTCTGGTTCTGCTGCTGTGGGTTCCTGATCCAGCAGGACAAGGGGAGTTGAGCTGTGGGGAAACCAGCCTCAGTGGCTATCTGTGTGTCCCCAGGGCTTGGGTACCTGCTGGAAGCTGTCATGCTGCCTCCTCTGCCTAGTGGGATTTTATCCTTGAGCAGATGGTCTATAAATGCAAAACAAAGTCTCGGAGTGAACTGTTGACATCCTCTGTAGGCTGTGCAGAGTTTGATTCAAATAGTCTGTATTTGTCCTGGGTGTTTCAAACTATGCTTTGGGGAATTTGGCTGGGAAGGTCTTGAGAACTGGCTGGCTCCCAAAGCTTTCCCCATTACAGATTCTCCTCCCTCAGTTTTCAGCTCTTGTGCTTCTACTCATGATCTGAAGCAGAAGAGCAGTAGTTGCTTAAATAGAGGGATGTGGGATTCTTGTGGTTTCCTAGAAAGACTTGGGTGTTCAGCTCGGCTCTAGCAACAGGAAAAGTTGTTATGGGTGATACTTCTTCAAAGCAGTTCTTGTCTTCTTCCTGGTGGATGACTTTTCACTTTATCTGCCCTGGCTTTCTGGTATAGAGCTTTCTGCTCTACCGCACTTGACTCAGTCTCTTGGGAAATAGGTGTTACTGGATGGGTCAGTAGCTGATACGGTTCAGTATGTAGCCTGTGGTGAGTTGAGTGAATCTGAAAGTTTCTCTTAACCTGTTTATTAGTTTCCTGGTTGCAGTTTAGCCAAGGATATAGCTCAGCACATGAATTCATTATGTACCAGTCTCTTCTTGTGCAAGAAACTTTCCATTCTCACCCACTGATGCCCACATTAAGGAAAGTCAGCAAGATTTCTTACCACCAGGACTTGACCATGCTACCGAGAACAGACTCTACTCCCACCTTCAAAGTTGTGATTGATTGTGAGTAAAGAGTGAAAAATAACCTAGATTTCCCCTTTTCAAGCCTTCCCATGACAGGCTACTGGTGAAGGCATGTTATTTCATAGCACTACAAGAGACTGTACCAGGAGCTCTGTTAAATATAGCAGAGCCATACAACACCCCCATGTGCTGGATGCTCAGGCTGTTCCTTGCTGCACGCCGAACGATGAACGTGGTGAATCAGCTTGTTCTTGCTGCTGTTGGGTGGAAGATGCTCACTATCTTTGTGTGTTGTCCTTGTGAGAAATATGTTTGGGCTGGATAGCACTCATGCATCTCCTGGTGAAGATTCGTCTCAGCCACAGAAGAAAATACTGAGCTGATTAATTGGGGAAATATCCCAAGGTGAGCTTCCTCTATAGTGCCCTCTGATGGGTACTGGCCAGCAGAAGTCCCTCTAGATTCACCTCTTTGTTTATATCAGTCCTTTGGCCATTCTCAATAGAAAATATGCTTTTGAGGGACTCAGTACTTCCAAAAATATGTTCTGGCCATCTTCTGGTCCCTTCTTGCCGTGATTTTTCTCCCCTCACATCTCACCTTTCTCCCATCTCTTGTTGTACCACAGCAGCAAATGAAACGAGCAGCTCCCTGCACTGTGCCACTAATGGGGCTGCAGATTGATAGCCCCTGGTTGCAGAAACACTTGTCAGGGGCTTGACAGGCTGCTCAAGGGTGCCTGATGTTGCAGGCTGGAGGTGGAGGGAGGGGGCTGGCGAGCAGTGTGCTTGCGCTTTATGACCCTTTTGGTGGGACTGGTAGGCAGCCTGGTATAGCAACTGCTCAGGGCATTTACTAAGAGATTTATGAATTTGTAATTTTCAGAGGCCCTGAAGCAAAAGTTTCTTTAATTAAATTTTGATTCTCTCCCCTCCTTTCCCCTCCCCTGCCTTCCCCCTCTCCATTCTCATCTCTGCCTGTGGTTTGTTTACTGAGACCAGGCAAGGCTTTTGGAGAACAGGTAGGAGTCTTTGAGCACAGCCAGGAGGAGCAGGGGATTGCAAAGCAAACGAGCAGATGGCAGATATGATAAAGCAGCCCCCGGCTGGCTCTGCCAAGCTCAGAGAGGGCTCTGCGATGCAGTTCAAGGGTCCCACAGTAAGAGCTTCCTGCATCCCTCTGCTCCGGACACAGATTTGGCAAGGTGTCCGAGAGGCTGATGGCCAAGCTGTGCTCCTATGCTCTCATTTACCTGGTGCCTGGATCCTGGTATTGCTTAGGGATACCTGGAGAGTGGAGGTGTCAGGGATGAGACAGCCTTATGCTGCTCTGCATTGCCCTGCTGTGGCTGAGAGGCATGTGGGGCCATCCATCTGAGTGGTGGTCCCATCTAGAGCGGGAGCACAAAACCAAAGCAAAGGAGGCAGCCCCCACATATATTTTTTTTTTTTTTTTTTCCTTCTTCTTCTTCTTTAAAAGGAAATTCTAGAAGAATAAGGTGACGAATTTGCCTGGCCTCTGTGGTATGTTGTCAAGGGAGTAGAGGCGGGTCCCCCAGGAGATGGTGCCTTGGTATTGCCTAGGACTTCCCCCATTGCTAGTCTTATTGTGTGGTCCCTCCCCAGCCAGTGATTCAGTGGCAGTGTCCCAACCCAGCCAAGCGATGTCAGCCCTGTGAATAGATTTCTATCAACCCACTCAGCCCTAAAGAGTTGCAGTTAAAAGGCTCTAGAGACATAATTGTCTGCGTAACAGCAGTGATGATTTCCTTGAGAGGTAGGATGAAAAGTGGCTCTGTTCCACTACTTCTGCAGAGACTTGATAGCTGCTTCTAGAAAAGGGCTTGGTTGTGGTCCAGGTGCCTCTGCCACCGCAGCTCTCCCTGCTTCATGCTGCTTTTCAGTCACGTGCTTGTGCTGCCTGCACACTCGTGCATGGTCCATAGGGTGCAACCAGCCTGTTGGGTGCCTCTGGGCAGGCGAATTTGGGAATGGGCTTGGCAGGGTCTGCTGCAGGATGCTCTGGCAGCCTGAAATGGGCTTTGTGCAAGGGGCACTTGGCCAAATGATCAGCAGACACGTGCTAGTCACAACTAGAAAGTCACCAGTCTTGTGCAAGGTCCCTCTTTTTTTCTTCTGTTTGTTTTTTTTTTTTTTTTTTTTCCCCCCTCATCACCATACTGTGGGTGAGGATGCTGTTCATCCCACTCACTCCTCCTTGCTCCCTCAACAGCGCAGATGGAGAAGTCACTTGACCTCCATGTATCTTCAGGTCTGGCTTCCCAGCACGGAAACATTGTCGTGTCTCTTGTGGTGAGCTACAAAGCTGTGAAGCAAGGGTTGTCTTTTGGAGGCATGTGGAGCAGGAAGACAGCACTTAGTCATGGAGGCAAATGCTGAACGCCCCGTCTTTCTCTGCCCTCATAGCTTGCAGGCTAACATGAGGCAGCTTCCCTCCCACCTGCCATCAGAATGTTGATGAAGTAGTTTGGGGGTAGGATGTGGAATATGTGTAGAGACAGGGATTTGGCTGGTGATGGCTCTTACACTCTTACACTTTAAAAGCTGGTGTCTGAGGTTGTAAGAATCAGCAGAATAGGAGACTTTGAAGATCCTACCTCAACATCCCTTCATATTATTAGGCCATTGCTTATGCCAGCCTTGCCTGGGATGACTCTTGTGATGCCCAACCTTTTGCATCCTTTCAAGAGTCCTTTTAATTATGTTTTGCCCTTCTTCATGCCTGTTGCCTGGATGTAGGAATATTTTTGTTTTGATTCTCCTGCCTCTAGGGCTGGCACCACGTTCAGGTGCCTCTTTTCTCATGTGAAGCTTCATATAATTTGTCCCCATTCCCGACCACGTGCTGCAGCATGTCCATCTGGTTAACTCCCACCTTTCATTTCTTTTCTGAATCTGCTCTGTTGCACTGGTGTCTTTCCAGCCAGAGGCCAGTATCCTGCTTAGCTCCTGGCATTGTAAAGGACAGAGGTGGATCTGGGTGTGATTTCCCTTGGGGGAACTGGGAGGCGAGATGTGCTCTGTTCCAACCTCCACACTCGTGCTGGGCACCAGCTGCTTGTTTCTCAACCAGAAATGGTAGAAGGTGCATTTCTGCAGACCACCCTGTCTGCTTTAATCGACGATTTATACTCTTGCTGCATAAAACCTCTCATCTTGAAAAGCGTTGGTGTCAGGCTGACAGGGTGGCAAGAGGCCGAGAGTTTCTAGCTGGACGCCGGAGGACTTGCAGAGCAGAAGGTGCTGGGAGGTGCAAGGCAGGCTCCTTGCAAGGGCTATGACAGAGCCCTTGCCCTGGGACTGCCAAGACACAGTGACAGGCGATGCGTTTGCTAGCACCTGTGTTGAAATGCAAGTGGTGTTCCTTGCTGACCTCTGATGGGAGCCATGTCCATGCCTGTAGCTCACCGGTGAGGAGGGGAGCATGCTATGCTGTTTAGAAAGGGAAATTTCCCTAGGTCTTGGAGGAATTAATCATTTTATATGCTGGACTCTTGCCTTCTGACTGATCTATCTGAATTACAGATTAACTGGCAGCATGGGGACAGAGGAAGCCATTTCAATTAATAGCTCTCTAATTTATTAAAGGGGTTGTTTGGGCTGGTGGCTCAGCAATGCAGCAAGTTCTCTTGAGTGGGGTGTTGTTTTCCAGTCTTTTATCCCCTGTTTATTTATCTCCCTGTTCACAGGACCCCTCTCAAATTTGATGAGGGTACCAGCAAGGCAGGTGGAAACCCCAAACCAGCAATTCTCTTTGCAAATGAGCTGCCAGCTCCCAGAAAGCTGTCACTTCGGAGCCTTCCTCTTGGGGCCACTTCTGTGGATTTTAAGGAAAACTATTACCTTTATGAGCAAGGGCAATAAATTTTGGAGTAAGGCATAACATCCCAGAAAACACCAGTGTATTGATGCTGCAGCTGGTATTAGCTGAGCCAAAAAGCATCAGTCCCTTTTCAATCAGTTCTGCCTGGAGAGTATCAAGGGCTTCTCCCCTACCCTGTCAGTCTACAAAGGTTTCCTGAAAACCTGAAAAACCTCTTTTCTTCAGTGATTTTAACTCCAGCAAATGTTGATCCCAGGACTTGCAGCAAAGCTCAACACTCCCAGCGCTATTATTGATGTGAACATCATGAGCTGGGGAGCCCCAGGGCCGACCAAACCCTGGCCTCGCTTCCTCTCCAAGTTGTTCAGCATGAAGGAAAAAGGATTTGTTTATTTGTTTGTAGATATTTCTGACATGGACTTCATATTCCAGAAGAGTCTTGTAATATTGTGGGAGCAAATTCAGGATTTAAACCATTATACAAGTTAAATATGCTTTGATTCTGTAAGCAACACACTATTTGTCTTGGGATAGAATAAATCTGAAAGACTGATACCACTGCTGGAGAGCATCTCAAGGAGGGCTGTGAAAGGAGTAAAAAAAAAAAAGAATTTACTTTCTGAGAGGCAGAAGTTTTAAATTTTCATTACCCTCATGCATGAACTAAACAAAACTATGGTGTCAAGGATTTTTTATTATTGACCATGTAAGGTTTTATCTTTTGGCCTGAAAGTAAACATTATGGGTCTGTTTTTAGGTCCACAGCTTCGCACCCTGAGCGAGTGCAGTGACTCGCTTGTTGGCAGGGCCTGGGCACGTGGGGCATCTGCTGGAAGTGAACCCAGTCCATTGGCATCTGCAGCCTCAATAGCTGCTTGATGTTTTCATAAAAATTCCATTTAAAAAACAAGAAGGTCAAAACTTGACCCAAAAAGCAACAACCAAAAGCTCTTCTTGTTTGAAAAATTACAAGCACTATTAATTACTGCATGAGAACCAGATGGTGGTACTGCCCAGTTTAGTTTCATCGTCCAAACAAGATCTTGAAAGAAAACCAAGAAGAAAAACACAGAGCAAAGACAAACCATGTGTTGTGCCAGGTACTTTACATTTTGAGCATTCCTTCCATTTGAAACCTCTGAGCAGTGCAGAGCAGTGCATTTATTTATTTTTAACGTGTGATTTTTTTAAAATTTTTTTTTTTTAATCTTGACAGAATACTAAACCAAAATAAGGAGGCCTGAAAATTAATGTCCTGTAATGACAGCAAAATCCCTTGGTGTCTCAGGAGTCTCATAAATTGGATATTTGGAGAGGGGACGCACAGCTCTCTGGGCTTGGAGGGGCTCCGGTTACTGCTGGAGAAAATAAACCTTCTCAGCACAGGGGCAGCTGGGCTCTGGGGAGAAGGAGCTGGTGTCAGCACGAAGTGATGTGGCTGGAAGATAGCCTCGTCAGGCTAATTGATCTGGAGCCTTTGCCTTTCCTGCCAGGGCTGCCTGTCTCCTTACCCATAATCCCCACCCCTTTGATCGCCTGTCAGGAATATGGGACTTGGCCCAGTTTTACGTCTCTCCAATAACTTTATGAAATTGATAGTGACACTTCCATTGGCGCTAATTTCAGTAAGAGATTTGAGCCAGAGGACAAGCAGTTTGCTTTCATGGCGGCTAAGCTTTCCATGTAGTTCAAGACAACCCAAGACTGATCTTGCAGTGACCAAGGCATGGGAAGGGGAACAGCAGGAGGGAGACAGAGGTGGCTGGTGGACTGAGGCAAGGAGCTAATGAGAAACATGCTCTCTCCAATGCTTGCCCTCAGTATGTGATGGTCCTAGCTGGTGAGAAGTATGTGCTGTTGTCCTAGTTTGTGCTGCAGAGCTGCTTCTGGCAGGGCTTTCTTTCCATGGATGGTGTTTATTAAGCAGTGTTGGGCACCAGTCTCAGCAAAGGTCAGGAAAAGCCTTAGGCAAGAAGGTAGTAGTGGTCCCAGCAGTTGTCTCTGAGACCTTTGGTGGTTCTCACCTTTTTAAGTATTTCCTGGCACAAACAGGTTCCTGCAGCATTGTGCTCTTGGCTCAGGTCAGTAATCCAGCAGCAGGCTGGACATGCAGGTGGTGGAGCTGCCAATGGAGCCCCTCACCAAGACATCACTGGTGGTCCCCTTGTGCTAAGGGAGCTATGCGCTAAGTGGGTTAGATACCATGTCCCAAAGCTTTCACCCAACACTGGCCACAGTGTTGAAGGTGATGCAGTTACCACAGCCTTAATGCCCACTATGTACATGTTGTTTGCTGGCTGAATTTCAGGATAAGACCAAGGGGTAATGTAAAACACCGCTGCTTTCCTCTCCATCTTGCAGCTGTTCGGCCAAGGTCTGGTTTGAGGTGGGGGAGAGCATCACCTCAGTGCTGAGCTGGAGGTTTGCAGAAGATAGTCCCTTGACACCTGGCCAGGCAGCCCTTTCCCGCTGCGCTCACACATTCACCTGAGCAAGGACTAGGGCAGAATGTTTATCAGTTTGTCACAGTCTCACTCTGCTGTGGCTGGGGGCCAGGAGAGAGGATAAAAGCCTTGGGCTGATGATAAATTGGAAATGCAGAAAGGAAATGTCTGCTCAGTGCTGAGCAGGCAGCCCTGCTTCAGGCAGGGGTCTTTGCGTGGGGTGACTTGGCCTTTGGGTGCTGGATGCTCGTGAGGAGGCAAAATGCCATTCAGGGCCACGTGTGAGCCTGTCAGTGAATACAGCCATGGGGTCCTATGGGTGTGGGGAAGGCAGGTGCTGCTGCTGCCTTGCCTGTGTCGGTGGGACTGTCCCCCTTGGTGTGCTTGGCAGCAGATCTGAGCATGCCTGGATGCCCATCAACCCTGAGCAAGCCGCCATCCACTCAGGAAGGGGTGTGAGTGAGCAAGAGCTAACGTGACCCAGGGCTCAGCAAGTGCGTGTTAGAGCTGCTCTTACGCAGATGGGATGTGTTGCTTGGGGAGACCTCTCAGCACCTCCCACATGGAGCAGGAGAAGAGCTGTGGTTTGTATCTGCTCTCCTGAAGCTTTTCACCAGAGAGGCTGCACATGGGCAGGTTGGGGGGGTGCAGAGGTGGTGGGGCCTCCTGTAGACAAGCTGTAGGAAATGCCACAGTATATAAAGCACATCTTGCGAACAGACGAGATTAGGAAGCTGATATGATGTTATTCCGATTGATTTTGCTGTTGTATTTATACCTGGAGGTAAAGAGCAGACATACTGGAAATCAATCGGCCTCGCGCTCTCCCCCACTCATTGCAGCGCCGTTTGAATGAAATGCTTATATCATTTTTACAGTGTGTCTGTGATAGGGATGAGTGAGCCAGGAGATTAATAGGTGCTGCTGAGGCCTTCACCCAGCTGCTGCCCGGCTCTCGCCTTGTGAATCGTGCTCCAGAGTTCAAGGTGCCCCCCAGGTGACAGCTTGGTGACTTTGTTTGGAATAAAACAAGAGGCAAATCTCTAGTCCAGAGGAAGGATGGGGTGGGAAAAAGAGGTAAATGGCATTAAGTGAGGATTTAGGGCAGCCAGGATGATGCCCAGCTCTGGAGCTGGGGGATGGATGCAGTGAGATAATGGAGAACTAGAGGAAGAAAATGAGGTTTTGGATTCAAACAGGAGTGAAAATTATGGTCTTGTGTATGGGGGATAAGTCAACAGAGACCTCATTTTGGTGTCTCGTTGTGCATCTGGTACCCAACAGCTTGACCTTGAGGCTGGGGCGGGAGGGCTGCAGCAGGGCCATGCACAGATCCTACATCCTTGGATGCCCTGTCTCAGTCCTGCCTCATCCAAGTGTATGTTTCTCTGCTCTGGGAGCTGCTGGTGCTGGCTTTGCAATGCCAAGATGCCATCTCAAAGAGATTTCTCTGCAAGGATGTGTTGGGCCCCAGCTGGCTCCTCACATCCCACATGGAACATGTGAGCCCAGCAGTGGGAAAAACTGGCCAAACAAAATACTGCCTTCCTTCCCACAGTGACAATCAAATAAAACACTCTTCTATTCTTCTTCTGTTGTCTATACTATTAGCTGGTTGTTTCACCTGACCTCAGTGGTGAAACCCTTTGGTTTTGGAAAATGAAGCGCTTCCTGGTATCCATCCCCTATTATGTGGGAGAAGGTGTTGGCTTGTTAATATTTAGAGTCAGCAGATCCTTGTATTGCAGGATCTAAAATACTCTCCTGGTTACCCCCATTCCCTGTTTGCAGCCCCTTTCTTGGTTGTGTGCTTTTTGGTTTGAAGAGGTTTGGTATCACTAGGCTGGGAGCTTTCAGCCTAGATGTAAAATTTCCTGCCTTGCCTTCATGTGGGTGCTGGCTGGCTTTGCTGTCACACATGGCCCTGGCTTGTCAGATCCCTCTCTTTTTAATTATCAGATTGTCTCATCATTTTTACTGTAAGCATTTTCTGTTGCTCGTTCTGCTGGATTTATGCATTTGTGCCATCATGCGCATTGACTTAATTTTTTTATGCTATTTGATCTTAATGTTTCCATTTCTGAGTGTGAGTGCTTATAGGATTCATGTCTAAGCTCAATAAATAAACTCAAGAAAGAGAGGGAAGGAAAGGATGGGGGAGAGGATTGGGGATCCTTTGCCCTTGGGTTGGAGTGATGCTCTATACTGGGACTGCCAGGGTGGCTGGAGGCTGGAATGGGCAAAGGGATGATGCATAGGGCTGCCATGGCCCCCCTGCCTGAATGCATCCCCTTTTGCAGGGAGAGCTTCTTTCTCCCCCTGCCAATGCCTGAAAAAAAACAGAGAGAAGGAAATGTCAGTATATAAAGAGGGAAAGAGGCTTTTGTAAATGGTAGTATTTCAGCAGACTCTCATCAGGAAAGAAAGTGCTTTGAGGATTGTCTATGTAGGGGTCGTCCACTGACAATGGATCTGACAGCTCTTTTTTATACCACAATGGATCTGCAATTTATAAGAGGGTGGAAGGTGGCAGGAGGGTGGGGGAAGAGCCACGTGTCCAGCCCAAGCAGTGGTGGGAGTGAGCTGTCCCTCGCTCCCTCTCACCCTGTAGTTCAGTAGAATCTTCACCTCCTTGAGGTGGTCATGGCCCTGAACCCCTCATCTCATTCAGGAGAGGGGAAAAGGGATTGCTGCTTGATCCTTTTCTCCTCCATTTGCTGCCAGAGAGGCTGGAAGCTGAGGTTTTGGAGTGGACTCCTTTGAGAACTCAAAAGTTCTCAGAGACTTTATCTGCCTGTAAAGCTCAAGGACATGACTTTTCATATGTGCTGTTTCCTTAAAAAGCTCATGAGAGACTGTGCCCCATGGGCCACAGCAGAGGAGCGGTTGGCAGCTTTGCAAACTCCACAGCTGGCCATGGTATGGTTCAAGCAAGAGCTGTGCTGTAGAGGCCAGCCTCTTCAGCAATGCCCTCCAGCTCCCATGGCATGTTGCAGGGCTTGTGCAAGGATGCAGAGATAACCCAGGGTGAATTTGAGGCAGGGAGACAGAACTAAGCTGTACGGGTGTGGAAAAAGCTGCTTGGATCCGGTTGAGATGGTGGTGGCAGCAAAGCAAGTGCACGGGGAGCTGGAATTAGGGTGGTCTCTGGTTAAAGCTAGCGTTTTGTACAAGTGAGGGATCTGCTGTGGCTCAGGGGAAGGGGCACCACGTGATGGACAGTGCTGTGGTTGGGATTGGTGACCCTGAGGATGGGTAGTGGCTGCTTCCCAGTGTAGGAGGACAAAGGACAGACTGGAGCCCATGGCAGCCTGGCTCCAGCAGGTGCAGCGCAGGCACCGAGCGCTGACTTGGACCCGTGCCCACATCTGCCAATAAAAATTAAGAAATTGATTTCCTTTTGTTTGCCTGACAGGATGAGACTCACTTTATGAGACAGTAAATGCAATCTCGCTCTGAGCACGGCTAGATTTTTAATTGTATTTGTTGTGCTTTCGTTTATTGTTTTATGAGTTTCAGTTCCCTTCCTTGCTGGTGCAGAGATCAGCCCTGGGGGATGGTTTGATTTCAGCTCCAACAAAAGGTTGGAATTTTTTTAACACTTTTAAAAAATTTGTTTGTTTTCCTGATAAGGTGAAATTTGGGCTCAGTTTATCTGCATGAAAATAAACATGTATGTGTGTATGTAAAGCTCTGAGTTGTAAAGCTAGGCTGAGAGATCCTGCCTTGGAATTATCTGCTTTCTGGTCAGTGATAAGGCCCTTTGAAGAGCGGCATTTAAGATTAAAATCAGGGAAATATGGAAGTGCCAACAAAGGTTTGAAGTCAGAGGAGGAGGGGATTTTATGTATAATATCTATTGGAGTTTAATGAGGTCTGCTTCAGCACTTGCTATACAATGCATGGTGACCCATTTTAAGGAGAGCATTTTTTTTCTAGTTATGGGTCATATACAGTTCCTAGTTAAGTAGGTTAATTATATGGCTCCTTTATATTACACAGGCAAATGTGGATGGCACAATTAGCTCTTGCAGTTAACCTTTTTTTATCAAAAAATGGTGTTCTGAGTGACAGCTCCTGAAGGCGTAGGTGGTGAGAGGGGATTGCCCTGCAGCCCTGAGCACTCGTCTCATCACTTTCTGCTTCACTAAACTCTGTTTCTGTCCCAGGCATGTGGCCTGGGACATGGATAGAGTTGTCATTTATGAAACCACATTGACCATGGCCCCTTCCTGGTCCAGTGCTGTACCCACGGTGCCTCAGATGCTGCTCAAACCTGGACTGCAGCGCTGGCGAGGTCCCTGCTTGGAGTTTCTTTGAAAGCAGCAGAAAGGGAAGGGCACTCCTCGCTTAGAGCTGTTTGGTTGCAGGTGAAATTGCTGCAGCCTGGGAGGGCTCAGAGCAGTGTCAGGGCCTATAGCTAAACAGTCCTTGAAAGAAGTTTCTTTAACCTTTCCCTTCCCAGCCTGGTGGTGGCTGAGGCGCTGCAATATCCCTGGGTTATCTATTCCAGGGCTCAACCATCCATTCTGCTAGGCATTAGGGGAAACACTCAAACCCTAATCTCCCTCAGTGCAATTTAAACCTATTATTTCTTGTTTTATCCCCAGTGGACATGGAGAACAGCTATTATATTTCTCTTTGCTGCGACCTTTTACATATTTGAAGGCTGTTATCGTGTGTCCTTTCAGACTTCTCCTCTCAGCACAAAGCATAATTCTTTCAGTTTTCCCTCAGAGGTCATGTTTTCTACAGCTTCGATCATTTTTGTTGCTTTGGAGAGGTTACTGTGATAACAACATGGAGTTTTTGTTATTTCTTCACCTGTCTGCCTTGGAGCATTCGTTGTGTTACGGATGTGTATGAAACGACCATTATCTTCGCTAATCTGTGGTTATTTATAAAGTACCCTATATTCCTGAGCCTATGTTTTATCAGAAAGTGTAGCTCTTAGCCTTGATAAATAATTTACCATTATGATATGATCATGCAAACAGGGGCTGCCTAAGCTATTTATTATTATTTGCTTTATTTTTTTAAGTAACAAGTTGTCCATATACCACTGTGAATGAACCAGGTGATTCACAGACGTAGACTGAAAGATATATCCTATTTCATAGAGCTTCCAGATAAACTAGAAGATGAAGGAAAACACCAAGCCCAACTCGGGTTTAGTCACAGAGAAGAGTACAGAATAGAAAACAGGAGGTTTTCTGAAAAGCAGAGATTTTGGGGCAATCTGGAAGAGTATGTACTCGGTATTTGCAGAGATAATAATATCAGAGTGGATGCAAAGCAAGAAGAGCTGGAGCATTGCTGGGATGGATGGATCATAGCCTGACTGGGAGGCTGCGGGAGAAAAGAGGGTGGAGATGAGGCTGGGAACGGAGGTGTTTGAATGAGGCATCTTTCTTGGGAAATAGGAGTTGGCTGTAGAGGAGATGTGGGAGGGAAAGAAAAATAGCATTCCTCCTTGTAGTGTTTCCAAAAGCAGCATTTTCAAGTTGCTTCATTGCTCTTTGGTTAGCATCAGATTCCTTTTGATCCTAATTTTCTGGTCATCGTGTTCAACTCTCCTGCTGGCATTGCAAAGGGACAAGTTGGCAGTGGCTGTACTGCTGGGCTGGAGCAGGGGCTGACCACCTCTTTACCCAGGGCTAGTTCTGGGGCAGACTTAATATCTCCCCAGCCTTTCCCTGGTGCTTTGTGGCTCCATCACTGCTGCTGACATTGCTTCTCTGGCAGCAAAACTGCATGGACTTAGCATGGAGAACAGCTCAACTCTGCCCTTGTAGGCAGTGTGGATGCTGCTGGCTGATGAGAGCCCTGCCTGGGTGGAAGGCGAGCCATCAATAGGCTTTCAGAGATAGATGTGACACATTCAATGCTCAGAACATACAAAGGCTTCTTAAAGTATTAACAAATTGACTTTTCTTATAGTTAATATCCACAGTATATTTGCCTATAGCACAGGCTGAGTTATTCACAGAAACAGCTACTGCATAAAACCATCTCCCTCAGTACTAATGCTGTGGGAAATGTCTTCTTTGCTTCTTACCACAAAGGTGTGATTTCTGATCTCAAAGCAGAGGACAATGAAGACTTCCTTTGTATTATTCACTAGAGAGGCCTTTCACATCCCACTGCCTGATTAGGTACCTTCCCTTGAAGCAACACCTTGGCTGCTTAGGGAAAGCAATAAGCCCTGAATAACCTCTCCCACTGCTCCACTGCAAGGGAGATCTTTATGGTCTCTCCTCAAATGATTTAAACCAGTCTATACCAGCTGATATTTGTATAACTTATTTTGCGAACTGCACCTTGAAAAGCAGAGATCTGCCCATCCCAGCACAGCTGAGCCGGCCAGTGGAGCAGGGTATGGCAGAAGGAACATGGACACCATGCAGAACCCAGCCATGGTTTGCATGCAGAGAATTGACATCGCAAAAGAACAGAAGTAATTCAAACCCAAATTGCTTCTTTGCTTTTTGTGTTTGGAGAAATACATTGTGTGTAGTCCCAACAGAGGCATCTTGCGGCAAGAGCTGAGTTTTGCCTTTGTGTCTCAAAAAGCTGGAAGTCACGTGGGCTTGGGGAGTAACGTAAAAAAAAGCCAGAACCTGCCAGAAGGAATTCACAATAAAGGGAAAGACTTTTTTCCTTTGACTAAAACACCTGTCGTGGCTGCCAGGACTCTGCTAATTACACAATGACTTTATTATATCCCACTTGGAAGAACAAACAATACTTGAAGCTCCAAAAATGAGCACCTTTAGACTAGATTAATGCAGGCAGAATGACTGCATGGAGCCAGCGTTCACCCTGTCCTCCCAGAAGCTCCAGAGAGTAAAATGGCTTGAAGACTCTTCTCTTTGTTGCTAGTGCTACATAATAAAGTAATTGTGCAATTAGAAGTAGATTACTGATGGGAAATCAACATTTTCTCTGTGCCGTAGGTAAAAGACAGGCTTCTCTGAATAGGTTTGAAGCCTCAATGCAACATCTCTGCTTGGTTTTGCTTGAGCTTCTGGTAGCCCCTGGTAGCATCCAGAAAGGAGAAAAGGATCATGTCTAGCTGAGTGTGGTTTTTCTTATATGAATTATATAAGGGATGTCCTCATGGAAGGTTGCAGTGCGACTCCTGCATTGCCCAACTCCTCAGGATCCTCTGTGGACACAGCATGGATGGCTGCAGCATGGAATAAAGGCTCTCACATCATGATAGAGGTGTTTGTGATGTTGACTGGCAGATTGGACCCTAGGATGGGTGAGAATAGATGGAAGTAGGGAATAATGTATTGAGACCTGACGTCCCCTGAGGCTTCCAGCTTTGGCAGCTGATAGAAAAGCCTGAAGTTAGAAGGTCTAAAAATAAAACTAAGCATAAGCCAAAAATGGGGATACAGCTGAATATTGTGAAATAGCTCTGTGTGGGAAGCAGGCCTTGGCTCTCAGGTATGGATGTTCTTTCCTTCATTATTTTACCTATGGGCACCAGCCTGCCTTTTGTTAGAGCAAGATTAGAGCAGTGATGCTCTTGGGCATGGGCGCTTGGGTGTAAGGAGTCATGGCTGGGGCAGGAGGCTGAAGGATGTGGAGCACGAGGGAAATCAATGTGGGTGCATTGGGACATGCTGGTGTTTTGGGGACCTAGTCCATGGGGGTAAACAAGGATGCTTAAGGGGGTGCTGTGGGACTTGAGGGAGGCACATGGACCAACTCATGTGGTCAGCAGGGCTCGCTGCTTCCCTTTCCTCTGTTGTGTCTGACAGATGCATCTGATGTTTGCAGGTCCAGTGGCAGTCATCAGTGGAGAGGAGGATTCAGCCAGTCCCCTCCACCACATCAACCACGGCATCACAACACCCTCGTCCCTGGATGCTGGCCCAGACACGGTGGTGATCGGCATGACCCGCATCCCCGTCATCGAGAACCCCCAGTACTTCCGACAAGGTCACAACTGCCACAAGCCAGACACATGTGAGTGCCCAGCTTGGCTGGAACCCCTTGTGAGGACCAGGGGATGGGTTGGGGGAAAGAGGGAAGGAGGGCGAGGAGGAAGAGGTTAAGAGGATGAGGAACAAGAGAAGGAGATTTTTGAGGAGAGTGGGTCTTGGTATGGTCCAGAAACCAAAGTGAATCTTAGGTCTCAGAAATCACAACATACATGTAGATGCTTCCAGAGAAAACTTTCCACCCTCACCTTCACCTCCCTTCACCCTCCCTCCGCCACCCACCAGTCACCTTCCCCCCCCTTGCTTGAAAGTGCCATTTGAAGCTGGGCTCTGCCTCGTTGGCTCTGAGCATGAGGTCCCAGGTGTGAGCACGGGGATGGATGTGACCCCTGCCTGGCCGGGGAAAGGACCTGCCTCCCCTTCCTCCTCCAGCAGTTTCCCAGCCGTGGGGCTGCCACCTTGGCTCCATGCTGGGCCAGGGAGAAGCTCAGGGCACATGGCTGTAGGTGGAGCAGATGCATGGAGATAAAGAACAGAAGGCTGGATGTCTTGTTTTCATGGGCTTCTGTAAAGCTTTTGCATCTTTCCCATATAAATATGAATTGTGAACTGGACTCATTAGATTAGCAGGTGGTGATTGAGTGATCCTCTCCACTTTGCATTCCCAAATTCTGAGGGTAAAAGAAAAGCACCAGGTAAAAGGATGCTTTTCTGGAAGTCCTGCATCACTTCCCATGCACGTGGTGAGATGCAGCCTCCCTGACGCGAGGCTTGCAGTCAGTAGTTGGGTTCTCCCAGGCCTCTTACCAGCTCTGAGATGCAAGCTGAGCAATGCAGGAGGTTCAGATAACGTTCCCCTCTTGCTATTGCTCATCCTTTTGATGTGTCTTGGTTCCAGGTAGAACTGGAAAAATAAAAAGCTTGCAAAAAAAAAAAGGGGGACCCCTGCCCCCCCAACCTATGCTATCACTGTGTCCCAGCCAGAAGCAGGGAGTGCTGCACTGGGGTCGCCTCTGCTCTCCCCTTGGCTGCTGCTGGCTCATGAGTGCAGGAGACATAACTCAGCCCCTGGAAGGAGGGAGGAGGCCAATCTCCCAACCTAAGGAAATTCTTTCAGCATTAAGTGCTCAGGAGCACACTGCTCCCTGGCCATCGCTCCTCCCATCAGGAATGGGGAGCTGCAGGAATGGGGAGCTGCAGCCGCTGTCCCTGTGGAGGTGTCCCTGGGGCAGCTCCTCCCTGATGCTGGAGCCCGATGCCTGAGCCATTATCACTGTGCTTCGCTTGCCAGAGTGATGGGGTGTATCCAATGAATGCACCCGCCTTTCCCTTTTGATTTTCATTTTAATGTGCTAAATTTGGTGTGTTTGTAGAGAGGGGAGGAGGAGGGCGGGGATTAGGCAGGAGCGGAGGAGCGGAATGTAGCGTGGCTTTTCTGTGCCGTTAATTATGTATTTTACATTTCTTATAGCACCACATCTCAAAATGATTTACAAACTGATGGCTTGGGATGGGGGGGGCTCCCCCACTTAATTTTGTTCCTTCCTCTCCTATCCTCTCTCAAATCTCTTAAATTTATGCGCTGGCCATTGCAAGATACGGGTGCTGTTGCAGCTGGGCAGTAGCAGAGCTTAAACCTCAAAGGATCAAGTTGTACTTGGAGTGTTTGCCCTGTGGGACTTGTCAGAGCTGGGCAAGTTGCAGGGGAAGTTGCTTGCAGCAGGATTTGACCTCAGAATTGCATGGGGCTACTTAATTAGGATCTGAAGAGATTTCACAGAGGTGCTTGGAGGTGGCATCTGGAACAGCTTCTCCAGTGGAAGGAGCCACAGGGGTGAAATGCAGCACTAGTGATAACTGTGTGTGCTTGGAAGTCCACAGCAAATCAGCACCTCCAAGCTCCAGGTTTCCTGGGGCTGCGGGGCCAAAGCCAAACCCCCCCCACAGACTCTCCTCTTGGGTGCTAACAAGAGGCAAACCACAGCTGGATGCTGGCAGGCTGAAAGCCCTTATACATTTAGATTTGCTTGTCATTCATGAGGCAAAACCCAGGCTTTGAGACCTCAGGCAGGGTTGGATTTGGTGTGTGTATTGTATTTTAGTCCCCAGGACTTTACTTGGGCAAAACTTCTGACTTCACTGGTGGCTTTGCTTGAAGCTGGAAAGTTTCATGATTCACCTTTTAAATTAACCATGCTTTGGGGAGCTTTTGCTGTAAGGGGTTTGTTTGATCTGATGCGCTCTGCTCAACTTAAACCTGAGCTGGAGAATATTTGTTGCTCCCATTCTCCCCGTGGTTTTCACGCCGGAGGGTTTTTCTTTCCCCCTGTGCAGAGCTTGGACACAAACACTTCTTCATTTGCTGTCACTTGTAGAGAGGAGAACTCTGGGCTGGGGAGTGTCTCAATGTGCAGCTGAGCCTGTACTGATGCAAGCTGTCATCTCTCTCCTGTCACCCACCTCTCACAGAGCTGCTGTCCAGCTGTGAGCAAAGGTGCTCCATGGCACCCAGCATCTCTCCTTTGCGCTGAGGTGTTGCTAGAGCAACATCTTCAGCAAGCAATTTCTCTCTCCATCAGGAAGCTTTTCTCCTTCCTTCCTCCTGCAAACATCCCTGTGCTCTTGGATGTTGTCTGTGTTGAGGACATGCCGATACCCATTACCATGCTGCAATGAGGAGAGCAAACTCTATATGCTTAATGCAGTATTAATAGTACATTGATGTGATATAGATTTCTGTCACCCTCTATACTAGCAAACATCGCTTATCACGCAAGGATGATGGATGTTTATTCCCAGTCACTTAGCTCTGCATAATGGAATCGCAGCTGAAATATGGAGAGCAGCTCCCTGCCTGCCGAGCAGCCCCTTGCTCCTGCTGTGCAATGCTGTCCTGTGGGCTCTTCTCGTTAACGTGTCCTCAAGGAGATAGAGACATGTTCCTCACTGGAGATGTGCTGTCCTCACATCGATGGGATGAAGGGTGCAGAAGCCAGCTCTCAGCTCTGATCTTCTGGGATTTTTACAGTTGTCTCTTAGCCTTGTTCTGCTCCTGCCTGATTTGGAGGAGCAGGAGGGACAAGCTTGGCTCAGGGCCCTCTATTTCCCTCCTGATTGAGGGCTTCTCAAAGAGCCATGGAAGAAACTACACCACCCTGTTTTCTTGTGATGAAGTATTGAGTCTTTGTGAAGATGCTCCCCCCATCTTTATACTGTAGCTCCATGGTATGCTGGACAGCACTAGGGTTTGCAACCAACCCTTTTTTCAGCCATCCTCAGCCCTACCTGGAGGATTAAACAAGCTTGACAATGGGGACAGTCCAACCACAAATTGATTTCAGAAGAATAAGCTGAAATAGTTTGGAGTTTTTTTCTACTGATCTTTTGCAAATGGAAGAGAAACCAAGTGGCAAATCTACTTGGCAGATGTCAGCAGAAGGAGCGACAGGTTGAGATGAGTTTGCACCTCTCAGTATTTGGAAATAAACAGATGAGAGGAGAAGAATGGGACTTGTTGCAGAGCAAGCACTGTGGACAGAATATGTGATGAGGAGCTATGGTGTAGGACCACATGGCTCCACCCTATGGTCAGAGGTTTTGGTAATGCAAAACACAATCCAGTCTACGCTTGTTTGTGTCCATAAAATGCATTTCAGTCCTCCTGGGCAGGAAACATCAGCTCATTACAATGGATGGCTTCTGACAAGTGGAAAAAAAGGCAGCATCGGCTTGAAATAAGTTC
Organism: Brachypteracias leptosomus; assembly: GCA_013401335.1. Taxonomy (NCBI): domain Eukaryota; kingdom Metazoa; phylum Chordata; class Aves; order Coraciiformes; family Brachypteraciidae; genus Brachypteracias; species Brachypteracias leptosomus. The sequence continues at coordinate 1,347,715 of VYZX01023498.1, forward strand.
ATGAGACTGTTGGTAGGACATAATTTTCATACATTTATTTCTTGTCAGTAACAGCAACTTTTAACCTTACCTCCATCTTCTGATGTTCAGGATTCAACTTTACAAAATGGGTCATTACGGGTAGCTGGAGATTTTTGTGGTGAAAGACTGGTAATGTTTCAGAAAAAAACCCCAAAAACGTTTTGGAAGATTATTTTACTTTAATAGTAGTAATTAATTATTAACACAGTGCATCAGATGCAGATTTCTTCTTGGATCTTATTTCTCAAGCTTTGCTCAAATACCACAGCACAGTTTTGCAGTTACTCTATTCTCTCATATTTCTTGTCCAACCAAAGAGGTCTTCTCAAGAATGACACAAATCAGAGAAAAAACCCCAAACCCTAATGGAGAAAATTAATCTGGGGGGCAGATAATTTGCTGATCCCTGTCTGTCTCCCATCAGTGGGTGGGTGCCTGCTTCCCACCAGCACTGTGCAACTAGACTTTTGGTGCAAGTGGTTTGATTTTGGTGGAGGTTGTTGCCAGACACTTCTGGAGCTGGGTGGTTTTTCCTCTTCCAGGACTGGTGCAGTCTGGGGACTGGGATGCGTTCTCCACACGGGTGGAGCAGCCGTCCTTCCGTAGAGTCCTAATGAGAGTTTTTTTTCAACCTCATTTATTACAGGCTGCCCTGACATAATTACATATTCAGAGTTAGTAATTACACATATTCATGCTAATTAAGTAATTAGATATAATTACACCAACTGTAAATACATGGTAATCGGCTAAAAAGAAGTACTTCAGAAAAAAACAAGGCAAATCACACAATAAAAGCGCCATCAGCACTCTTCCACTCAGTACTCTGTCTTTATCTTCTATTTCAGTGTGCTTTTAAAGGATCATTGTGGTCATTTCAAAATTCATACCTTTTAAACAAATAGGTCTCCTTACCTTTGTTTCTAATAGGTCTTGAAAACAAATTGGGAAGGGCATTTACCCCTTACCACTGTCAATACTTTTTGTTTGCCTGGTGTGTTTTGCTCATCCTGGGCATGGGAAGCTCAAAAGTACGCAGTGTTGCTATTTTGGGTCAGTTCATGTTCCCATTTTTGCCCAAAACAACAGCAACAACATAAAAATAAAGCATAAATACTTGCAGTTTCGTTTGGCTAAGGAAAACTGAAACTGATGGTAGTGGAAGAGGGAAACTTTTCTTTCTGTTTTCTCCAGGGATAAGAGCATTTGTCAAATGTTATTTTCATGCAATATAAATTGTCACCCAGTGTGAAGTGACAGTAGCACTCTGCTGCCCAGTGCCCAGCCTGGGGCCAGGCTGTACAGGTCTCAGTTCCTCCCACAGGTCTCTGCTGTTTCTCTAAATTTCTCTTTTCCTCTTCTCTCCTCTAACGTGAAAGGTCCAGGCTCTTCTCCAGCAGGTCCCAATGCCCATTACTTCTTCAAAGTAGGTGCTTGTGGGTCGAGATTCTTTTGCACTGAGCCTTCTCATTGTCTTATGGTCTTGCCCATCTCAGTCAACCTATATGAGATACTCGAAGAGGATTTAATGAGGACCTATGAGTAAGCTGTACAGTAGTTTATGTGTGTTTTGCTACTCAATTCTGTGTCTCTTCATTTGTCCTAGCAAAACCTGGGTTTGTGGCTTGGGTTTGTGGAAAAGCTCAGCTGCTAGCAGGTGGAAGGCGTTGGAGGTCACTGCAATGACCTTCTGCCTCTAAATTCCATTCCTTCTGGTTTGTGGTTGCCTCTCATAGAAACTGCTCTAAGTGCCGATACTAATGTCCTAGAAAAGATTTGGATGTTGAAGAAACCCTGCAGGCTCTGGCTGGCTGCTTCCAGAGCAGATGTTGCAGGTACCTGAAGAAAATTGTGAACTACAAAAATTACTGCTTCTGTCACCCCCCAGAGCAAGAATGAACTTCTGTGCCCAGCATTGCCTTCTCATCACCTTCTCCAGGCTGCAGTGTCTAACAGGAGAGATCCCATGGCCAATGGGACTTGATCCAACCTGCTCAGCATTTCCCAGGTTCAGCTGGTTTGCCCTACCTGTGGCTATTTTATGCTCTTTGTCATTTCATCCACTTATGGAAGAGCAAATGGAAGAAATGCCCACATTTTCCAGAACTCAGAAATCCAACTTGTGTTTGCAGAGGTGGAGTGCCCATCCCATCTATTGCACTTGTTCTTTGAATTACGACCTCATGCTTAACAAGTTGATCTTCAGACCTTCCTGCCCTGCTGGTGCAGGAGAGAAATGAGAGTTTTCAGGCCACCTTGGAAATTCAGGCAGAATTCACTGCATATTGCCCCAGCTCCGGCTCTGGCATGGGAAACGATACTGGCAGAATGGCTGTGGTGGATGATGCACATCAAGCAGGGACATTCCTGGGGACTGGGATTCATTGGGAAGAGAAACTCTTAAATGAAGGAGAACATAGCTTTTGGCTCTTAACATTGACCTGTCTCCAGAGAGGCTGTCGTGGTGATGGAAATACTCATGGATACAGACATCAAGGAGTGTACAGGGAAGTGTTTTCTCACACAAAACTCTGCCTGCTCCTCTGACTTGAAAGCATCTCCTCTAGACTCTTAATCCCGGTGTCTGTGGGGGCAGAAAGCAGAGTTGGCTCACCTGAGATGGTTTCAGAAAGGGAGCCTGTGATGTGTGAACTGTCAAGCACTTAACAAGCCAGATGAGTGGATACCCTGAGCTGGTTTCCTCCTGGATTTGGAGCATCTCTCGCGTAGCAGACTTTTCTCGCTGCCTGGCAGCCTCATCCCTCCATCAAATGGGTTGGACTGGACTGCCCAAGACATGCACCTTCTCATGGAGGATGTGTATGTGCACTCCTGATATTCCATCTTGCATCCAACCCCCTGCTCATCTCATGTAGGGGCTCACACCCCCTCCCACTGCTCTTGCAGGATCCTGCAGCCCCCATGCACACACCACCGTCCCTGTGTACGTGGGCACATGTTCCTCACCCATGCGCTGTGGGATGGGCATGGTTTAAACCCCTTGCTGAATCAGCTCTTCATTCCCTGTGGCACAGCTTTCTGCACGGTGACACCTACACACCGATCACCTCCGCCTCATGACTGATGCTGCTGAAGCACCTGTGAATTTCTGCTGAGCACCCTCGCAGTTCTGCCTTTCCTCAGCAAAGCCAGGGACACCATGATGCTCCTCACCAGGCAATTTCCCTGCCAGGGATTGCCCGAAGCCATCAAAGATGGTTGCATCTTCAGTTTCTAGTGGGTGTTCAGGGCTTGGCAGCACAGGTGTGCTTTTCACCTGTGGTCTGGCATGAGTCAAGACTCTTGAAGCAGGGTGAGAGGAGTGGGACAAAATGGGACATAAAGCAGGTTTATGTTCCCTACATTACTGACTGTGTACTCGGGTACTGGTGCTTCTCCCTCTGCAGTTGTGCTCTTGACCCCAAACCTGAAGGAGGAGTCCATGCCAGAGGAAGGAGGGCTCTGTACATCAGCCAGTTCTCCTTATGCCCTTGGCTTTGTCACTGCAAGATAAGAGGTGCGTGACCTGAGGCTGTTGCAAACTCAGGCAGCCCTGGTGCCCGTGATCGCAAAAGGGGTTCCAGACTTTTCTTGTACTGGCTTATTGATTATGTGAATTTTGCTCTAGGTCACTTTAAGAGTAACTGGTGTGTGTATGTGTGTGTGGGTTGAGTTGTGATACTCATTCCTTTTGGCCATCAGTTAAATATTTGTCTTGGTTTTTGATGAGTTTATTGGGACTTATGATGCTTGGCTGTTGAGAAAGTATCTGGAGGCTGGGATACCTTTGTGTTCCTGGGAGAAGGGGGATGTGCCCATGGTACCTGGCCTTGGGGTGTTCCTGAAGGCACCAGGACCTCCCAGAGTTTGCAAGGACATAGTGTTGTGACTTTTTAGTTTAACTGGGCTGGTTTTCAGGTTTAAAATCTAGCCCTCAGAAGCGCATGGGAACTTACCATGGTCAGCCAGGGGCTATGTCTCTGGTTAGAAGTTTGCAGGCTCTCGTTGTTTGTTCATTGTCTGTTTAAATTACGATTCCTAATTAAAAAGAGCTGCTATTGTTTAGGAGTTGGAGCAGCTTTGCATGACCGCACACACAGCAGGAACGTTATTAGTCGTGCTGCCCTGTGGGACAAGAAGTACCGCCCAGGATCTAGCAGAGAAAGCTGTACATCAGTAGGAGTTAAAAAACCCTACACTGAGTGCTGCTTTGGGGCTAGACAGCCCAAAATACCCTGCTCAGTCATGAAAGCTGGGGAAAGGCCCACATAAAAAGATATTCTGCCTAAAGAGAATGTCAAAAGGGGCTTTTGTTTCCCATCATAGTGTGGTGGCTGGCTCTGGGGAGATGGTGTGGGCAGGCAGTGATGGCTCATGCCTCCCAACAGCACGGGGCAGGCGGAGCAGTGCTGTTCTCTGTAGAGCAGAGCTCAATTGCTTCATGTGTAATATAACAAAACAGCAGAAATTATCATTCTTGGTTGCTGAACATTTCTAGTCTGCCTGAGCATTCTTGCTGCTTGCTCTTGTCAGTCTTGGGTGCGGACAGGGAGTGGGTTCACTGCCAGTGGGGTCGATGGGATGAAGATGCTGCTGCTAATGGAAGCAGCACTTCTGCTGGTGTGCTCCTGGAGCTCTGACCTGAAGCAGCTGTCTTGCACCACGGTTAAGTGTAAAGCACTAGCCTTGTTGAACTTGGTGTGATTTACTGAAGTGAACAAACCTGGCTGAGAACTCAGCAAACCCATTTCCATGTGTAGCTGATGTAAGAGTTGTGTGCAAGTGTCTTGAGGTGAAAAGTACATCAAATTCACAGCGTGTAAGGATTGCTCTTGATGCCTGGGCTTGTCTTCCATTAAGGCAGGCTTTATAGCATAATCCATTTTTAGATTCCTCCACGCTCATTCCTAAACAGACTGCAAGTTACCTAATGCTGAACCCTGCTCAAATCTGGTTTTGGGTCCCCTCTCTCTGCCCCTACCTGGATAGATCTGCTTAAGAGAGGGGAACAAACTGAGACTCTGTGGAAGCATGAAAATTTTTGTACATATGTTAACAATGGGGCAGTCCTGCTGTCTGCAGCTAAGCGTGGTGAATATGGTGTGCAGTACTGAAACTAAGTGGTGACGTAAGCTACATGTAGGCTTGGCTTTTCCTGATCATAGTTCCAAGTTCCCATTTATTGCTGATGCTGCAGCAGTACCTGCAGTTCTCTGTCACAGTTGTGGGTCTGCAAAAATGTCACACCTTTCTTTCAGCCCTACTAACCTATTTTTTCTCAATGACTTGGAGCATGGAGTCTGAAGGTTACTATACCTACCTATTTTTATATATATAAATGTTTCATCTATTTGAAATGTACTGTTTTATAATGTTTGGCACCTGTTCTTATCTTGCTAATACATTTTAACAGGTTTTAAATCATCCTTCTCTGTCCCACCACCATACCTCCTTTCTTCTTCTTTGTAAAGGAAAAGGGATCTTTTTTTTCCTCCCATTTATTCCTACAAGCATCTCTTAAATTCAAGATGGGCAGTTTCTCTCGCTTCCATAAGTGTGACTAGGAGACAAGACAGCTAAGTCTCCTAAGTATATATGGCAAATTTGCAATTAGAAGAAAACACTGGAACAAAATGACTTTCAGCCTTTGTCTCCCTTCCTCCAGCCCTTCCCACCCCTCCACCTCCCTCTTGCAGGATTAGACAAAGCTAATCCTCAGATGAGCAAGATCTTTGGGAAAAAAGCAAAGAAGCAAAGTAAAACCAAGGGAGGAGAAAGAAAAATCCTTCACACTCAACACTAATAAGGAAATTACGAGCATCCTACATTATGAATTGGATGAATTTTTAATGGTTAGAAATGCAGTTGATTTATAATGCATCCATCCTAGACTGCAGGGCCCGTCGCCAGCTAATAAATAAATGACAGGCCCTTTGTATTAAAAGTATCAGTCATTTTACATCTCTGCACTATAATTGATGTGGAGGATTGAGCAAAGGGAGATGGTGGCCATCAAGTGTATACCAAAGCAAAGAACCTCATGCTTCAAGCCATATGCGAGGTCTTGATATACCAGAAGGTTGCAGCTCAATCTTCAAGTCTTCTCTCAGCTTCTGCTCTATCCCATTGCTCACAATCCAAAGCCAAAAAGAAATAAAGAGCTTGGCAAAAGGCTCCATGATTTTGAAAGGTTATTTTAAGCTCACTTTAGGGCCCTGTTTAATGTGTCTTACGCTCTAAGACAAATTAGTTACCCCAGACAGCAGGAGAAGCTCCATCTGAGGTGGCTGCCCAAAGCTTCCTTCCTCCATGTGGGAGGAGACAGAATGCTTTGGGTCTTCCCTGTGTTGGACACCTTGTTTAGGATGGGGGAGATTGTGCCATCTGTTCTCCCAATGGTCCTGGCTATTGGCGCAGGCAGGATGAGGCTAGCTCAGAGTCAGGGATCAGCATGCAGTCACATGAATCCCACCACAAATGTTCACACTGAGGGCTGTGTTAAAAATAAATTCTGGGCAAATTCCAGAGATGGGGTGGGACTGTCCTTTTCTCATGCCAGGTCCTAGAAAAGCCCAAATGTCAGGGGAACTTACTGAGAGCACAGCAGGCAGATGAGTATTTGAGGGATGGGGTGTATTTTATCCTTTTCTTAACAAGGAGAAGTAACCTGGCATCTTGCACTTCCACTATTTCCTGGAAAGTGGCATTTCTCCTTCCAGCCCACCAAGGGGCTGCCAAGCATTTTGATCTCCATTTTATGGATGAGGAGAAGCATCTGGAAAGACATAGTTTGCTCACAGTCACACCAGGTTGCTGATAGCTAGCAGTCTGGCCCATGTTCAGCCTACTGGACCATGTTGCTTGTTTAACACCTGAAGTCCTTTCACAGCCAGTCTTCTGGAGTCAGGAGTTTAGATGAACAAACAAGTTCTGGGATCTATATATTATGATTCCACAAAATGGCAGTTCTGAGCTTTTCCTGCTCCTTCCCAGATAGGTTAGATCAAATTCTCCTTTTCCACCTTCATGGGGACCATGCCACAGTCTAACACGTTTCTGCTTTGCTCTTTCCTTGCCATCCTCCTAGGAGGTCTGCTGATCTCATTCCACCTAGGCATTGCCTCCTGGCCTGCTTGGTTTGGAGTTGGAGTTCATTGGAGCCCAAGGGTTGGGCTCAGAGGAAGAGCAGTTATATTTTACCTTGGCTTTAGTTCCTGGCTGAAGGAATTGAGCAGGGAGCCTGGGATATGAGCCTTGCTGCCCAAGGAAAGCACCGCTCTCCAAGATGCAGACTTTCATCTTGACCTGGAGGAAGGAAGAGTTTATTGCCTTATTTATGACATTTCCCCATAGCAGCATAAATACTATATCTATGATAGATATGGATCTTATGAATAATATAGAGATTTGAACTAAGTAATTGCAGTGCTTCTTTAATACAAGAGATCCACAGCGTCGAGTAGTATTAATGATCTGTCTTGACACGGGCTCTGCAGAGGGCAATTGCAAACCCCAGTTCCGTGAGAATTTGAGAAATTGGGGGAGAAATCCTAATGTGCTGTTCATCCCCGCTGTTCCCTTTGGGACACTCCAGAAAGAGTATCCTGTCTGCTGATTTTTTCTCAGCTTTCCCTAGACCCTCCAAGGACAGGAAGGCTAAGTGAGTTTTGGGAAAACAAATCCCTTTTGTAGGCAGGCTGGGCAGAGGCAACTTTGGGAGGAAATGTAATACAAAGATCCTAGCAGCTCCCTGTGGTCACTTACAGTTCTCCGGACATTTCTGGAAGAGTAAGATGATTAGTTAGACTGAAACAGCTAAATTCAGGCAGCAGTAATGATATTCTGTGTCTCTGCCGAGCTGAGCCTCATCTCTTCTCTGCAGCTTTAATATGAAGCTCTCCTTCCCACTTGCTCTCTGAAGTCCTCGTGCAGTTTTGCTGCCGCGTGCTGTTAAACAGGTGGTTACATTATTATGAGAAATTCTCTATAAAGTCCACTCTTTAATGCCTCAGAATCTTTGGGGATGAATTTAAGATATTAATAAGTATTAAGATGTAACACCTAGTACTTCTTTGCAGTGATATCATTGTGGGGGAAGCAGGATGGTAATTGCGGGATGTGCTGTGGGTCATTTTGTGCCTTGCATCACTGGTTGCAGAGCTGGTAGCCTGCCTGGCTGGTCCTTCCTGCACTCTGCTGTAGTGCTGGCGTTACAGCTGCAGAGCTCTAAGGCCTCTTTAAATGAGTGGAGCTGTCTAAGAGAAGGTTATGAATGCCTTTTTCATTCACTTTTTTCCTCCATAGTATCTCAAGCCTTGAATTAGGCTGTTAACCTTTTTCATTCCTCTCTTTCTAGCCATGTTCCTCTTTAATGATATTTCTTTTCCTTCTTCCACCATCACCCCTTTAATAGGCACAAGGGCAGGGGAAACCTGTGGACTCAGTGGCCCATGTTCTCATCTTGTCAGTCCTGGAGGAGCTGGTCTTGTTGACCTCTGTGGGCTGTGTCGAGTGGGGACCGTGGGCTCAGGTGTTTCTTTGCTACAGGAATGGTGGCTCATTAACACTCTATGCCCTGCAGATAACTTTTATTGATCATCAGCTGCTTAATCAAAAACTCTATCACAGTTTGCTTCGATTATTCTTTTCCATCTCTTCATCCCTGGAGAATCAGCTTAGCTAAAGTTAATGTACTCATTATACAGTTGGGAAACCACTGCCACAGACTGCTATGTAAATCATAGGTTTTAGGAAGGTTTATGTCCTCCTTACTGCATGTAGCAGGATGAATATATTGGATACATATTCCTCTGCTTGATGGGATGAAGCAAGTGCTGGGGGAGTTGTGCTGAGCTAGGTTTTGACCTGCCTGGAGTGGCAGCACTCACCTCCCAGCTCATGCAGAGACCAGGCTCCACATCTAGATCCTTACAGTCCTAGTATAGTGATGAAGAGTACTGCTGCTGTGCCTGATGCTAATCCACCCTCACCTTTCCAGAGACATGTGGTGGTCTCCACATTCACCATAAATGCCTATCAATATGTGCAGCTGGACCCCTGGAGACCTCCTTCCCCTCTTGTAGAGGGATGTTCGGGTTGAAGCAGCTTTATGGAATTGTCTCTGCTGGTGATTTCTCAGCAGTTGGGTGATGAGGGCTTTCCTATGGGAGACCAAGTGCTCAGGGTATGAGAGAGCTGGGATGGGGAGTGACCTGTGTAGGGATATGCTTTGGAAGAGGGCATGGACAGAGGATGTTTGAGACATGTGAACTGGGGAGGGAGATGGGGGAGCCAAGTGCCAAACCATGATGGCAAATGTCTGCACAGGTGAACCATGTGTTCAGTTTTTATTTTCTGATGATCCATGTGCAATGTATATATAGATGCAGAAGTGGTGACTTACAGCAAAAGCAGGACGTTAAGTCCCGTATCTAAACAGATCTCGGCACTCCTGAAATCAGCACCTTGAGCGTGCTGCTGTTGGGCATTTTGCTGACACAGTGAGGGCCATGGCTGGAAACCTGCTCTATGAATAATGGCTTTATTCTTTTGGAAACCATCAGAGCTTCAGGGAGAGGAAGGGAGGAAGCTGTGCAGAAAGTCACAAAGCTATCTCCCAGCACTTGCCATGTTTTCAGTGATCAGTTCTAATAAGTAGCAGGCCAGTTTGAATGGGAACAGAGGAAGGGCTTGGGAGGGTAAGCCTGAGACAGGAGTTCTGCCACTCCAAACTTATCTCACACCCTGGTTACGCTTGATGTCCTGATATAATTCATTTTTCTTTTGTCTTTTAATGTTTGCTGCAGAAAATCATTCTCCTTGATCCTCTACAGTATCAGAGCTACATATTCCGTACTGGTTATGGTGTTGCAATGACCTAATTTGATTGTGGTGGGTCATGTCCTGTATAATGTTGTCTCATTTTCTCAGTAGTCGATACAAACTTGATTTTAATTTATTTGAAAAGAAGGGAAGTGGGGGGCAGGATCCCAGCAGCCATGGCTTATACCTGTAGCTCTTACCTTGTTGCCTGGCTGTGATGACACAGGTAGTTCAGCCTGAATGGGACCTGCAGGCTTTTTTAATTATTTTTTTTTCCTGCTGATAGTAAAGAGGAGAAAGAATAGAAGCTATAGCAGAGAAAGGCCCTTGTTTGTAGCTGCTGGCACCTCTGATTTGCCTCAAGAAGTCATTATTCCAGCAGACTGGACATCCTCTTGATGGAGCTTATCTCTGGAGGGGAGAGTTAGCTGTGTCTTCCCTTGGAACCTGGGTGGCTGTTTAGCTTTTTTTCTTTTGTTTCCAGTTAGATGCTCGGTCCTTTATATTTCTGTGTTTCACCTGCCTCAAAGACCCTTCACCTGCCTTATGCCTCTGTTATTTATGAGTAGCTCAGAGGGGTAAAGGAGGGTCTGGTCTCAATTTGTGTGGTTCATTTGCATGTGAAATAAGCGTGTGGTTTCAGAAGTGGTGGCAGCAGCCTAGGTCTCCTGGTACCACTGGTCTTGTTCAAGGTGGTTTCAACAGCTCCAAGGCTGTGGCTTGCTGAGCAGTGACAGGGCTTGCTCATAAACTGGAAGTGTCACTGTGTTTTTAGAGAGCTTGTTCAGAGGATGATGTTTTTTCAGCAGCTCATAAAGGTGTCAGGCCAGTGGCTGCTCTGTGGGAAAAAGAATCTGCTTTTGCACACTCAAGATTGCAGCAAGCTCTTAGCTGTGGTTTGTGGGACAGCTCTGCCAGCTGGGATTGCTGGTGTGGCAAATTACTCAGCTGATGGTTTCATTGCTGGTTTCCTTATGAGTCCTGGACTTTCTTCCCTTGTTCTCAGGGTATTCTTCATTCTCAGCCTTGCCTCCTCCTGTCTTGTTGGGCCTTACTGGGTGTTTGATTAAAAATGGACTTGTGGTGACAAAAAGAAAGTAGTTGACAGGCGAAATGGACCATGAGTTTGCAGCTTTAGCTGCAGCTAGGAGTTGAATAACTGAGCCAACAGATCTGTGTTCTCGTGTGTCACCAAGCAGGCTCCCTTGGCTTGGGTGAAGGATTTAGTGGTGGTAGGAACAGGCCAGGCAGCAGAGAGGCTGAAGGACAGCAATGATGTATGTGGCTAGGCAAGGACCAAGGGAAAAGAATCATGAGCCTTGAGGGCAGGAAGAAAAGGAACAGGTTGGACATTGGCCACTCGTGTGATCCTCCTTGGCAGGATACCAGGTCTCCATGGGCCAAGCACCTGGCACAGTCAGGCCAATGTTCTTAATTTGCTCTCAGTTTCAAAATATTTAATCAGAGAATCAAATATGAAGTCTCTTTAAGAAGAGACTGGCACACAGCAGCTGGCTGAGTGTCGCAATCAATGTATCCGCTGTGGAATGTTTCCTGCAGAAATATTACATCCTCTCTCATTTACTTGATGATCTTTAGGGTGAATCAATCAAAAGATGCTGCACACAAATAGTTCAGCCTGGGATGCTGTGGGTGTCCATTAGAGAGGCATTTGCTCCGTTTTAATGGACCTGTTGATTAACAAACAAACCATTGCTTTTTAAATAGAAAGCTGCTGCTTGATGGCAGTTCTTAGTGGTTGCTTCTCTGGTGTCCCACCTCCCCTGCGTACAGCTCTTGCTCTGTGCTAATGCAGCAGCTGCTGCAACAAAACCCAGGTCTGCACCTGCGTCTCACCAAACCAGTTATCGGAGGTGGACCTTCTCCTGGAGGTTGGAAAGCCAGAGACTTCTTTGTGCTCGGTGCGTGATTTCACCACTGTATATCCTGTTAATCATGTTTTCTGCACCCATCTGCCTTGACATGTTGGACCTGTTGGACTCCAGCAATGTCTGAGGAAGATCTGCCCATGATGTTCTCAACAGGGTAAGACTCGACAGCTCTTTGAGGAGTCTGTCCTGGGTTTTACTCCAGGCCGAGTGCATGGGAGATTTTATTTGGGTCTGTAAAGCCTCTACTCTGTTGGAGCAATACTGTGTTCATTGTCTTTCCCTACAGCATAGGTATTTTCCTAGTCTCCACTTTTTCTGGGTGAAAAATCACCCATGTTGTAGTCTTAGTTCTTGCTTTTCCAACGCTAGCATGGCATGAACACCAGCTATCATTTGAAGCACTAGAACATCAGGAAGATACCCAGTGCTTAGAAGATGTCCTTACCCATTGGAAAGCCCCCGCGGCAACCTAAGCAGACCCAACCAGTGATGACCAAAGCTGTGGACTCACAAAATCATCATGTTTGGTGCTGCCAGAGCTCTGTGGAAACACTTTCCCTGGACACAGCCCAGGAAAGACCACTGTGCTGAGCCACGTAACAGCTAATTGCAGTGAGGCAGTCACGCAGCAGGGCTGACCAACCTGAAAGGACCAGGTTTATGGCTGTGGGTTGCATTTAGCCTCATGCTGGTAGCTGCCAGCAGCTGTTCTGCTTTCTGGGAAGTGTGTTTGGATCCGTGCTGCTCAGCCAAAGGCTGAGGGGGCATTTGGTTTCCCCCCAGAGTGCTGGTGCAAAGCAGCCGTTGTTCGATCTGGCAGGCCAAGCATCTCCCCAGCTCGCTGCAGAGGGGATCAACTCCCCCACGTCACTTGTTTAGCTCCATCCTTTATTGCTACAAACTGACTCACCCAAAGCTGTCCTTCCCACAGCTGGTGGGAGTCAAAGTGACGAGGCAGTTAGTGGATTAGGGCAGCAGAGTGAAAACCATTTGGCGTTTCTCTCCCGATTCTTCTGGGTGCCTTTAATTAGCATGATTGCTCAGCACGCGATTTTGCCATGTTCTTTAGCTCCCCTGGTTAGAATAATTATTCCCCCAGCTCCTTTTGTTCCAATTCCTGATCGCTTACAAAGTCTCCTGTTAAAAGCCATTAAATCCGTAATGTAAAGTGAGAGTAAATGTTCAGCAGCGCTCTGCTCCCGGCCCCACACGTGCGCTCCAGCCCCTCTCCAGTGCTCCTCTGCTCCCTGCCACGTGCTCTGCTCTGCAGCATCGCTCTCTGCTCTCCTCTCACACGCTTCCCCACTGGCCGTCCCACGTGTCCCACATGCGGCAGGTTGTGTGCATGCTCTCCTTGCTTTCTGCTGGCACTTTTGGTGTTGCTTAGCTCTGTTTCCCCTCTGCATGGGCTGGTTGTCGCACTGAGGTTGAATTCGTGGCTGTGGACTGTGATCTCTTACGTGTAGTTGCATGTGCAAATAAAAAAGTGCCATTAGAAGTGTATGTTCTTGCATGCTTTTGCCCCAGTATGGGCAGCTCTTGCTTCAAGTGGCAGCCTACAGAGGAGGACATGTCCTGGCTGTGGTGGCAGGCAGGACTTCTGGTGATAGATGATGGAGAATAGGAAAGATCTTATTTTCTAAGTGAAGCTCTTTCTCTTTTTCTCAAACATGAAGTCCTCTGATGAAAGGAAAATGGATTTTGGATAGTCACATTTCTAGGAGTTTTAGTGTTGCAGAGCCTCTCCAACTGGAGACCTGGGAGCTCAGACCATTCCCTGTCCCTCATCTCTGCTGATATTTGACCAGCACATGTCAATGACACAAGTGGGGCAGACACAAAGGCCTGCACAGAATTATACAGTGTGAAATAAGATTGGGCTTAAGTGCTTTAAATGATTTGTGCGTTTAGGTGAGTTGATGTGAGAGGGGGAAGGGAGAGAGGGAGACTTATTTTCAGACCCAAAATGAAACTGGGTCAGAGAAGGGTCTGACAGCCATGTGGTTCATTAAGCTTGGTGCTGACTGCCAGAGCAAAAATTCACAGCTAGACCACTTGCTGGAAAAACCTTGTTGGAAAGAAATCCTGGTCCTTCCTCCCTCCTTTGAATGAAAACAGGTTTCTAATTCACAGCAGCCACACATTTTGGGCTTAGGTCTTCATTTGCAGCCCTGCTGTGATGTGCCAGATCTTCCTGCTCTGCAAAGCTCACCTTCTGCTGCGGAGCGGAGTAAGGGTCTCCTTGCACAGCAACAGTCCTCCCAGTACAGTGCCTGGGGGGCTCCCCACTCACTTCATCTCAGCTTTGCTGGCTGCAAGGGTCTTTCCAGGCATTTCATACCTTCTCTTGCCAAAATGTACAATGTGCGTTTTGTGGGAGCAAAGCCCTTTCTCTCCTCCTGCTGATTGAAGGCCACCACAAATACCTGCCACTTGGTTGGTACCCAAAGTGTTCCCTAGGAGTATCGTGATCCTACTGCAAACCTTTGTTCCTCTGCTTGTTGTCCCCTCTTCCCTTGAGGAAGACACAGCCTTCCCTGTGCCCTGGGGTGCCACATGCTGGAAGGTACAAAAACATTGTCTTTGAAACTAAATCTGGTGATAGAAGCTCTCCCCTAGGATGCTTAATGATATTCTTCTGATATATTTGGTGCAGAAGGCAACTTGTTTTGGGAACCATCTAGTGAGGCAATTATCAAGAGAAGAGCCATGGTTGCAGCCTTCATTTCTAAAGTGACCAGCAAAGTAGGAGTGCTGGAGAGGCACAGATGAAGGACAATAATTCCAGACAATGCAGCATCCAAATAGTCTGAAAAATCAACAAAGCCTGTTTCCTCGAGGTTTCCTGCTGCTCTCACTGTGTTTTTGCCCTCAGCTCTTCCTGTTCCCATTTACAACTCCCCTGTAGTACTCGGTCCCTCCTTGCCTGCCGAGATCTTCTCGGTTTCCATCCACAGCTTGTAAACTCCATGAAATCACATTTCCCCACAGGATGCTCCTGCTGACACTTCAGGCTCTCGGGCTTGTACCGCTCCTGGGCTTCCTGGAAGGTAGCTCTGGCCTTTCTTGATGACATAAGGTATTGCTGGAGCAGATGGCAGCGTAAAGAGACCTGAGCAAGCAAGGATTTATGCTAGGCCTTGATCAGCCCTCTGGAGAGCAGGGAAGCATTGTTGGCACTGCCTGGGCAGGGAAGGTCCCAGACAAGGTGGTTATCCATCATGTGTGTCTCCTTTGGTGTCTGCTCTTGTATCCTGGCCATCTGGCTTTACCAAGTGCTTCTGTCCCTTTCCAGACCCCAGGTCTCCTGGAGAGGATGGGAGCCTGGGAGCTGGGGCTATTCCTTGTTGAGTGCCCATGACTGGCATTGGTTCCTCCAGGGACCTTGGAGAAACCACGGTTCTGCTCCATGGCACCATTTCGCCATCTGTGTAATGAATATAACAGCTCCTGCCTCCCCAGGGAATGAGAGAGGCGTAACAAATTAATGTTTATGAGGTGCTCTCTGGCTAAAAAGAAGTTTGCAACAGGGCTGTTGCTGTTGTAACTCAGGGGCTTCTTTTACTGGTTGACTCTTTGATGTGGTGATCTGTGGTGCTGGTGGATCAGCTGTACCATAATTGGAATTAATCAGCAATTAAAGAACATGAGCCCAACCAGATTCTTTCCCAGTGGATATGCATTTCTGGGCAGATTAGTCAGTGGTTTTCAGTAACTCTGTGTAAAACGCTTAGGGTAACTTTTGCTTTCTGAAGCAACTGGGGAACTGAGGCGGTGTCAGAGGGATGGGGATACCTGTCAGGCAAAGTGGAAATGAGAAACTCTTGTAACACTGTGCACAGTGCTTAAATTGGCAGCACTCTGAGGGCTGATGAAAAAAAAATAAATTAGAAATTGACAAAAGAATACATTTGAAAGCCAAAGTGATGAAAATGATGTATTACTTGTTGGGATGGGATCTTTCGCGCTGGGTCCCGCAGGCTTTGTGGAGTGCAGAGGCAGAGCAAGTGCACGGCAGTGAGAAACAGGGACTTGCGGAGGCAGGGAGAAGTGGTTGTTCCTCCAGGTGGTGAGAACTGCAGAGGAGAAGGCTCTTGGACGTGGTGGAGCAGGCACACAGAGGGGCAGAGGCAGGGTGACAGCTTGCTAGTGCTCAGGACGTCACCTACCACCAAACTCTTAGGTATTTTGCAAACTCTTCACTGCAGCTTGTTCTCAGGGCTGACCTATAAACCCCAAGAGTTTTGCCATGCACCTTTGCACAGATGTAGGTGTCACGATGGACAGAACATCCTCTTTGCTCAGGTACCTTTTCTCTAACCCACTATGATTTAAATGAGGCAGAGTTAAGCTCTGCATGTTGTGGGTGAAACTGCTGGGTGCCCAGTCCTTCCCCCTTCCCTGGTCCTCTTAGAAGTCGTTTCACATACTCTGGCTTCAATCTAACAAAAACAAAACCGATGAGGCCCAACTGATCTGGCTGCTTTCCATCATGCAGTGGGCCTCTGAGTGGCTTTAAATAGCTGCACCTCTATGCAGCCTGGAGAAAAGCATTGGCTGTGCCTCTGAGCAGGGAGGGTAGCTTTGACTCAGACCACAGGACATCTCAGCCCTTAAAATAGCCTTTGTATTTTGTCCTTGGTCTTAATTTTTTTTTTCCTTCTTATTTTTTATTTTATACCCTGGTAAGTACTTTCCTACTTTAGGGCTTTTCCTAAGGGGGATCAGTGGGGAATCTTGGAGCTCTGCCTCCTGAGCTATCAGGCTACATCATTTAGTATCTTGGAACTACTCCATCCATGAAAGAGTTCCAGAGAAAACAAAATTGTGATCCTAGCTAATACGGACATGGCCTACATTAACGGTGGCAACAGTAGAAATGCAATGGATACTGGAAGTCCTCCGACCAAAGGTTTAATGAATCTTACATAGTCTTAAAGAGTTCTCTGGATGGAAAGCTGCAAATGCTGCCCTTTTCTCAAGGAACATTGTATTCTTCTACCCCTTCCTCTGCTCTAGTTAAGCATGAGAGAAATTTGTGTGGAAATGGGATCTTTTGGACCCATTTGCTTCTGCGTTTCTCTTGCTCTCAGCCCATCTCTTCCCTTTCCTGCCCTCAAAAACACATGCAGTACTGTGATCCCCTGTTTGTGATTTTTGGGTTGTGGAGAAGATGAAGATGCCACAAACTGTAGCTACAGCTCCATCTAACACATTCCCAAGAGGTTTCCAGTGACGTCAAGTCTCGTTGACTAAAGTGGGAGACCCTTATGCCTGAGGTTAAACTATGGAAAATGAACAAAGATACAAGGTGAGCTGCTGTGGAGGGGAATAAGGACCCTGTTTCCATGAAAATGAATGATCATAAGCATTTCTGTAGTTCTCAGAGCCTTGTGAATCTTAAAAGGGCTGTTATCTACTTGAAGATTGCTTCAGGTCTGTATCAGTATGAAATTCATCTGGGGGCTGAATTTTCTTGCAGTTGTCTATTGTGGTCAACAGTGCTGGGCTTGTGTAAATAAGAGGAGGTCTAGGGTCTTTGACTTTGCCTTTGATGGTAGAGGAGATGATGCACTTATCTGCAGCTGAGAGCATCAGGGAGAACCTCATGGTGTGCTTCTGCTGAGCTTCTGTGACCTGCTTTGTTGTGGCAAGCGAGGCCTCAGTCTGGGTTGCATCTTACCCTGCTATAGGTTGGTGGGGGGGGAGAGAGAAAAGAAAGATAGTTTTGTATCATAGCCCTGCAGATGAACCCATCCATGACAGGAAACCTGGATTGCTGTGTTGCTTTCCCCTCAGATATAGACATATCAGTCCTGGCTTTGACTAGACGGATGGCTATTTCCTTCGCTCTGGATGCAGGCCAGGCTTGATGGTTTTCATGCTGCCTTTGATGCTATTCATACTTCATATCTGTGCATAGAGAAAGATAAAATGTACGCTGTTGTTGGAGTCTCCTATTGCTTTTCCTTTACATCATAAATTCTGCTGTAACACAGAAGAGAGATGAGAGCTCCACTGCCTAACGTGGGCTGTGTGGATAGCAGTGTTATGTTTGGCCAGCTCGTTGCCCCCAGTTTGCTATTTTTGCTTAACCCATTTTTGCCAGGTGTTACATGGCATCCTGTTGCTTTTTTAATCCATTTCCACAGCAATTTATGCTGCTGTTCTAGAAGCAATTTCCAGCCCTGGGTTTCAAAACTGGGGTGCACCACTCCTGCTGTGGTGGATGGGTCTGCTGTAAGGAGTTGTCACCATTTTCTGAGCTGTCCCCTTACCTCCCTGTGTCATGTTCACTGCTGCTCTTCTCAGGTGACCTGGAGCAGTCTTAGATCTGAAAAGCCCTAGAAGCATGGGATATTTGAATGGTTGCAGTTTTACCAGAAGGCAAACAGTGAGGGCAACATGAAATTATCTGGTTTGTCTCCCTAGTCTTGCTCTCAATCAGTGGATAAGGGTGCTCCTCGCAGGGCACTGTCTGTAGGCTGGATTGGGTACGTGCATGGGGCAGAATGGCTGAGATCGACTAGCCAAGGTGTTGGGAAACACAAGACAGCTCTGGAGGACTAAGTGGATGGCCAGGGTTGAGGACAAAAACTGATTGCATGGTTTGGTTGTCTTCAACTTGTCCTTTCATTGCCACATCCTTCCAGCCTGCTTAGAGAAATGCCCCATCTGCCCCCTCCATCTCAAGCTGTTAGAGCCACACAGCATATCTGAGCTCATTCCTCCTTCCCTATTCTCAAACACTCTCCATACATTTATTCCACTACCATACCATGGCTATTAGTAGAGACAGTATCATATTTTAATTTAAAAACTGGTTATCACTAGAATGGGGAGAAACACAAAGTTTTAATCTATCAGACCCTTCCCAATTTTGTAGGTCTTTGGAGATGTTTTTGATTTGAATCTAGAGGGTGGGTTTTTTAAACTTCTTACTATTTCCAGGCTTATATATTAGAGTTTCTCTCCAAATTTACAACCAATGTCAAAGATAGTGTTTTTCTTCCCACTTCCAGCCAGCACTGAGAAATGTGAAACTCCACAAAAGGAATTATTTTTAAAATTTCCCCTTCTAAGAAGGTGAACACTTTTCTTTCTCTTTTTTTTTGTCTTTTGGAAAAAAAAAAGTAAAACAACCCCCAAACTCTCTAAGGTATTTCCAAGCTAGTGTTTCGGGAGCTAATAGCTTTGATGGTAGGAAGATGACATTTGTCACAGCAGCATCCAAACTCTGAACCTGTTGAGATTCACCCATTTTAACCCTGGACATGTCAGTGAACATCATCCACCTCACATCTGATAGTGAAGCCATAAACCTAGCAAAAGCCTTGTTGGTTTCTGCTCCATACAAGAGGATGGGGTTGAAGGTAGCAGTGCAGTATGGGAGACAGCAGTGAGGAAAGAGAAAACCAGTCAGGAGAGAAGCATATTTTTTTTCAGATTCTTTGGGGACTTTAATAAATCCGAAGGAGAGGATGCCCAAATGACCGATGCTGCAATGCTTTCCCAAGTCAGCGGTATGTGTGTTCGGCCCCTCAGCTTCAGAAATGTCAGCTCTTCTCCTGCCACGCCCCTCATTGTCCCTCAGTAGCAACTGCGTGTCAGTTATGGGGAAACCCCTACTGCAGTCCCGTTCTGTGAAGACCCTGCTGTCACTGGAGGTCCCTGCAGCTGGGGTTCACAGCACAGTGCTGACAACAAAGAGCAAAGCGCTCATCATCCCCAGCCTTAAGTCTTGCTGGTCTTTCACACGTCCCTTTGCTGAGGCTCTGTGTCCCCAGTGGGTTTTTAGATCTATTGGATGTGGTCCGGCTGAAGTGGAATTGCCTTAATTTAGCAGAGCTAAGAAATGCAAAGAAAATAAAGCAGATAGGAGTGCTCCTTGGAGATACTTGGTATTGTTGAGTGTAGACTTTCCCAGCTATCCTTTGGTGGCCATAAAATATATTTATATTATGAAAACCAAAACACGATAAATAGTGACGTTCAGGGATGCCATGTTTATTTGTCTCCCAGTGACTCTGATAAGAAATGGACTTAGTCTACATACACATTTCCAAGCATCAGCACTTTAAACTCTGCTTTGGCTCTGAGAGTTGAGCTAGGCTCTTTCTCACTACTAATGATATTTCAACACTTGGAATTTGCCTATGAATTTTGTTTATGACACATGAGCTGAAGCTGAGCCTGGCTTACTCTCCCATGTGGATCAGCCCTTCAGAGCCACTGAGAATATCAGATAGTCTCCCCCACACAAGTTTAAACAGTTCCAAACCAAACAAACAGCTTTTGTCTGCATCCTCAGGTTCACCAAAAGAGACATGTATTTGATGAGCAGATGGAACAAGGTAGTGCAAGGAAGAAATATAAATAGGTATAAAAGAAAAAACAGAAAGAAGAAAGAAGGGAAAAAAATATCTTCTGACTGGTGTAGATACAGTGTGAGAAACTTTCTGTTCCTAGCCTAGAGAAAAGTACCTTTCTTATAGAGATCAATTCACAAGGGCATCCAAGCTGCTCCATGCTGCTCTAGTGATGGGCTAACTGCTCTCTTGGTTCTCTGCTCCACTTATTTTTCCTTTTCTTCTGACCAGTATTCCTGGCAAATCCTAAGCCTTCAAATTACTTTTAAAGAGGTGGGGTTGTGTAAGGAGAAGATGCCTCCAGTGTGCAGGTTTTAGTGTAGAAGGGACAGCTGAGGCAAAGGAAGTCTATGAGGCATGAGAATAAGGTCTCCCCAGCCTTGCAATGACACTCTTTGGCTTCAGAAACATTTAGCCAGACTAAATAAATCACGAGAGAGAAGTAGGCATAGGAAGGAGTCTCGATTTCCCTCACTCCCTGCCTAGGGGAAAGATGGATTAGGTAGGAATTAGGACTTTTCCATCCCTGGTTAGTGGGAACCTCTAGAAATGGTTGTTCTTGGTTCTCTGTCCAGACTGCTTGCATGCCCCTTGTCCTCAGAGCACTTGTGCCTGCACGCACCACATGAAATAATTGCCTGTTCTTTATGGAAAGAGAGAGCGAGGTAGCCCTGCCCGGAGAGGGCCTTTTGGCTTTAATTTAATGGCAGCCGTTTGCTGGTTATTCATTTGGTTCTTTTTTAATAATTACATGTGTGTCGATATCTCTCTCTTTTTTTCTAGTTTTGCTCTTTTTTGTTTTTTCGTTTACTTTATTTTGCTTTTTTCTTTTTTCTGTTTTTTTTTCCCCTTTAGGTTTCAGAGAAATTATGTTGAATCCAATAAGCCTCCCTGGACATTCCAAACCTCTTAACCAAGGCATTTATGTTGAGGATGTCAGTGTTTATTTCAGCAAAGGACGTCATGGCTTTTAAAAACTCCTTAAAAGTCCCTGTTCTGATGTCAAGTTTATAGGCTGTGCCCTCAAAATGGTGGGAAGCAGTAAGCGTGGTCTGTATGGATTGAGGTCTCCTCCTAATAGGACTCTACAGCCCTGCCTGTACACACGTTAAAGCCAACTGAAACTGTGGTTTTCTGTCACCAGATAAACAGGGTTGTTCTTTTCCTCCAATGGTCGCTGTGTTCGTTAAATATTCCTGCAAGGCACAACAGCAGCAATGAGAGCAAATAAAGAGAATTAAAAACCCAATTGAAAGGAGTCATCCTAATAACACAGTAAATAATTGTACTTTTGCTTTAAAATAAAACACAAAACAAAATGAACCAAGCCAACCAAACTGACATCTTTAGTCATGTCCTCCCTGCTTGGAGTTTTCCTTGTAAGCTTGTGTCTCCGCAACACCCAGTGAATGCTGCCATCACCTCTTTCGTGGCACTGCCATGGGAGGTCTCCCAGAGCGAGCCGAGGCGGGAGCCTGGAAGAAACTAAAGCAGAACGAAGACTTTTGGTAAGAACAAAGGCAGCCCCGCTCCCAGTTCTTGCACAGAAAATAATGTTGGAAGGAATAATAATGGAAAGAAAAAGGAAAAAAAAAAAGTCTTACTTCTCTGACAGGAAGAGAATGTGGTTATCTTTGAAGTGCACATATTCTAGGAGGCTTTTTTTGTTTGTCTGTCTGTCTGTGTGTGTTAGAGCGGCTCGTTGGATCTGACTATATCGTTGTCGTACTCTGGTCTCTCCCTGCTGCTTGAATGATGAGCTTTATCTGAGGAGTTGCCTGGACTCCCTGCATGGATGGAGAATCCATAGCGCAGGAGGGTCTGTGTCCTTGCCAGGACTAGGGCAGTAAGCAAAGTGGAAAAGCATATCAGACGCACGCAGGTCCCAGTTGCTGGGCCTTTTCCAGCCCCCTTTAGCTCTCCCCTGTATTCCCACCCAACTAGAGATTGATTGTAACCCAGTCACGTACCCAGAACCATCAGCTCAAGGCTGACTGACGGAAGGAGAGGAAAAATAAGTATTCTGTTGCTTCTTCTCTGGCATAAATGGGAATATTGATCCTGTTCTCTGGCCAGTATTCATATTCTTTCCCCCTCTCCCATCCCACTTTTGTCTTACTTCATCTAAAGCCTCTCAGATGGAAAAGTAAACCCTTTGATCCTGTCCTCGAGTGAAGCCAACTGCCCTGGTGGCAACTTGCAGGGCTTTCCTTGGACTCTCTGGATGTCACGTATATGGGAAATACAGATTTACTCACACATATCAGTGATAATCTTTAAGCAAGGCAGATTTTCTCTAGAGGAAAAATCCTTCCAAAAGCTTCAGGTGTTGCCAGATCCTTTTCTGAGAGGAGTATTGAACCAGGAGTTTGCTCACCAGCCACTCAGCTTTGCTTGCCTTCTTGGTGGCCTGAAACGACCTTATCACATCAGGGATGTCTCTAAATCACCAGCCCTGAAGGGTCACTGCCACTGGAAAGAGTCACAGTTCCCCTCGGCCAGAACTGGGCAGAAGCTTCAGAATGGGATGTTCTGCTTCATCCTGCCTTTACAGGTGACCTGCATGAACCACCCTGGAGACTACCAGGAGGTTTTCTTATCAGCTTTCCCATAGGGATGCCCCGGGAATATTCCATTCTCTCGCTTCTTCTCCTGGTTCATTCGCATAAAAAGGTAAAAAGTGCAATAGAAGAGTGCAGGAGAATCGGTAGCAGATTGCTTTAAGTTAACGGACATGCCTTAGGGGGGCACCTGCGTTAGGACGAGGAGGCCTGGCTCAGGTTGGATGGCTTCAGAAATCATGACCAAAACTCCCAACAATGTTTCCTGCCCGCATCGGAGCTGGAAATGCAAGGGGTGCACCGCCAGAAAGGACCTGCAGCCATGCTATTGACACCTCAATTCTGCAGATTCACAGAGTGAGGAGGAGCTTCACCAAGCGTGTGAATCACTGGGTGCTTGTCTGAACTGACTTTCCCCATCTCCTGGAAGTCGCCCACCTGACCTGGGGATGTCTTGTCCGTCTGAACTGTCTCCTCTCCCTAGCACTGTTCAGGGGACTCTGCTCTCAACTGTGTGTATCAGTCGTAGAGATACATCCGTGGGCCTGGACCAGAAGCCTATATCCAAACACCCTAGCAGAGGAAGGGTTGAAATTTGCAGCTCAGGTCCATCTCTGCTTAGAAGAAATCCTCCGGACCGTACAGCATAATTTAAAGCAGTTCTCCCCACTGTGATCGATGTCTCAATTTGTTTAACACCAGTTAAAGTCTCTGGTTCCTCACTGCTGAAATCGAAAGCCAGTCATGGCCGTTTGCAATTGGTGGCTTTAAGTAGCAAGTCTAAGGATGGGTTTTTTAAAAATTTTATTTTATTTTTAATTATTGTAAATCATTACCTCATTTTCTGTCAATAAGACTCCTCCATCTTTGAGCATTCTTATCTTGCCATAACTATCATCCTGTGCTAGTGGGAAATGGGACGGTCCCTTTTCACAGAGACTATAGGGGTGTTCAATGTCTAGTTTCTTAATAAACACTTTATTTTCTAACGAAACAGCTGCATCAGGCCTCTTCTTTGAAGACGAAATAAATAAACATTCAGAATGACACGTCCTATAGTCTACTTTTTCATGAGATGGTCCATGTGTGGGGAGTCCAGTTTGTTTGCTTCTTTGGGCGGTGCGGAGGGTGGGGTTTACAGTTGTGATGTGAACGTTGCTCAGGTGTAGCTCTTGCTTCTGTCACTCTCATCAGGTGCAAGATTGTTTCTTGCCTGAGAGCTTAGCTGCTGATGATCTCAGCTGACAACCTGTTATTTTTTGTAGATCAAAATGGTCGTATGCTCAGAGACAAGGCGGTACTGCTGGGAGATGGTGTCAGGATTTGCCAGGACAAGTTTCTGTGCTTGGTGGAAGAAGTTTTGCTAGGAGCCTTATCTCTCAAGGAGCTTGACACTAAAAGATTGTTCTGGCTGCACTGCTTTTGTTTCAGGATATGCCGTTGCTGCAGGTCTCCCTGCTTGGCTATGCAAAATGCTCCTCTATTGGGTGTTGGCCTGTTGTCCCTTCATCAGGCACAATTAGCCTCTTATTAAGCTAGCAAGGATGTGTTTGATTTAGAGGCAGTAGGGTACAGGTGAGAGCTGCATTTGGGTTCCTCATCAGGAGTTCATGTAAGGTTGCTTGGTTGCTCCAGGAGGAGAGAGGAACCACTTTGCAGCATGCAGGGCTTGGCATGAGTTATGTGTCTCAGTATCATTAACAGGAGATGTCATTTATGTGACTTAAAATTGCTGTGCCAACTTGCAAGTGACCGTGGGCATGAGGCTGGGGGTGTGTTTGAGCTGATATTGGTGGATGGTGCTGGAACCTTCTTAGAAAATCTGGTGAGAGTTTTGATGAGCAAAATAGAAACATGTTTTTCAGCATCCTTCTGTTCTTATAACTTCTTGGCATGACTTTCAAGCAAGTACCTCAGAACGATGCTATGAGTGAATTTCTGCATGTTATTCTCTTCTAATGAGTATGTCTCTAGAAGTGATCGGGTGCTGTGGTTCACAGGATTAGGTGATGGCTGAGATCTTTGCCTTTCCAGGGACAACTGTAATGCCTGAGACAAATGGCTGTCTCCTGATGTATAACTTGGAATGGGCAGCTGAGCTGCATCAGATTTCATCCCTATTTTGTTCTCCTTTTTGAGGCATAGGAAACAAACATGGGTGTTGGAAGCTTTGCCTTTTCCTCCACACTGCTCTATCATGTTTTGCAGCCCAGAAACATTGCAAAGAGGGGGGTTGATTAGCTAATACTTAAGTTGCTGGTATGGTCAGCCTTGGTCAACTTTGATTTGT
Organism: Brachypteracias leptosomus; assembly: GCA_013401335.1. Lineage (NCBI taxonomy): Eukaryota > Metazoa > Chordata > Aves > Coraciiformes > Brachypteraciidae > Brachypteracias > Brachypteracias leptosomus. The sequence goes on from VYZX01023498.1 coordinate 1,372,670, forward strand.
ATTTCAGGGCAACTGATTCCTTACACATGAGTCTCCATACTGTTTTTGATGCTGCCAGCTCCCAAGGAGCTAGCTTAGCTATGTCTATGGGCTCTGACATGCATTGCCGAGGGGTTGGGCATTTGTTTCTCCTTGTACTTGCTTCTTGGTTGACTCTGTTGTCTGATGTACCCATGTGAAGGGTCCGTGCTCTTTGAAACTGCTTGCCCATGAGTTGATAGTGCTGTCCTGCTCTCCCTCCTCACACTGGTTTCAAATGATTCTTGGGCTGTTCACAGAGCTCATCACTGAGGGAACTTGGAGTACCAGTTTGGTAGGGTGCAGGCAGTGGTACATATCAGCTCCTTCTGAAAAATCACAGCTCTGCCTTCTTGGTTCTTGTAGAGCGTGGAGCCTGCATGTGAACAGGCAGAGAAAGATGATTTTGTTTCCTTGTGTTTTGACTCTAAAAAGATGGAGTCACATTTATTTTAGTTCACGTCTGGTGTGAGTGTGATGAGCGTGGTATGATTGTGCACAATACCTCTCTGCACGATGGAAGCAACGCATGGCCCTGTGGGACCTTGGGCTTGGACTTGCTTCAGGTGACTGTTTGATGTGTGATGCTGTAGGTTACAGTTGAAGTATATTGAGTCTTCATTGCTGCTTTTCCAACTTGCACTGGCTGAGTCTTGAAGTTCTTTGCTGCTTCTTTTTCTTTCTTTTTTTTTTTTTTTNNNNTTAGATGTGCTTTTAAGGAGCTAGCCCTTCTTTCCGAAGAGGCTGAAGCTTCTTTTGAAGCTGGTGGTTTTCTCTACCACCAGGTGCCTTTTCAGCATGTGTCTGTGCCTGCTGTCAGGGAGGCAGGGGACAGGGAGCTGTGGACAGTCTGAGGAAGGTGCTTCTGCTGTTTCAGCATCTTGCAGCAGTGCATCACCACTCAGCTCTGATTTGTACCCAGAACAAGCTGCAGATCCTCGGGGTTAAGCCCTGGCATTAGCAGAGGATAAAGAGGCCTAGACACAATAGTAAAGCTAAAAACCACAGGTTTGGAGAAGCAGCAGGAAGAGAGCATTCAAGAAATCAGCGTTGGGTGACTTCATTTTTGCTTAACATTTTGGAGCACTTCTGGTGCCATTTCTGCAATGAGTCAAAGAGTCCTTATTAACTGTGTATTTACCAGTGCCTACAGACCCTGATTGATTGGCAGATCAGTTTAACAAGCTGCAGGAAAGTGCCTACAGCTGCTTTGAGGGGGAAAGAGTATGACAGGAGACTGGCACACACACAGCTGGAAAAGGAGCTTTATCTGGTGAAGCAATGATGTACCTTCCTTTACTGTTGTGGTGCATTTTGCTTTGCCTGTATCTTTTATGGTTTCTTTGATGACCCCTTGCCACTCTTCTCATGACAGGCAGGCTCCATGGTGGTGCCAGCATGTGGTCTGATGCCCCACATATCTGGTGGCCTGAGCTTGTTGTGCCACAGGGGTGCACTGCAGGCTGTAGGAGATCCTACCCTCTGTCTGTACCCCTAAAAAATAACATGGGAAACCCAATGGTAAAAATAAGTTAATTTGACAATGTGGCTTCCTTTCTGTTTCTTGTAAACTGACACATGGGGAGGACACAGAGGACTTGGGGGTGCAGATATGGTGCCTTTCTGCTTCTGCTGAGCTCAGTTTGGTTCTGTCAGTTCCTGATGTTGTTCTTCAGTTCTGAATTTCACCTTCTTGGATGCACCATTGAAGTTATGGGGTTGTTTGTCCATCTTCCTTATTGGGATTTAGTAATTGGTTTCCAGAGAAGTGGTAAGTGCCTGCTCTTACTGAAGTCAGTACAGAAATTCCAAAGAGTGTTAGCTGAGCTTTTGCCAGACAATGCTTTGAGGTGAAGTTCAGGCTTTGAATTTATCAAGTTAAGACTTATAACAAATCCCAACCCATGCTCCCAGCCCTGATAAATAAATGTACGATGATTCCTTTGCTAAGAGAAGATGATGGTCTGTCCAGCAGTAAAGCAGAGTGCAAGTACAAGACAACTACATTTGAACTTGGATATTAATTTTGAATTTGTGAGCGTAACTGCTGACTAATCAGCAGGAATAAATTTTGATTATTCTCTACAAAGTGGAGGGATTTGTTCCAAGCACTGGTTAAATGATTTGCTCTGCTGTTAGTGAGTCATTTGTGACCTGTGCCCGGTTCCTGCAGATGAGTTGACTTTTTGTAAGGATTTGCCTATGATTTCAGACTATTCAGCCTTTTCCCTCCAAGGATTTGCTTCAAATATTCATGTTGTGTGACTGGCTGACTGTCCTGCTTTTGCTCTCAAGTTGGGTGAGTGAATGCTTCAGACTGGCATCCAGAAATGTAATATGCAAAGATGCTCTTCAATAATCTGGAATTTGGGGTTGTCCTTAACCCCATGTTTCTGTTTCATACCTGGGGACTGGTACCACTCCACCAGGTCTGTCTGCAGGCAAGAAAAACTGTTTTTCTCCCAAGCCTTTGAAGTAATTAAGAGCAAGTAGCCTTCATGACTCCAGCTTGAATTTAGGGAGCAGCCTGTGTCTGATCTGTATGTGGGTCTCCATCTGCTGATGACAGTGCAGCTGCTGCTGGAGGTCAGCCTCTTTCAGAAGAAGTCAGAAAGAGTCAGGCTGGAGTAGCATTAGGCTTGGTAAACTGCCAGAATGTCTGAATAAGCTAATCATGGCCAGGTCATCATTATCTTAAGTGAGTCAGAGATGTGTCCAGGCTGTTTATTAAGATAATTGGGAGAGGGAGGAATGTTTGCAGTCTGTGGATTAGACTGGTGAGGTGGTGGAGTGTATTGCAACATCTGATACAAGAGAGGAGCTCATGGTCTTGCAAATGGATATCCTGCATGTGTCCAGGGCCTGGTCCTGATGACTTTCAGTTCCTGATGCCAATAACAGAGACGTAAGGTGGCATTGTGATAATGCAATATGCACATTTCAGACACCACCAAGGTGAGCTCATCTTGCAACAAAGTTGTACCTCTGCTCAGATTTCCTCCTGAAGCCGTGCTGCCTGGTAATTTTAGAGATAATAGGGATCAACAGAGCATTTTGGTTTTGCTGCATCAGTGCCAAGCAATATTTGGGGACACTAGGATCACCTCTGCACGGTCATCCTTTTCTTGGTAGTGCCTGGTCCCGTCCCCTGCAGACAGCTGAAGGTGGCTGTAGGTTTGTTTTGTTCCCTGAGACACATTTGTTCATCTAATGGTGTCAGAGAGGGTTGCAAGTTTAAGAGTGTTTAAGCTCCAGTCATATGCTCAGTGCTGCTAGACCAGCTCCAGAGGTACGTGTGCCTCAAAGCCATCACATCTCACAGCGCACAGACGTTGCAGACAATGGAGAAGGGACTTGCTTAAAGAAAGGTAAGTGTCATTTTTCTCTTTCCAGGGAGCTATTGTGTGTAATATGCTGAATTCAGACCTCTAGCAGGAATTATTTTGATGGATCTGCTCTAAATGCATAAAGGAAAACTGACATTAGATGGTATCAGTGAGAAACTGTCAGTCCCTGCTTAGGAACTAGCAGGGACTCTTCTGACTGGAAACACTGCAGGTCTGGCATTGTATGAGAGCAGAAAACCAGAGGAGCCAAGTGCTGCTGGAGACCAGAGTTGACCCCCACCACTGCTCCTGTTTGAGTGCCCAGGTCAGGGCTGGCAGCTGGAGGATGCAGCCGGGGTGCTAAGCAGGTATGGCAGAGCTGTGGGAGGTGTTTGGCATGGCTCTTCACTCCTTTAGGAAGCTCTAAAGGAGTGCAAGGGTGGCTACCTGGTGATAGCACCAGTCTCTCATTAACAATGAGGAAAAAAGGCTGTGGTGTGCGTTAACCCTTCTGCCTGGTGCCAACAGAGCGTGCATTACAGATGGATCGCCTCTTTTGCAGCCATATGAAATGTTTGCCACTCAATCCCAACAGAAAATCTGTATAGCCACAGCTTCAGAAGAATGCAGCAAAGTCCCTGACTGTGCATCTTGGATGAAAATACTGTCCTGTGACTGGACTGAAAGTTCCCTCTAATCCTGTTAATCTCAGAAGGGACTCCTGGGAATTGGGTACAGCTCTGTATAGGTCCTTAAGCTCCTTTGCATGACTGTAATGTGTGAAGCATCTGATCTTGTGCCAGATTTCCTTCCCTGGATTCAGTGGTGCTGACCTGAGCCTCAAAGAAAATGGTCAGATTGGTATCAATAGCAGTCTTACAAGAGAAGAAGGATGTCTCTGGCCAAAAAAACTAGAGTCGCCCTTAGGAAATAAAGAAGAGGCTGAGCGTACAAGGTATCGTCAGGTGCACCCAAATGGGTAAGGATCAACAACGTCCCTTCTAAAGAAGAAGATCTCTAGACTCCAAAAAGCAAGAAAATGTGGTGATCATGAACTGTAGATGCAACATAGTCTGAAACCTGTGTCTTTGATCCTGAAAAGACCAGTGGAAACAAATGGGCTATACAGGAATATATTTGGATGATTGCTTGAAGGGATGGTTCAATCTCTTGGGGCATGTCTGTGCCATTAGATCATAGCACTATGAAGCTCAGGTTTGCCACTTACCTGAGCTGTTGGCCTACCAGCACAGGCAGGGAGGCATCCTGTAGCTTGTTGGACACGAGCCATGGAGAACTTTGCTGACAAGCCTGCCCTGTCTGAGACCTCTCCCTCTCTTCCTATGCTTTTGCCTGTGCTCCCTTCTGAGTAAGGACAGACTTTCATGAGCTTGAAACTTTAACCAAATCTTACCCAGGCCCATGCTTAGGTTTCTCAACAAGAAATGGGAGTATGGCCATCTCTTCAGTTGAAAAGGAGGTTACTTTGACATAGCATCCTTGGAATTGGCTGGAGTGATGTTCTTGTCTGGAGAAGTAAGTAGATGTTTGCTGATCACGGTGCAAGGATGTGCGTATGTTTGTGTTTGTATGCATAGTAGGAATCAAATATTGATGGTGGAAAAGTGGTGTTGGATCTCCAAGCGAAAAGGCACAGTCATTAAATATGATCTACTGCCCAAAGCAGAGAACTCAAAATCGGGATGGTAAAGTCTTCAGTGGATTAGGCTGTGACATGAAGGTAAGTTTTTGCTACAGCTTCCCCATCTGTAATCCTGCATAAATTATTTCAGTCCCCCCCAGTGTACTGGTGTTATCTGTACACTCTGGCTGACAGGGATGGATGAGAAGATCCTGGGTCTGAGCTGGTCCTTGGTGTGATTCAAGAAAGCAATTTTTGAGACCCTCAGCAGCAAGCATATCTCTGTGTCATAAAGACTGAGCTGGGGTCTCCCACAGAGCTCAGCATCAAGCTCAGAACAGCTTCTGGGTTTGGAAAGAAGCAGGGAGCCACAAGGGTCCTTTCCCAAGGGACATCCCAGCCCAAGTGCAGGCATCGCACGTGCTGCTTCTTCACAACCCCCTGAATAAAGACTCTTTGTTCTAGGAGATACAGATTATATATATTTTAAGGCTCCATGAATCATTCATAGCCCAAAGATGAAACCAAGCATCAGAGCTAGGGAAAGGCTGGGGGTATGAGGCGAGAAACCTTTCATTATTTATTGTACTAAATCTTGACCTGGTAGCACCTTCTCCTTGCAATCCTGCCTTTGCTTTGAGAAACCCTCTTTTCTAAAAATCTGAAGTACTCTCCTACTTTCAGTAGATAATTGTAGTAAGAACTTAATGAGCTGCTTCCCTTGTCCATCTTGATGGTTGGCCTTTAAAGGAATAAAGGGTATGCCCTGCTGAGCATGTGAGAGCACAGCACAGCTGCTGGGAAAAGCGTGGACAGGTTGGCTTGAATGGAGAAAGGGTCCTAGGTATGCTCTGGGTTCAAGCAAGATTGAAGGTTTAACATTGGGTCTGGCAAACATCAAAAGAGGAAAATGTAATTGAATGGTTTGGAAAGAGAGTTTGGCTGCTTTCCGACCGAGCCAGGTGCTTCCAGGCTTGGTGTGGCACAAGCCAGCTGTGAATAAGGGCTCCTGCTCATTTGCAGTCACTTGGTGGTCAGCATGAAATGAGTTTGTGGGTGTCAGCCTCGTTCCTGGCAGCCAGATGTCCATAGCACAGAAAATGTCCATGGTTTCTTGGATGGAGACAATTGCCAATGACTAAATTCAGAGTGTGACTGCACGATCCTGGTTTGTGGTGTCCTGACCTCTTGGCAAAAAGTAGTCAACACAGGCTGGCTGAGTAGCACCAGAACTCATAGCTTAAAAAGTGTGGAAAAGGTGGAGGAGAGTCTGTTTGGTTGCTTGCTTTTCGTGTGCTTTCCTGGTTTGTTTCTGTAATTTAAGAGAAGGGCTGGAAGTCGAGCTTTCATTTTATAAGGTCATAGTTTTTCTTATTTGAGTTGTATTGCAGTAAAAATTCAGGTTTTGCTTGTCTTGATTAAGTGGCAAAATGTTGTACCACAACAGCAGGAAACTATCATGTTGCTTTGTTATTGCCTTTTTAATTACTATGACCAATTCATTGGCAAGAGTAATATTATTATTGCTAAGGGCTGGAGACACCTTCCCTTTCCATTGTTATATAGCCTCAGGGCTTGTAAGATGCAGCTTTGGCAGTAAGGTGAGATAAAGAGAACTTCATTTATTTGCTGCTCTTCATTTGTACCAGCACAAGAGCTTATGAGACCACAGTCTAACCCAAGTGTCTAGTATGATCCAAGTTAAAAATAACCCCATTTTCACCCCTGCTCTCTCTAAAGTTATTTTTTACCCAGAATGTTTCAGGGCACTGCTTGGCCAAACAGCAGTGACAGCACAAGGGAGAGGAAGGCCAGTGGTGGGGTGTGGATGGCAGGCATCTGCAGGGATGTGAGGAGACCAAACACCAAAGCAGGTTTCATCATCAGAGCTGGCAGCTGATAGTTTGCAGCAAGCAAGTGCCATGACACCCAAGAAGGCTGCTGCAAAAACTGGGAGAGAAATGATTTGGAAACGTGTACTGTTTCTAAAGATTTTATTTTTTTATAGAGAAACCTTTCAGGCCTCTTTTTAATTCATAATAAAGAGCAGGTTGAAAAGAAGGAGAGAGCAAATGAAGACAGTGAGGCTTGCTAACTTCCTTTAAAGTTGGAAGGTCACCTTTAAAAATGGATGAATGTAGCGTTTGGAGGAAGCTCCAAGGCAGCAGGCCTGGGGTTCAGCACTAGAATAGGAGGCAGAACAAAGATGAAAAGAAGAATCCAGTTGGGATCTAGGAATAGCTGCAGATCTGCAAGTGCCCATGGTGGGCTCGGGTGGAGGTGGTGGGTAAGGGAGCTTCTCTGCCTGCTCTCCGAAAGCTGCTGTGATGTGTGGTGAGGATGCTGAGTAGCCCTAGAGATGTATTGCCTGCTCTGGTTGTGTTTGTGCTGACTTTTGCCCTTTCCTGGGACCACTCAGGGAGTGGGGAAAGGGTGATCACAACATGAGTCCTGTCCTTGCTGGACGGAAAGCTTTTGGGCTATGTTTTGGATGGTTTCCTGGCTCTAGCTGTTTTGATCCACTTTGTCAGCTGGTGAAAGTTGTGTCGGATGGAGTTATGTGAGTATATTCTCCTCTCCATATCCCATCCAAATCAATATACAGGACACTAAGATACAGTCATACTGGACACTAAGATACAGCCATATGCTTCACACTCTTTAGTTACCTGGATCAGAAACCAGATATCTCCTCCCAAGAATGCCCAAAAGATGAGATGTCACAAGGAAAGAAGCCCAGCATTTGAGAAGCCTCCATGTCCAACATGGTGCTTTCTCCCAAGGGCTCCTAGTGCCAGCCCTTCAGACCTTTCCTTAGACACCACCAGACACAGCCTGGCAGCTTCAAGGTCATGGAACAAGCACATGGCAGCTCTTCCTTCTTCTCTAACCAGATCAGGCATATCCTCATCAAGCTTCACACAGCCTCTAGTCCAACAGGTTCCTGGTTTGGTCCCAAAAAAGGGGCCTGGGTAAGCAGAGGGAAATGCATTTCCCCCCAGCCCCTTTCAGTCAGTGCTGAAGGGTGTGATTGCCCCCGTGAAATAGTTGTGTAGGGAGTTGAGAGGACAGGATTGCAAGGGAGAAAGGACTCCTGTGAATCTACAGTTAGTTTGTAAAGCTTTGGGATCTACTGAGAAATGCCGTCTACATGGTGTTTTGTCCTGTGGTGTTGCTTCCCTTTTTCTGCGTCTGTCCTATTTGAAGGATTTTAGAGCGCTTTTGCGGTCAATAGTCAGTAAGACTTGTTAAGGGTATAGTTTGGAGGCCATTTTCAGGAAGGGAAACTGAGGCAAGTGTATTGCCTTCCCCAGGCTACTGCAGTTCATACAGAAGCACGTGGGAGTGCACGGCCAGACAGGGGACAGGACGCCTGGGGAAGAATGAGGACTGTGACCAGAGAAAATTGACCCTGGCACTGGTCTCAGCTGTATCTGCCCTGGGCAGAAGTTCCCTATGACAGGGAACGAGTAGATATTTCTTAAGGGTTCACCTAAGAATTGAACTCATTTCATATGTAAGCACTTGCCTGTCTTTCCCACTGAGCCAAGGCGTGAGAGCATCAGACACATGCTATCTATTGCTTATTAAGTGGTTTAACAAGCCCAGCTAATTACAATGTACTCAAGGATTTTGTAGCTTATGAAAGCAGTCCCTGTTTGTTTGTGTCAGTGCTTTAATACATTAATACATCAATTAAACCTTGGGGTGTGTGCGTGCTCACACAGCTTAACATACAGGAAGGCATGTTGATGTCTTTCATATCAACTGGGGCTTCTCCGGCTGTTTCAGCTCCAGCTCTGAAGGGATGATGCTTCTGGTTTTATGCTCAACCTTGTCACTGAAGAGATATGCATCTCCTACATAACAACATTGTTCTACGCCCCCAGACATAAGTTGTTTTACAAGACACTGGCAGGCATGGGCACTCTCTGTCATTAAGGTTTCCTTCTCTCCGACAGGCCTGGGAGAGTTTCTTGGTCTTTATTTCCATCTCGGTGCTGATGATACAGGCAATTTGTGCATGAAAGTGTTGTCTCCTCTCCTTCAGTTAGTCCCAAGGGGTCACCAGAGGAAGCGTGCTGTCTGCGACACTTGCGCTTGTTTGCAAAGGGCCCAGCACATTTGTTAAGCCCCACGGGTAAGGAACAATAATCAGTGCACAAGGCACCCAGAGTGAACCAGTGCAGGGATGGGGCTGGAGCAGGCAGAGAGGGTCAGAGGTAAAAGCCTCCTTCAGTGCACTTAGAGTTCAGTTGAAAAGAAGGCAGTCGTGGGGGAGAGGAGAAGGAGAACTGACAGATTAAAGGAAATTGAGCAGCTGTAATAAATACAATTGAAATTGAAGAGCATCTAGGATGCAGTGATTGCATTCCCTGCAGAGCTGAAGTGCTGAGGAGGGTCTGCAGAAAGGGCAGCCGTACAAAACCACTGGCCTTTCGGCGAGCAGGCTTACAGGGAATGCAGAATGAGCTGAAGAGAGCTGGCTAGGCTTTAAAGCAGGTCTTTACGATGCAGTTGGGAAGGCTGCCCTAAACATTCAGTCTAGTGAAAATAGAGACAAGAAAAGATGGGATGAAAGGACTGACGTATGCCAGGCTGGCTAAGCAAGGCATCGAGACTGTGATGGGGCACTGCTGAAGTATCACAGTGAAAGGAGAGGGGAGGAAGAAGAAAGCAGGAGAAAACAAAGGGATGGGAAGCGGCAGCCATACAGGATGCTCAGGGTGTATTTCAAACAGTAAGGTCCTTTTGCACATAAGTATCTCCGAGAGACAACAAAACTGGCCTCACAGCAAGGAGGGGGTTGGAGTTTCGAGAACAGTGAGTTGGTATGGAGGTTATGGAGGAGAAAGTGCTTTTCTTGAGAGCAATATATGGAGAACTTAGACTGATGACAGAGAATGAAAGCCAGCTTATATCAGCGATAAGAGGAGAGAAGGATTATTAAGTATTTTTCATCTGCCAAAATTGCATCCAGCTTCATAGATGCTGAAGAGAAAGATCTCCCTGTATCAGTGGCCAGCTGTTCAAGGGCACGGGACAAGGTGAGCATACTCTGCAGATGCAGAGCATATCCTGTAATGTCCACACCTGTGGACATGCACACAGGTCACCAAGCTCTTCACTAACATTTCAAATTGCCTGTCTAAAATGGGGCAGATGGACGAGAGTTGGAAGGTGGTGGACATAATGGGGACAAGAGACAGACCAGTAAGTTTAATGTTTGCTCTGGGAAATTTTTGGAAATCTTCTTAAACTTTAAGAGATGCTGTGGGAGAACACCTGGAAAAGCAACACTCTGTGAAGGCCAAAATTATGTGGCTTGAAGTAGTGGGAGGTCACACTCAACTAATCTACTGGTGTTCCCTGAAGAGCTAACTGTCACTATATATAAGGGAAATTCAGTGGATATAGTACACTGAGATTTTCAGCAAGTATTTGACAAGAACCAGCAGCAGAGATTGATGACTGGGGTAGAAGCATTGGTGTAGGATTTAAAGCAAGAGCCTGTGTGGAAATCTAACCTAAGAGCAAGAGATAGAAAGGAGCTATTGCTGAAAGTGTTTTCACTTGGAAAGAAGTTGAAAGTGATGTGTTCTGGAGGGCAGTCTTAATCATCTGTGTTTTTCATAATGTCTGCTAATGTCAACATGGAATCAACAAAGGGAAGTCATGCTTGACTAATCTGATAGCCTTTTATGATGGCACAACTAGATGGATAGATGAGGGGAGGGCAGTGGCTGTGGTATATCTTGACTTCAGCAAAGCTTTCGATGCTGTCTCCCATGATATCCTTGCAGCCAAGCTTGAGAAGTGCAGCTTGGATGGTTATGTGGTGAGATGGATTGGAAACTGGCTGAAGGACGGAGCCCAGAGAGTTGTGGTCAGTGGGGCAGAGTCTAGTTGGAGGCCTGTGGCTACTGGTGTCTCCCAAGGGGCAGTCCTGGGTCCAGTGCTGTTCAATATATTCATCAATGACCTGGACAAAGGGATAGAGTGTACCCTCAGCAAGTTTGCTGATGATTCAAAGCTGGGAGGAGTGGCTGACACACCAGAGCTGTGCTGCCATCCAGTGTGACCTGGACAGGCTGGAAAGCTGGGCAGGGAGAAACTTAATGAAGTTCGACAAGGACAAGTGTAAAGTACTGCATCTGGGGAAGAACAACCCCACGTATCAGTAGAGGCTGGGGGCTGATCTGTTGGAGAGCAGCTCTGGGGAGAGAGACCAAGGGGTGACCTCATTAATGTCTATGAATATGTAAAGGGAAAGTGTTGGGAGGATGGAGCCAGGCTCTTCTCAGTGACATCCAGTGATAGGACAAGGGGCAATGGGTACAAGCTGGAACATAGGAGGTTTTGGGTAAACATAAAGAAGAACTTTTTCACGGTGAGGGTGACAGACACTGGCCCAGGCTGCCCAGAGAGGTTGTGGAGTCTCCTTCTCTGGAGACATTCAAAACCCGCCTGGACACGTTCCTGTGTGACCTGATCTAGGTGATCCTGCTCTAGCAGGGGGGTTGGACTAGATGATCTTTCGAGGTCCCTTCCAACCCCTAACGTTCTGTGATTCTGTGTAATGATCTGCAAGGAAACTCGGAAAGCAGGAACCAGAGCTGTCCCTGCTGTGACACAACAGGCGTGAGTGATCTTTCACCAGGACCAGCTACAGCTGAGGTCCCAAACGTGCCCAGTGCCTCTCCTGATTTGTGAGGTGTTTCAGAGAGGAATCCCAAGCAAGAGAAGAGAAAAAGAGAGAGAAGACCTCTTTGACCCACCTGCAATACTATGAGCAGCACTGGAAAAATACCCACACCAGAGGACACAGCACGGGGAGAGGGAGACTGCAATTCACACAACCAAAACACAGTGCTACCTATGAAGAAAGGAGAAATGAAGCAAGCTGGACAGCACAGGAATCTTTTCCTTCATTGAACTCCTTCCAGAAATGAAGATATGATTTTGAACAGCTTGGTAATTATTTTTTCCCTTATTATTTTTTAATTTTGTCTGCTTTCTCTACAATTCTGGTTTCTAATCTGGAGACCTCGGATGACTTGATGTGAGCTCTGATTGCAGGAGCCTGGCTGTGTAAAGGCAAGAAGTCTGACTGAAGTTTTGAACTTTGGGTGCTCATGTACACTCAGATATTGATCTGGGTAGGTTTGCCCATTACCTGCTTGAAAAATCTCTGTCCTGAGAAAAGGTTAAGGGTCTTGGTTTAAACTCTGATTGATAAAGAAAAGACATTGAGGTGACCTTTATAATACAAGCTGAATTTGGGGGCACTTTACAAGCTCAGATTGTAATAATGAAACAGGATTTGCAGGTAGACTGAGGGATTAGATTATTGGAAACTGGCCTCTGATTTTTCTGTGTTACCATCCCAATATCTGATGCTGGCCTTCCAATTAAGACAATTTGGGACAGCAACATATATACTCTTGTTCAAGACATTTTCCAATGAAATGAGACGTGTCCCAGGCTACTGAGAAGAAACAGCTAATGGCATATTGGAGATCTTTCTACTATTATAACCCACTCCATGCTCTGCAGCATCACCCACATATACTTATCTACAGATTGCTATTGCCAGCTTTGGGAGGTCCTTTTTATGCCTCTGCATCCTCAGTTAACTGCAAAGCATTATTTCCCTTTCCTTCCTTGCTCAGCAGTCTTGCTCATTTTGGTCCTTTCCACTAGCAGTATGTTCTTGCTGTAAAACTTCAGTATAAACATTTAAATTTAAACTGTTAAGCCATATATGATGTATATATAAAAGTATATATACATAATCTCGGTTTTGTAGCTGAAGATCATAGTAGGTTGCCTTACCTATGTGTCTTGAATACCAACTTAGCAATCATCAAGTCCTCACACATAGTTTGGTTAAAGCTGAACATGCACCTTTTCACCATCTGCAATTAATCATGTCTTCTGAGGCTACCAGCACTGCAGAATGGTTTCCTGAGTCTCACCAGGGCCTTTAAGAAGAATTAACTGGGTATTTTTCCCCTGGTGCAGACACTGATGTTTTGCCACCGGAGAAAACTGGGGTTTTATTTGTTTTTCCCTCTTGCATGCAGTGAAGTTTGTGATGTTTTTCTGTGAAAATTCACCCCAACCATCTGGCTCATAATGGCATAAGACATCACTGAAAGCTGACAGACAAATGGACAAATATAGAGTGGTTTATTACCCCATGTTCTCCCCATGCTGGGAGTGTCAGAGACAATAAACCAAGATGGGTTCTCATTTATAATCATAATAAAGGCAGGACACAGCAGGGATACGATAAAGCAGTACTATCAGAGAAGGAAATGCAGTGTCCTAACAAGAGCATGTGGTTCCTTAAATAGTCCTGAGCTCCTGGTGAGGAGGGATTTCCAAAGCCTTGTCCAAGGAGAACTTTTTCTGGTTCACTTCTTACTCCTCAAAGCTCTTTGTTTCAGCCAAGGAGAGGAGGGTGGTGTTGGCACGACAGTGTCTCCTCTCAGCCAGTGGCTGTGAAACGAGTTGGATCCTACCGTGGAGAAGCTGCAGAGCTGATGCGTGGCTGAGCCACTGCCTTTCAGATGTCCTCCTCTGCAGGATGGCCCCAGGGTACTGGTGGGCTCTTTCTCTCATCTAAAGCTGTCATGCCATTACCCTGCTCATTTTTCAGTGGTGAAGGGGACCTGAGAGGAAAGGTAGATTTCTCTTTGTGTGAAGTATCACAGGAGCACTAGGCCAGTATTCATTGCATCCTATTTGTCACTCAGACGTAGACCAAAGGAGTACAGGAAGCCCCAAATATGCACAGACCTGGAGAGCTAAATGAGGACCAGCTGCTCTCTCCATCAGATTAGCTAATTCCTTTGTACAATCCGTCCTCTTTATTCCTTTCTGCGTAATTTGCTACCTCATAACAATTGCCAAAATCACCCAAACCACAGTAATTTTAGTGTCCAGCAGGCAGAGCTGGCTCGCATTACTCCTCCTTCAGGGGTTTCCTTCTGCAGGAGAAGTTGGCAAAAAGGGATGGACTTGTGCAGACAAAACAAGTAGGGAGAAAGCCAAGGAAACCTCAGGCAGAAACAAAGATAGAGCAAGGTCCATTCGGGGTGTTAGGAAAACATGAGTCTGAGGGAACACCTCATCAAGCTGTAGGCATAAGTGCACCTCCTGTGTCAGTCCTGCAAGAAAGGGAGTTGGAGGAGGTGGGAAGGAAGGGGAGAAATGGAAATTGGGCAAATTGGAGAGAGGCTTTGTAATGAAATCATAACTTGAGCCTGAGGTCTGTCTTTCAACACTTCATGTTCTTACTCCATATGGCCTCACTTCTGGAATTTTCTTGTTCTGTGAGTTTGGCTGCATTAGCCACTCATTTAATGGCCACTAAAGGTGGTGTGAGAATGACTGGGCATGGGACAAGAAAAGATATAGGTACCCAGAGATCACAGAAGAAAAAAAAAAAAGGAGAAAACCCCCCAAACAAACAGAAGATGCTATGTTCTGTCTGAAATTGTCCTTTTCCTTGGAGATGGTGGTGAGACTGGCAATAATCAGAAGCATTTCCAACCTGCCTGAAGCTCTAGCTAGAAAATGCAGAAGACCAGGCCCTCTCACCAAATTTCTTGCTTAGAGACAGCCCAGAAATTGTGTCACAACAGAACAGATTTTTCTGAAAGTCTTTTCACACTTCCACATCTGGAGGGAACTGAGCTTCTTCTAAAAATACTTCTTCATTTTGCACCCCACTTTGGAGCCAGTTCTTACTCTGTGCAGAGTGGGTTCTGCACTGAGGACCACAGCTGTGGATCAGTGCTTGAACCACTTCCAAACCATACCTCTTTCTTTAATGCCACCCTTCTAAGAGTCACATAGTCCCCAGGACATGTTCAATGTATCTGGAATATTTAGTATTTATGTCAGGAAAACAATGGCAGCAGAGTCTGACTAGGCAGGAGCAACATATACCTCTGGCTAGATCCCTCAAACCAGAAACTGAACAACATTGAAACAGTAATATCAAAACCCCCTAAATCTTCAAGATTGCAAGGGAAAGCTTAACACTGCGACCTGAACCCAGTGTGCAAGTAAACTGCTGCATGACTCTGAGATTGACTGCTGGGACTGGGATGGCACCAGAAGGATCTGGCTGGTAAGTCCAAAAAAGGCAATAGATTGACCCTGGTACATCAATAGATTGGTCAGAGATGTACCACACCGTGGGGATAAGTACCAGCTGGGCTGAGCTCTCCTGTTACCTGCTGGAGGGAGCACTGGGTGCTGGCAGCAGTGATACACGGCACAGTTTGTCTGTCTGTCACTCTGGGTGGGCACGGCAGTCTAATCAAGGCTGTTGCAAAGACGAGGGAGGTTTTTGGTGCTGCTCCCAAATTAAGTATTGGGAGGAACACTCAGTGCAGGGATGAGGGTTGGGAGAAAGGCTCATGTCCTGGCATGAGCCAATTAACCCAGCCCTGAGTGGCTGGGATGTTGCAAGGGTGTCCAAACCCAGCAGACGGCAAAGGTGAAAGCTCAGGCTGAGTTTACTGAGAGCAAACTCCTTCCTACAAAGGACCCGGCAGCTCTTTCGTGGCCTTGCAGCAGCTCAGTGTGATTCACATGCAGCTGAGAAGGGGCTGCTGCCCATGCCAGGTGCTGGGGTCAGTCCCCATCTCTGTAGTGGAGTTTGACTGGGGAAATAAGAGGCTCGAGGCTGCCTGAAAGCAGACACTGCTGGGCTTCTGACCCCGCTGGAGCAGGCAGAGCCATGGCTGTGAACTTGAAGGCTGGGGGAGCCCATAGCCAAGAGCTTCTGAGACCTCATGGGAGGAAGGTAAGCCTCTGTGTTCCTGCTGGGAGACAGTCTTGAAGCTGTGAGGCTGCTGCTGAGACCCAGCCGCTTCCAGCTTTCTTGTGACTATCCATCTCAGCAATAGGATGCTGTTATGTCTGATTACTGCGTTGGTAAAGCCTTAAGCCTGAAATCTGACTACTGTGCGGTCCCTCAAGGGGCAGCCAATCCTCCTCCATCCTTCCACCAGTAATCCCTCCCTTCCCTTGGAAAAATAATAAAAAAGAAAGACAAGTGATATCTATCTGCAGCAGCATTTTCCAATCAAGTGAAAACTATCTGGAAAATCAAATCGGGTGGTAAGTTCCTGCAAAACACAACTCTATCTCTTTAAAATCTCCCATTTTGAAGAGGTGAACTGAATGGCAATAGCTGCTGATGTAAAACAAACCATTATTCCTCCTATCTCCTCTCCAAGCCCCCTCCCTGCAGACGCATGAGTCTGAGGGAGGCAGATGCTCTCTGAAGACTATTTTCCTCCGTTAAATAAATTCACTTTCAAATAATGTGTAATTAAATGTGTGGTATTGAATTAATGTTTTATTCTGAGTGCTTTGGCAGCAGGGGACTTAGGGGCCTGGCTGGTGGAAAGAAAACATGTTCACCAGAAAGACTCCCTGCCCCTTTCTCTTTCCGTTTTCCTCCTACTGTGCCAAGAATCCCAATCCCTGTTTCCAAGAGCTGCTGGAGTGTACCGGTGAGTTGGTGAGGATGATACTTCATGTAAAGTCCCTTTTATGATACATTGCCATGGGGCTTTTGGGCATTTCACCCAATGCAAAGACCCCTGCAGCAGTCTCCAGTTCTTCCTGTACCTGTCTCCTGATGGGCTTAATTTTCCTCCTCCAAAGAGCCCACTTGTGTAGTTAACCTTTGTATACAAAAGGCAGAGCCCAGGTGTCCCCTCGGGATGTGAAACTGGTGCTGGATGTCTAAGGAGACGGAGTGCTGAAGCTGGAGATGTAGTTTGGATTTGCAGCTTAGTGTCAGCCAGAAATTCTTTGAGAAGGTGCAGGAGACAATGGGAATCATTGGTTGGTTTTAAGTCTTCTGTCTGGAATGTTAATAAGGTTTTGGTCCCATCAGCAGAGTTTTGTGTTCCCGTGGGAGTCAGCTGAGGAGGAGTTGGTGCATACAGAGATGGACACAGGGTGAACGTGCACCCAGGCTTTGTTGACGTGACAGCAGCAAAGGTGTCTGTTCTGACCTGAGGGGATCTTGACGTGTGCCCTGTTGATGTGACCAACTCTTGCTTGAGTAATTTCAGCAAGCTGCAAATCTGCAGGATGAGAAGGTGGTGGATGGCGTCTTAAAAGGCAAGAGTCTGCTGCTGTGCATGGCCCAGAGGTGCTGGAGGCTTCCTTTCTTTTTGCTGTAGTCATTGTCAACCATTTGCTGGAGGTGATGTTCAGGAGCCTTCTTCTTTCTGTTGCTCCTCTGCTTTGGGATCTCCCCAGGATGGCTGTGCTTCTGCAGGACGGGCATCCCAGCTGAGACTGCTCAGCACCTATTAGCCGTGGGACACTTTGTATTCCTCTCTTCATAAAATAATAACTAGGTGGTTAGTACTCAGATTTATGGGACTGAAATAGATGAGATGAGCTTGCAGTCATGTTTTGTTTTCATATGAGTGTCAGGTGGTTTGAGCTGGGACAAAAGTTTTTGGTTAAAAAGTGTTTGTAGGGTGGTGCCAAGTGCATTCTAATAATATTATTTTTGAGAATTTTTTCATTATGAGAGGAGTTTGTTTTGGTTTGGATTTAAACTTTGCAGGTATGTCACACCAGGTAATATCACCTGCTTCCAAATGGTTTTCAGTGAGATGTGGTGAAGGACTCTGGCAGCCTCTGGGCTTGCACCTGATGAGTTGTTGGTTTAAGGAGTGATTGTGCTTTGCCTTTCTGTCAGCTCCTTCACACGTACACATCCCTCCCCNCACTTACCTTTAGCTCTGAGAGCACTGTACATGCAGACCTGTCGGCAGTTGCTGCGTGGCTGGTATCAGAGCTGATGCTGCAGCAGAGATGCAGGAGCTCCAGTCATGGCAGCTCAGCAGGTGCTAATCCAGTCCCTCCATGCTGCTAATCAAATCACTCTGTGGAGCTTGAGGGCTGCTTCTCAGAAACGCGTCTCTCCCTCGAGGAGAGCCTGCCTGGAGTTATCTGATGGCTGACAGGCAGCCCTTTGGGTCAGGGTTTCCTCTCCACCTGCTGTTGCAACCATGACAGCCAGAGGAGCTGATGATGTCCTGATTGCTAGAGGTATGCTTGGAAGTGGTGGATGTAAGGTATTTTCAGAGTATCAGAGATCTGGCTTGCAGAGGATGCTCTTCTGTTCTGTTTTCTTGAGCTTGATTGCACTGAACATCAGCTCCTGGTGCAGATTGGTATTCCTGGATGGCTATTTGCTAGCCCGGATTGCCCAGCTAAATGCATCAAGCTCTGCTGTTCTGTACCAAGGTCTATTTAGCAACCTGCAGTGCATTAGCTCTGGGTCAGCTGGGCAATAATGCTTCCTCCACATCTGGGATCTGCACTCTTGCCATGCAGCTGCTTGCAAGGAGTGAAGGTGGTGGCAAGAAAATGCAAAGAACTGCAGAAACATGAAGTAATTTTAAGGTCTTTATGAAGGAGTATGATCACAACTGTTTGGTCATGTAATATATAGTCAGGCAGCAGGAGCAATCTGGAAGCAAGTTGCCAGTGTCTTGATAAGGTACAAGAAATCAGAAAAAGCTTGAAGAGAAGCTGTGAAGCCAATGACTTATATTGGTTTGCTGGAGATTGAAAGTCTAAGGGATGCAAAGACAGGGGCAACACAGTAAAAGGGAGAGCATCCTTTGCATTTCAGATTGTTTCCATCAAGACCAAAGGAGTGATGGGTGGAAAAATGTGAGAAAATCTCTCTATATATGTATTTGTTCTGTGGACACACACAAATGGCTATGAGAGCTGTCATGCAGAATTAGTAAGATGGAAATAACCTCCCCTGAAGTGAAGAGAAAGGTCTGAGTAAGATGGTCTTGTCCCCAGGGACTGCAAAGAAGGGAGTGGAAAGGACCTTGGTGTACCCACGTGTTGGAGCCCAGGTGGCTCAGCCAAGAACTGTGCCTGCTCTACCAAGTTACCAGAGATTCAGATAGTTTACATAAACCTCCATGATTTGGGCTCTTTTTGAAAGGACTGTCAGAACTACTTGGTGCTTACAATCATGACTCTTTTGAATCTGAGTCCTTGAAGAGTGCCTTAATGGAGGAACTTGGCAAAGAACCAGCTCCTGGGCACAGCGCCAAGCTGCCAAAGCATGTATCCAGGCCTTTTCCCAGAGGTGGCTCATGTCAGAGCTGGGAGAGAAGCCACCAGAAGTGCAGGGCTACGTCCTCAGAAGCCCATACAGAGATAAGAAACGGCCTGTACATGTCCCCATTTTTTTAAATGATGTGGGACTGATTCTCCCTTTGTTTACGTGTACTTCACAGCAGTCCACAGTTGAAATCAATATCCTTCATTGACTTTGATGGATTTGCACCAAGCCAGGAGGGAGACTCAGCTAGCCTATGCATTATCTTCTCTCACTATGAGACAAGTCTGTGAGAGAATGACTTATCAGCCCTCCAGTGGCAAGGCTTTTTGATCTGGTCCTGCCCAATCTGCACACTTTGCTCTAATCAGGTACATGGAGTAACTCATCAACACGTTTGGTTGACATCTAGCTTGTAGTTGACTGCCTGACATGAAAGGCACTCTGCTTGGTAGTTACATGTCTTAATGACAAGATTTCCAGTGTAAATTGTAAGCTTTGTTTGTTTTATTTTAATTGTCACAGAGCAGGGAAGCTATGCAGGGTTTATTAGTAAGAATTGTTTTAGCTGTGAGTCAAGAAAGAAGTGAATGAATCATATTGATTAACTAAGAACTTTGCTACCTTTTTGTGGGCAATTTATGTATAAAGAAAAAAGAGAATTCTTTGGCATAAATTAATTGTTACAGCAAATGACTCAGCCACTACTGAAAAATGTCGTTGTTATCATTTATAAAGTGCTGTTGATGCAAATGAGGCTTTAGAAGCTTATGAAAATCAAGGCAGTTGCCACAAAGAACTCAGGATCAGACTCAAATCAGGATGCCCTAGAAACACATCTAAAAGAAGTCAGGTTTAAAACAAGGACTGAACAGCAAGAGGGGCAAGAAGTAAGAAGAAAGAGAAGAAATGCTATGACATGACAAAGCTAAGTGAGGGAGGAGCTGGTGATGGAAAGGTGCAGGAAAGGACTTATCTCTAGGGAAAACAGGGCCACGTGTGAAGGAGAAGAAGGAACTGATAGAAAATTTATATTGGTCTTTTCTAGGCTAGAGGAGAAAGCTGGTAAAGAGAGTGACACAAGTAAAAGGAGAAATTTCTATAATTTTGCTCTGTTTCCTCAGTGAGCTACATGTTTTTGAATTAGGAATCCAAGGACAGGAAACCCACTAGAAATAGAGCAACCAGTCAGACCAATGTTCGGGAGTTTGAAAGAAGGAGATGCAAGGTATTAATCTCAGACCTGGTGTAAATGATCCAGCTTAAGAAGTAATTTTGCATTTTGCTATAACTTAAGTACTGGCACCGCTCGTGGTTTACTCTGGAGTTTCATTTGTCCATTTACCTCCCGCTGTCATCATTTGTGTCCAAACACAATCATGTGCATCCAGGTTTCAGCAGTATTATCAAACCATGGTTTTAAGGATGCTGGCTGTGATGGGAATCTGAAATGCAGAATTTGCAGCGTTACTGAGCCCATCCTTTCTTCATCTGACCTGCAGGACTGATTTGGCAATGAGACAATAATTGGAAAACTAGGTTCATGAAATGCACCCGTGCAGCTTCCTGATTTCTGCTCATGTGATTGAAATGTAGTGGTCATTAGAAAAAGGGTGTTTTCATTGCACACAGTCTGTTAGCAGCTATATATGCTCTACCTGAGATTTGAGACTGTGTCTTTTTGCCTTGACCTTGTCACAAGCAAGAGAGACTCTGCAATATGAGCGTAAAAGATGGGTGAAGAGTCACTGAATCGGTGATTTAAGTGAAGAAGTTCTGGCTTTTCCAGACCCTATCCCAGGGGCCAGTGCAAAAGTGACCCATCAGGACATGGTAGATTGATGTATGAGAAAGGTGGAATTAATCTTGTTCCCTCTTCTTCTTCCCCTCTATCCCACGGCTGTGCTGGGTTCACAAGGTTAGCAAGCTAGAATATGTTTGTGTTGAGGAGAGGAGCAGGCATGACTAAGGGACACATGGGAGCAAATCCAAAGAGGAAGAAGCTGCTGTTTTTAGACAGCCGCTTTTCTGACTGAGTGCACTTTAAGCACAGATCAAGTCAGCCATCCTGCAAGAGGTTCAGAGGAGGTTGGGTAAGATCCCATCGCAGATCCAGAGCCGCAACCATTCTGCCTTGGCTCTTCCAGAGAAAAGGAAAGCTTTCTGCTCTGCAGGCAATTTGGAAAGGTGAGTGCAGTGTCCCAGACTTACCTCTGTTAATGCTTTGGCTTGCCCATGTGCTACCATCATTGAATTGAAGTCATGGGGCATCCCAAACCAGTTGCAGGTCAGGTGTTTTCTGATGTGATTCATGTGTTGCTCAGAACAACAGTGAAGGCAAAAGCTTGAAACATGTTCCTCGTGCGTTAAATCTTGATGGACGAGAAGGGAGGTGGGAGATCTGCCCAACTCTCACTCTCTGTCGTGTTGCAACATAGTAATCCCAAAACAAGGACCTCAAGATGTTTCGTTTAAAACTGGAATTACTTCAGCGTTGTGCACTCAC
Source organism: Brachypteracias leptosomus (assembly GCA_013401335.1). Classification (NCBI taxonomy): domain Eukaryota; kingdom Metazoa; phylum Chordata; class Aves; order Coraciiformes; family Brachypteraciidae; genus Brachypteracias; species Brachypteracias leptosomus. The sequence goes on from VYZX01023498.1 coordinate 1,394,305, forward strand.
ATCCTTCCTGTAGATACAGCACGGCCTTGAGTGAGTTCCCATCATGCTGTCAAGTCTGGTTATTTTCCTGTCAGGTCTTGCTGTGGCTCCTGCATAGGTTCTTCTTTTCAATTGTCTTGTTGGCTTGTTTTTATAAGTTAATGGTACAAGGCGGGAGGAAAAAAAAAGAGTGCTACTTACGAGAAGGCAGTTTGCATACACCTTGTTGGCAGGGCTGACTGCAACACAGCCGAGACAGATTAGCACACCACTGCCTGCCTAGAACAAATAAACACCAGCTGTTTATCAGACAGGTCTCAGCTTTCTCCAGGAGGTGGTAAACAGATTTATGCAGATGAACCTCCCAGGTGCCCTTGCAGCACAGCAACTTTCATGGCTACTCGGCCTTCCTTATGAGTTACAGCCAGGACAAACGAGCAAAGAGATGCAAGGTTAGCACAATAACACAGCAATTTGCACGGTGCCAGGGCGGTTTGTCACTGCTTTAGGTTTAAAGCCCATATTTAATAGTAATGTAGAATTAATCATAGTGCTGATCTCACTGTGAATGGAAGAATTTGATGTAAACTTCAGTATTTTAGGCCTATAGCATGTGAAAAAGCAATTTATTATAACTCACTTATTATTCCATTTGGGCCTAAAATACTATGAAGCAAAATTTATGGCTATTAGAGGCTGAGAGAAATTGTGATCAGCAAAGTACTTTTCTGACTCTACATTAAGATTGTCCAGTTGCTGTCAAACTGTTTAACTTCATGAACCCTTTTTTTTTATAACCATCCAAGTGTACTTTAAATCCAGCAGTGCTACCTGAGTCCACTACCTCAAAAGGATTGCTCCTTCATCAATTCAACTCTGTCTTACACGTTAGCTCCTTTAATTCTTCACGTAAATTTTTCATTGAGCTTCTCAGGTGACCCTAACAACTTGCTGGGAAATCTGGTCTTGGAAGACAGATGGGATATTATTTTAATAATGTAGACATAATTACACAATCTGGATGCTGCCTTTCAGAAACGTCTGATCATTTATTAAGATGGTGTTGGGAGAAATATGAAAGATGAAAATTTTGGGCAAGACCCTGGGGAGTTTAGAAAGAGAGGTTTGCTTTGGTTCTCATGGTGTTACCACTTACTCATCAGAAGTGTAAATAATCTCAAATAGTATTGCTGATTGTTCTGCACAGTTTCCTCTTCAACTTTGTCTCACACCAAGTGGGGCAATCGCTACGTTTCTGTAGGGATTCTGAGGGTTTTTTAAGTGTCCTTGGACTCCTCTTAGTACAAGATCACTTCCCTGCAGCTTTCTTGACTGCTCCTATTCAGGAGACCAAGAATGCAAATACATGGTTTGTCAATACAGTAAAGCCTAGGTACTGTAATGGTGAGTGCTATAGAAATGCTTGCCAAGAGAAAGGGGGAAAAACCCTTTTCCTCTATTAAGTAAATTGGTGCCATTTGAGCTTTTCTTAGATTAGGACTTTCCTCACCTAAGTGCATCACTTAACATTTCAACACATATTTCAGATATCTCAAGGTACTCCTTAAACACTCAACTAAACCAGGTGGAGAAGGCAAAGTCCACAAGTGATTTGTTCTCCCTGGCTGTCACTGCAGATTTAAAACCAAAGTCATTTTGGACGTGCCTACAATCCTGTGCCTTAATGTTACCAATATTATTAATATTGGTAACTAACAGTTTTCAGTCTATTGAACAATTAATGAAAAGGTCAATGGGAATTCTCTAAAGAGGCATCATTCATTACAAGGCCCATTGCTTATACAACCTCACAGCATCCATCTTCCCAAACAAGCAAAAGGGACAGAGATGGCAGCTCCTTAAACCTGCCTGTGAGCTCCTAATTAAAAAGCTTAATTGTATGAAAGCCATTATGATGCTAGTCCTCCAATCCGTTGGCTTTTTGATGCATGAAGTGGTACCTATTTGTTGCGGGGCATATGCTCCCTCTGGTAGATACAGGTGCCTACTTGAGCACCTGGGTGGTAGGAGCTGGTGGCAGATTGTGATCACTGTTAGTGATGCTTCCCTGCAGCCAGTTTGAAACCTGGTATTTGTCACCTCCACCTTCTGCATCTGCAGTGCCCCAAGGGAAATGCAGCTGAGCTAAGGGGTGCATACCTGTGCAGCTCCTGTGGCACATGGAAGAGATGGAAAAGACTCAAAAGCAGCCCAATTTGTGAGCAGATGCAGGGCCAAGTCATGAACGCCCCAAGGTAGGAGTGGAAAGAGGACACTGTCCAATCTGATGCATCTGCTTGAGTAGACCTCTAATGTATCAGCTTTTGCTTGCCAAGCACTAGAGAAGAGTGTGTAGCTCTTACTGCCCTGCCATTACCATCAGGTTGAAGCTGGGGGTGGTCTGTGCTACCACAGTTCTCAAGGGAGGGAGTAAGCTCCAGTGAAGGGCAGTTTGGAGAGATGTTTTGGGTACTGTACCTCCAAAAAATGGTATGGTGGCTGTGCGTCTTTAGATGTATCACTAGTGTGGGTGCTGTGATACCAGAAAGGTGCTTAGAGGTTTGGCAGCAAGTGGCTGTGCCCTGTTGTTGTTCCCAAAAGAGAGTATGGAGACCTCCAAGCTTTTTAATGATATCCATTAAGGATATCCATTTGTGGATATCCTGCTAGTTGCTTCTCTGTCCTTGTAGGTGCTTAGTACCTGGGTAGATCTGGCTGTTATGAATGACCCTGTTAGCTGAGCAGACCAATCTTCATAGGCCTCTGTACCTTTGTTAAATTAATAGCTATTGCTCTTTTGATTTTTCCTGAAACCTCAGTTGCTATTCTCTGTCAGTCCTCACTGTCCGAAATGTCAGTGGAAAGGATCATTGAAACTAATGGGTTCAGTTTGTCGGTTGTGTCAGTGACTTTATCCTGGGATGACTTTGTTTCTGAGGGAACAGTCACATAGGAGATGGTTGCAGGGTCAGAGTCTTGCTGTGGAGCAGCGCTCGGCACTTCCAACTGGCTCCTGCTTGTGCCTTAAGGTGCATGGGGGTCAGTAGTCCTCTTCCTCTTGGGAACACTTTGACTTGCCAAGGTTCAGCCTCAAAAATCTGATCCCAATTGAAAGCCAAAGCTCAACAGGACCTTCTAATCTCGCCTGGCCTGGCCTCGGAAGTATGTGACCTTTGCTACGCCTCACAGGAGGTGAATTATTTCCAGGATCATTCCAAAGAGATTCAGGTCTTTGTAGCAGATTTTTCCCTGAAGGTTCCTCTCCCTGAGGACAAGCTTGCCACAAGCTTTTAGTAAGAACATGACAAACTTTGAGTACTTTCCTCACAGATGTTTTGCATAAGACTAGTTCCATCCCAGAGATGGCTGTGTTCTGTGGGTGGGTAAAAAGATCTCTGTAGATACTTTTGCAAAGCAATTTCAGATCCTTTGCAGCTTGCTAGAAAATTGAATTAGTTGTTTTCCATTCCCTGAATTAACCCTGATTCATTCTTCCTTCAACCCTCTCCCTCTTCCTCCCCTCCTTCCAACAGATGTCCAGCATATTAAGAGGAGAGACATCGTTTTGAAGAGGGAGCTGGGAGAAGGTGCCTTTGGGAAGGTGTTCTTGGCCGAGTGTTACAACCTCAGCCCCACCAACGACAAAATGCTGGTGGCAGTGAAGGTAAATCCCAAGGGTGAATGGCAGAGAGTAGGGCAGGGGCTGGCCAGCAGAGCAGGGCTGGATGAGCCTGCGTGGGAAAGGGAAGCAGGGGAGGGCTGGGGGCCAGGGGCGGAGATTTATCTGATGCCGGAGATTGTGGTAAATCCACTTAGTCACACAAAGTTTCAGTGTTTTGCTTCAAGGTCGTCTATTCTCACCAGTGCCAAAGCCTCTCTTCCTGCTGACACGGCCAGGAGACAGATGGGGAGGAGAAGCTGGTCTGGAAGCTCTAAGCTCCCATGCAGCTGCAGCAGTGCGGTGCGGAGCCCACCTTCCCTCCATGAGGGAGTGGAGCCCTTCTCTTTCCAGATTTTATCTCTTTCTGGAATGTGCAGAAGCTGAAACAAAGAAGGGCCTCAGCCAAAATGAGCACTTAAAAGCTAAGCAGGACTTAAGTATTTGCTGGGATCAATTTGCTGCAAGATGGGCAAAGCAACCCGGCTTCATTCCACCCAGCTCCTGTGTGCCTAGCTACAGATTGCTCCAGTTTCGGTGACTTTGAGCCAACCCAAGTTCAGCTTCGCTTGTGCTGTGCTGTTTGCATCCTTGTGAGAGTCCTCATGTGAGCTGTGCCCCATCGGTGTGGCTCCAAGCAGAGGAGACTACTCAGTGCAGAAATGTGCTCTCCTCTCAAGTGGCACCGGTTGGCAGACACACATAATCCCTGGGAGTTAATTGATGCCTCTTAACTCCTTGGAAGAAGATCTGCGTTTGAACCAATGCTCTACAGGGAGAAAGATTCCAGCACGTTTTCCAGGATGCTGGAGGCATCCAGTTACTTGAGAGTTGGTTTAATCACTGGCAGTTCAAGCTTTTTTTTTGTCCCCTTATGCTCTGACTGTGAACTGCAAGATTGCACCTTTCACCTCTGAGACTGCTTAAAGCCAAGGTAGCACAGCTACCCATATGATTAATTGCCTGATTATGTGGCTGGTACCTGCCTATCAGTGTCAGCCATCCCTTATGCGATCCTTTCTCTCAGGTCTCTACTGAGTTTCATTTGCATATAGGCAGAAACAGCATCTGAACTTGTTTCTTTTAATTGCTACTATGAGCTTACATCTCCAGAGTGCCTTTCATCCTGCAAGATCACACAGATCCAGCTTCAGGAGCAGGGCCTCGAAATCTGGCTTCTTGCCAGCTGCGGGGGGAGAGGCAGGGAAAAAAATCTGTCTAATTTGGGCCACATTATAAGTCTTAGGGGGAAAAAAAAAGGAAAGAAAAAAAGGCTTTACATATTAAGTTGAGATTTGGCTGCATTTCGTGAAGATCTCATGCTCCTCGACCGAGGCTGAGAGCTACCTCCCCAGTCACTGCTGCTCAGGGCAGCAGCAGGACATGCTGGTTAGGGCAGCCCAGAGCCTGCCTCTGCTCTGCTCTCAGGGCCAAACAAAGTGGCTGTGTTACTCAGTCAGTTAAATGGACTTGGATTTTCAGCGGATCTAAAGGTTGCAGCCCCACAGATAAGCTGAGTTTTGATGTGATGGCATGGACAAGCTTCCTGTTTTATTCAGCTTGCTTCAGAAAACGTCCTGAGAGATGCACAAAAATGATATTTGTCAAAGAGCATCGAGGTTACAAAGTCAAGTGCTAGAAATGCTGGAGGAGCTGGTATTCAGGGCATGTCCTCCGAACACATGTTTTTCTTTTCTTTTCTCTTCTCTATGAGCTGCTTCATTGTGATGATCACTCCTGTGTCTGAGAGCTCCCTATGTGTGAGAGCAGTTGTTTTCACAGCCTCCCAGCGAGGTGCTGGGGTTGTCTCATCCCCATTTTGCAGAGGGCAGTTGGAAAAGCAGAGAAACTGAGCTAAAAGGATCCACTTAAGTGGAGGATGGAGTTACTGACCTTCCCAGCCCCGTGGACAGCAGGTACCAGACCCACATTGAGGCCTCCTGCAGCAATAAACATGTGGTGCTTGTGCAGACCCGACCTTAATGCCGTGTGAGAGAGGATTTCCCAGGTAATATTGGAACAACCAACACTTCATGACAATGGCTGAAACCTGCAGATGCTGAATGACTTGCCAGATGTCAGGTAGGAATCGTGTGATGGAGGCACAAATACAATACACCCCAAACCTTCCTAGAGGAGGCATTTCAGTGGTTTTGCTGAGACATCTCTTCTCTTCTGCCAATCCTGGTGTTCTTTCCCTTTTCCACCACTTCCAGCTTCTGTTTTCCTCATTTCTAGATGCGTGGCTGTGCAACCTCAGTGATGTGGGGGTTTTAATATCTTTTTTGGTGTATGTGTGATATTTACAAACTTAAATCCTAACACCTTGTAGGAATGATTGTATGTGAAGGAGAGGAAAGCTAAATACACTGCAGCTTCAAATATTAAATGTAACCACAGGAGAAGGGCGGGAGAGAAGAGTGATAGGGAAGAGGACTGTTTTCCTGGGGAAAAATAGGGTAGCATCAACATTATGAAGATATTACACGACTAAAAATAATTGGATGTCTGAGATAAGTATGGATGCTTTGCCATCTGCACCATGTAACTAACATCCATCAAAATATCTCTAGCCAAGCTATCCCAGAGGACATAGAATTAAAATAAAAATACGCCATGTAACTAGTAGTTTGGGGACAGAAGGAGGAGATGAGGCAATGTCCTAAGGCTTGGGTAAAAATCCCCCAGCAAATCTACTGCAAGGGGAAAGTAGCTCCTCTGGAGGCCTCACTGCTTCTCTGTGTGTGGCATTGCAGCCAGCAGTGCCATGGACCAGCCGGAGCTGTAGGAACAGGGTGCTCAGCCCCTTCCTCTGTGCACAGCTCTCTGGTGCTTAACATCCCTTTTTGCACATTAATTGGACCCTGCACCTGCTGCTACCACCTCTCCTGTCCACATGGGGAGATTCAAGGCATAGGGAGAAGGGGACAGGTATATTTGTGTGTAGATAAGGGGAGAGCTACCTGGTGTGCTTCACCACTGAGGGGGAACCAGTGCACATCAGATTGAACCTGGGGATAACTGGAACAAGTTTTCTTGAATCCATTTTGACTCCTGTTAGGCTGCACAGCTAAAGCCAGAACTGGTACTACACAATCCTGGCATATGGAGGATGGGAAGAGCATAACTGAGGCCCAGCCACTCAAAACCAGAATTGCCTCTTTATTTCCCTAAGTGTTTGCAAAGACTGTACTGATTCTCATGGCCATCTCATCTTGTCAAATGTTCTGGACTTCAACTTTTCTACATGCCTTGATACCCTGGGATGACAACACACTGGTTTCAAACTAGCTCTCTGATGCATGGACCAGCCAGACTCCAACCCTGGAGAACCTCCCCTGATCTCTGGCTGCACCTACAGCAACATCTTCATAGCAAGCCTGCAACATCGGGCTGGTCTACGCAGCCTGGAGCCTGCAAGCTCTCCTGCAATGGCAAAGAGGCCTGCTCAAACGTGGAAGATGAGATATTCTCAATAAGGATACCAATTTCAGCATCAGTCTGCCAGGGGAGCTGTTATAAACAGCAGGGAATAAAAACATGATTTTAAAAATTATGAGAAAAGACTTGACAATGTCCTTCTTCAGAGGCAGTTTGAAAAATCCACACAATAACTGCACAGCCAGGCAAATCCATCTTCTGAATAAAGGCAGTGTAGTCAGCTATTTCAAAATAAAAGACAGATAGCAAGGACTGGCTGGCTCAGGAATTTAATAATAATGAGATATGAAGCCATTCACCCCTAGGTCACCAGTACAAATCCTGCCCAAGCTGGGAATAATTGGAAGCTATTACCCTTTGAGACATGTTTGCTGCTGCCTGGGAAATGAGTTGGGGAACCTGCTGGGCCGGTAACTACATGAACGAAACACTGAGGTGGTGCCACCAGCACCTACCACCAACCCTCCTGGTGTCACTGGGCTATTGGCAGTTGTTCCTCTCCCCTCCTTTCCTCATCAGCTCCTCTGAGATGATGCGACCTGTTTGTTCTGGCTTTGCCCCAACCTGAGCCCATCCCGTGTGTGTCTGTGCCCCTTCTTTCAGGCACTGAAAGACCCCACCTTGGCAGCCCGTAAGGATTTCCAGAGGGAGGCAGAGCTGCTCACCAACCTGCAGCACGAGCACATCGTCAAGTTTTATGGCGTGTGTGGTGACGGCGACCCGCTCATCATGGTCTTTGAGTACATGAAGCATGGTGACCTGAACAAGTTCCTCAGGTATGTGCAAAAGAGGGCGTGGGAGATATTGTGCAGCTGCTCCACAGCCTTGGTGTGGCTTGTTATAGATCTGACACCATTACTGCATGGATGCTGGTGGGCTGAGTCATGAGGGCCACTTGCTCCAAGGACAGCTTTAGGAGATGATGGTGGTCATCAGATTTGGAGCTTTATTAGCCTTACCCCAATATTTCCTCTTAGGTAGTCCCAGGAATGGTCTCTGTGAGCTCTGGAAACCAGACTTTTCTTCTTCCACTGAGCAAGTTTGAAGCTGCAGGAGGCATGGCTGCAATCCCTCTATGCCCTTTGGGGATAGAAGGACATGAAGCCACGGTTGTCAGCAGCTCTGGGTCCCATACACCCAGCAAAGACATGCCTTGCTGAAGCAGAAAGGCCGTGAGCCATCACTCCCCATGTCACCCAACTCCTGGGTCAATAGCACAAACCCCAAAATATTCCTTTGAGAAACTTGCCGGAGTGCTTGGTCTGATGGTATCCTGGGCGTTTACTGATCTCCAGTTCTCATTCCTATATTCAGAAAAGACTTGATAATTGTTGTATGGGCCTCAAGCAGTGCCTGTGGAGTCCATCCCTGATCCTTGTTCCCTAAGCCTCATTAGACAGAGATCCTGACCAAGATAGAAAATATCCTAACCTGTGGCACCTCTCTACTCAGGAAGCTGGGCAAGGCCTGACAAAGTGCTGTAATTGTCTTCCCTGCCTCTGGAGAGATGCAAATTGCTGGAGGTGCCCCTTCCCCCCTGGTCATCACTCAACCATTTCATCAGTGTGAGGCAGATCATTTGTGTGCCCTGAATCTGCCAGTGGTGAGGGGCAGGGAGCAACTGTGGGAGGATGTTTGTGGTGCTGTTCTCCCACGGTACAGAAATTATGCTCTGAAACCTGCGTGCAAGTGGAGTGGTACTTGCCTCTTGAAATAATTAGTAGTTTTATTTCCCAGTACTTAGAAAATTGGACCCTTGATATTTTCCTGTTTTGACTGTTAAGTGTGAACATGATTGCAGCAGGAACAAGAAGCTTGAGCACAGCAGGTCTAGATCTGGGGTTAGGATACACTCAGTGATTATTTTTCCACCATCACAGTCAGTTTCTAACCAGGAAACACAGGTCTTTCCCCAAGGTTTTAATTTCTAAGCGATCACCTACAACCCAAGAACTATGGGGAAGGACCCCAGAGGTTTCTTCTTTCCTCTGCCAAGCAGTGCTAACCTGTCTGCAGCTCCCCTGGGATGTTTGCAGGGCAGTGGCTAAGCTGGGAACATCTCTGCATTGTTTTTCCTCCTTATTTTGGCACAGTTGTGGGTGGATTATGGTTTGTAGCTCAGTTCCTGTCTCAGACTGAATAGATGACATCCTTACCAAGGTAGGATGAATGTAGCATCAGCTTTGCAGAGCTCCTCAGACCCATGTTGGGAGATGTCAGGATGAAGGTTGGACTTGATGAACCTAGAAGTCTTTACCAGCCTTAATGACTCTATGTTCACTGGGGAGCAGCCTTGGTTACCCTAGGACTCTCTCTTGTGGTCCCTTGTCTTGCAGGGACTCAGCAACCTTCCAGCAGCAGCAAATTGAACTCTGTCTATCAGCATGAAACTGTGCTTTGGGCTGAAATGGTGTTTTAGCACAGATTGGAGATGCAAGGTTAAGGATGCAAGGCTGATGCTCGGCCTTGTGATTGGAGGAAGGCAGTTTGAAAAAGAGCATGAGAGACCCTGTTCTTGAAGTGTTTCACAAGTGAGAGCAGAAAATTGACCCATCTTTTTTCCTAGCAGAACCAGTAACCTTATTCTCCTTAGAGGAGGTGGACGTTACAGCTGAGGCATAGCCTCCTTCACTGCTCTAGTTGATCTCTCAAACAGTATAGTCCAGAACAGGCTCTCTTGCTGTCTCAGAGGGATGTCTCATGCCCACTGCCAATGCCTTGTGGAATTGCTTAGCACAACAGTGTGCTCCTAGGGCTGATACGGTGCTGGAGCCACAGATCCCCTCACCACTGTGTCCCATCCCTCCTGGGATGTGTCTGAGAAACACTTGTACCTTGGGAGGTCAGGGCCTGTCCTGGTGTCACTGGGGAAGAAAGCTCATTGTTGTATTATCTTTGGCCTTTATGAAGGAAAAGAGACTTTCCAGATCTGCAGCCTCTCCTCTTTCAGCTGCATTTACCTGCCAGCTTCTCATTCTCATACAGCTATGGACCCAGCATCTACGATCTCCCTTCTCTGCATGTTGGCGTACGATAGGCAGTGAAATCCCTTTGTGTCCCAAAGGAAGCTGGCTTTTAGGACAAGGGACCATATATCCAGCAAAGGGGAACTCAAAATGCCTAAGGGGGCATATGGAAAGAGAGTTTTGGCATTGTCAGGTCACCTATCTGCTGATGGGAATCTGGGGGTCAGGATCTGCAAGGGGGTCAGAGAGGGCTGGTGGTGCAGGAATGCCTGGCATCCCTGGGCAAGCAGCAGTTTTTACTGTGGCATGATTCATCCAGCACACAGCAGGAGACAGTTTTCCTGGCGCTGGAAGCCAGGGATGCTGGGAGTCTGTAAGAGACACTCAGATGGACTTTTCCCAGTTTAACTGCAGAAATCGGAAAAGCAGTAAAATGGAAGAGGCTCACTTTAGACCCAGTTTCCTAGAGAAAAACACAATAAATTCCCCTAAGTGTTGTTAGACCTTTGTGTGCTTCCCAGAGAAGAGAGAGAATTTTACTGGTCTGTAAAATTAACTGGTGTGTCAAGGAGAAGCACTAGGATCAACACAACCAGCTGGGTTAGAGGTGGCATGTATTGGGATGCCTCTACATGCCTCCCGGGGCCACTGTGTCTAAGACCATTGCTGGTGGTGCAGAAACTCACCTTGCTGTCTGCACCAGGGAAAGACCATGATCATGGTGTTCTGGCTTATAGAAAAGGGATAGAAAAGATCCTGCCATAGAGAAATACAGGCACTGCTCTCCAGGGAGCAGCATCCCTAGGGCTGGTGTATGCAGGGGCTGGAGGCTGCCCACAGGTTGTGTGTGTGGCAACATGGACAGCACACGGACCCACTGCTCAGGGTCTGCAGCAACCACCTTCCCTCTCTGCTCACAGAATATCTCCATTGCTTCCACCCTTTACTTCTGTCACTTTTCTGTCTGTGGCAGCAGCAAATTTGAAGTAGGGATATTTGCACATTGCCATTACAGACTCTCTTTGCAGCCTATAGTAAGTTGTTGCCATTTGCTGTTAACTCAGGCAATAGATTTTGTTAGAAAAGTTGCAAAGTCCTGAGGTTTTAGTGTCAGCCTTTCCAGCGAAGCAGCCCCATGGTCAGACTGTCTTGGGATAGAAAGAGGAATTTCAGCAGAGGAAGCTGGAGGGGTGATTTCCTTCCCCACGTTGAGAAAAGCCTCCATCACTCCATAATGGAAAAAAACCCCCAAGCATTCTTTAACAGGGGATCCACCCAATTTTATGGCCTCTCTGTAAAGCTGAATTAAACTCCTTCCCCAAGGAAAGATGGGCAGACCCTTCTCATATTCCATGTAGGCGTCTTGACCCAACTAAATGTACTAATGTCCTTCCGGGTAATCTCAAAGCTGTTTTGATACTTATTTCTTCTGGACTATAACCATGTGGGATGGAGAAAAGGAGGGAGGGAAGTGTATGTACTATATAGGACATACTGAGATGTGTCCTATATAGTAGGATGTACAAAGAGACAGTGAAATAAAGGTGATGGCTGACCATTTTTTTAAATATCTCCTATTCCCTTCGGACACAGACATTTCTTTGGGGGCCATTATTATATTTGAAGAAGATGGCAGTAATGTGAGAGTAAGATATGCTTCAATTCTCACCTAGGAATGATTACCTTTGATGACAACAGGTATCAGCTCCAGCTAAATATGGTGAAACTGAAAGGCATGACTGACAGAAACTGTCCAGCATAGTTTTTAGAAGCTATTGTTTGTCCTGCTTTGCTGTTTTTAGCTAACTGCTCAGTCCTGGCTCAGCTTCACCTGCTGTCAACATCTGTTGTCACCACCAGGTAATTTCCTGGGGTAAACCCATCTGTGGGCTGTTTAAATAAGACATCAAGCAGCCATTTCAGCATGCGCTCTTCTGCAGCTCCTCCCTGCCCTCAGGCAGTTCTCCCAAGTGTGCCACTGCTCCCACCATTCCCACCAGCCTCTGAGATGCTTTCAGCAGCCCCAGCCCTGTTGCCTGCAGTGCTGCTCCCAGCCAGCTCATCCCACATTCACTGCAGCATCACCCACTCGTGGCTCCCAAAAAATCACTCCTGGCTCCTCAGCACTTGTTTCTGAAGTTCCTCTCCTCTTCCAGCTCTCGGGGACATACAGAGCGATATTCTCAGTGGTAGGGCAGCAGGAGGTAGATGAAGAGGGAGTCATTTGGAAAACTATCAATTGAACCCCAAATGCCTGGATGCTAATCCCTTTGGTGCACCCTTAAGCCCAACAGAGCAATTAGGAAACAGAGACAAAGGAGGGGAACAGTTTGGATCATGTTGTGGGTTGTTCAGTCCCATGTCAAGGAGGGGGGAAATCTCTGTACGTGCAGTTTCAATCTGCTGTCTCTCTGTGGGGTTACTGCTGATGACAGGGGTGAAATGCCAAGAATCATTTCAAAGAGAACAGTATGAAAGCCTCAGAGAAAATGCTGTTCTGGATCTTAGTCACAAGGAGGAAGGTCACAACAAAATCTCCTGCTTTTCCCTAAATATGAGGGCTTTTGTTATTCCACCTTCACACAGGCTACCACAGGGTGAGCTCTACCAGGGGAAGAAACATCACAGAGGGAGCAGGGCAGAGACAGGTTTGGTACACAGCAAGGAAGGAGACCAAAAAGGGGACAGGACAGCAATGAGACTGACCTTAAGTCCTGCATTTACAATGCATTTATTTCCACAAAATATTTCCTTTTGTTGCTCAGGATGTTCTCTGCATCTGCTGACATCCAGGTCTAACCTTTGCACCCGTGCTTGTGCCTTCACTGTTCACAGTACCTGTGTTACCTCTGGGATAGCTTAGGGTATAAAATGTGTCTTCCAGGGATGAAGCTGCTGGTGTTCCTCTGAAACCTTTTCTATGATCTCTGACTATATTTATATCAACCAGGGGGTGCTTGTTTGGTGATGCAGTGTTTGGAGGAAATAGAGGGGGCTGTTTGGGATTAATAAAGTGACTAGGTAGTAAGAATGTGATGGCTGTGGGAAAAAAAAGAGGGTGATATCTCTACCTTTAGGAAGGTTTACAAGGTGTAAGAATTAACTGAAGCAAATGTGTAACTATCTGGAGGCTCATCAGTTTTGCATAGGCCTTGCTGGAGAGGAATGTCCATGTTGCATCAAGCCAAAGATCCCTCTGTCCTGGCAGTCTGTCTCCATCTGTGTCCATAAGAGGTTGCTTGCAGTAGAGTAAGGTTAGGACAAGGATGTATGGCACCCACTTACCCACCAAATGTTCCCCCAACTCCTGTTCTCTTAAGCTTTTCTTCTTTCCACTGGAGCTGTGTGTACCCCCTCCCAACACAGAGCTGGGGACTAGTCCCCACCCCAGCAGGAACAGCGACCATGTGGGATTCCTATCTCCTGGTCACTTTTGAGACCCAACTCGATGCTTTTTGCTTCTTCCTCCCTATAGGGCACATGGCCCAGATGCTATGATCCTCGTGGATGGGCAGCCTCGACAAGCCAAAGGGGAGCTAGGGCTATCCCAGATGCTCCACATCGCCAGCCAGATCGCCTCTGGAATGGTGTACCTTGCCTCCCAGCACTTTGTCCATAGAGACCTGGCCACCAGGAACTGCTTGGTCGGAGCCAACCTGCTGGTGAAGATTGGAGACTTTGGGATGTCAAGAGATGTCTACAGCACTGATTACTACAGGGTAAGGCAGCTCCAGCAGCAGTCTGATGCTCAGAGCAAAGGGAGACTAGGAAATGTTACAGTAAATCAGTTTTTAGAGCTCTTGGGCTCACTCGCTTGGTTATTCCCTCATTGAAACATGCACACAGGTGTTGATCAGGCATCCCTGAACCACTGTCCTTACTGCTTTTCAGTCCTGGGTGTGCTTGTAGCTCAGACATCCATGCAGATGCCTACATACAGGTCTCTGTGATACCCCAGCACACAGTCACATGCTTTAGGATGGCTCCGAAGTCATCCTATTCTTCCTTCCTTCCTATTTTTTTCTCCCTCTTTTTTGAAGACATTGATAAATTAAAGGTAATCCAAAGACATGACAAAGACTATGGGCTGTGACCTCTGGTGTTAGATTAAAGAAACTTAATACAGGGACCTAGAGAAAAGGCATTGGAAAGACTGACTGATAAGTGCATAAAATATGGAAGAGGAAATAATAGGCAATTTAGGTTTGACCTCAAAACACTTTTTATTTCTAGCAGGGTCGTCATTTAGACAATGGAATAATTTGCCAGAGGTAGGTTGCTGAGGGTCTGTCATTAAACAAGTTCAGAAAGCAAGTAGATAAAAACGCCTGGGTTTAGTGCAGAGGCTAATCCTGCACTTGTCTCTGGGGACAGGCTCAATGAGTCAGGAATGCCTTTCCAGCCTTTTCTGCTGTGATTTGTGCTCGCACTGTCCCCTTGTCTTGCACACTCCCTTTGTACCTGTCTGCACTGCCCTGTCTGCCTAGGACAGCAGCCTCCCTGGAGGCTTCTCACCCCTTCCTCAGCTACAGGAGAAGCCGTGATGTGCAAAGTGTTTGAAGTACCCTGGAGCAGGCATTTGTCACTGGGCTATCCACCAGCAGGACAGGGCTTCTAGGACTAAGGAACAATGGTTTGTAGCCTGATGCTTGGACCAAAGCTGGTTTATTTCTGGTTACAACATGGATGTTTGGTTGTGAGGATGATTTCTATCAGCTACCCGAGAAAGTATCCTGATTTCATTCAGAAGGGTTTTTTTCTGTGATAGACAGTTGCCAAGTGGAGTTACTATGATGGGGAGGAGAAAATATGTTATCAGATTTCTGCTGAGACATATCACCTCTCCCAGCCCAGGACTTTGCCTTATCACTAAGTTTAATTACCAGTGAGGGAACCAATCTTCACTGTGCAGCACAAAAGCCTGTGTTGGGAAAAGGTGTTGGTGCATTTACTGGGCAGTGGTGAGGGAAGAGAGATGGCTACTGACTCATCACTGCTGAAACTTCAGGAAGGAGCAAGCAGGGAAGAGAAGAGCCCAGGAGAGGATGAGAAGCAGCCCATGCAATTGCCCATGTTCTTGCCTGCCTCCCTTCCTTCAGCTATATTAGACCTACCCCACCACAGCCAGTGTCACACTGCTTGAGACAATCCCAGCCAAGCTTGTGTTCCTGCAGCACTGAGAACTGTCTATTTAATGGGAGAATTTTCTGCTATTGACATGTGAAAACTGGGAGGGCCGCCAAAAATTGAGAATTGAGATGATCTTCATAGGCCAGTTTGTTGTGGGATTTTTTGTCTTCTCTGTAGTGGTGTCCTGTAGACCTCATCCTGTCTGTGCAAAATGCTTTGCTGAGGATTGCTCCATGCTATCTTGTGTGGTGTCATAAGGCTTTTCAGTGGACCTTTCTCTGCTAACATAAGTTGTCATGCATGACCAAAGTAGTCACTGGTTACCACCTGTTTACAAGAGCAAGAGCTGAGCTTCAGACCAGCACAGTCTTTTGTTATTGGTTGATGTTTCTTATTCTGTTTTCACTGACTTTTGGTGCTTTTAAAACTCTTGATCAGTAAGTCCATGCTCTGGTTCTGATATTTACGTTGGTGATATTCTGATACCAGGTTCTGATATTTATATTGGTGTTGTGAGGGGCAGAGGGTTTACGTGACTTGTCCAAGGCCAAAGCAGGATTCAGTGGCAGAGCTGGGAAGCCCATCCAAGCCATATATTCCCCACAGCAAAGAGCAGAATTCCAGAGGCCAAGTGTCCTTCATCCCTCCTTCAGCCACAGCCCAACCATACTCCTCCCAGCATATGAGAAAATTAATTTCTCAACCTCCTTCTCTAATCGCTACCTTCTGGGACATGTTTACCAGGAGAGCACATGGAGCTGATCTTATTATTCACCATTCTGGTGAATTTATGATTATGAGACAGTCTCTGTCCTTCCCCATCCACCTGAATGGATCTCAGCAGTATCTCATACCTGTCCTCTCCCTCTGCCTTTGCACAACACTGCTGTCCTCATTCTATGCAAGAACTAGTTTGAGCCTTGCGTACTCTGGACTGGGAGATCTATTTAGTTTCTATGTGGCAGCCTACACTTCTAAGTTCCCTATGAACAAAAGCAGTCAACCCTTTGAACAGAAACCTGCTTGTGACACTAATGAAGCCACATGGGACTCATGTGAATTGACTGTATTAGACTTGACTTTAATTTGGGTTGGAAGGAACATTCACTTTCTCCTGCAAACATAGGTGAGAAAAACGATATGGCTTCACAACAGTTGTGCATTTGTGCTCTGTCTTCCTCGCAGTTTTAATTCCTAACATCTCTTGCATGAAAACTGGCTCTTCAAGGCTCCCAAGACAATCCTTTCAAGTGCACAGACCTAGGTTGAAAGTCACTAAGGTACCCAAGTGAGGGCTTTTGGATTGACGCAGGCAGAGAGCAAAGGAGCTCAAGTGTGAAAACTGCTCCTGGGTCTCACCTATGGAAGGTGGAGATATGGCTGAACAGTTGAACTTTGAAATTCTTTGAGGCTGTCCCTGGACACATCTACAACCTGCCTGGTGATTCTCAGTGTTTGTGCACAGCAGGTCTGCCCTGTTGACAGCCTGCCATTCCCACCAGTAGAACCTGGAGCAAAGATCTGCTTCAGGTGGTTTTTAGAAAATATCGTTTGGTGTGTCCAAGCTGCAGACTGGGGAGAGCACTGTAATGTGTCATTTTCTGGGAACAGAGTTAGGAATTCCACCTCAAAGCTGACACAAAGTGGCAGGGCTGGAGCTCTCTGCAAGCTGACTCACTTCAGTTCGCTGGGTCCCTGTGTTTGCTCCTGCCCAGGCCCCATGAGCACGATAACTGGGCATGTGGCTGTGTGAGTGTGTTCCAGGCTGAGGATTAGCTCTTAGCCATTTCCTTTCTTTCCCATTTTTAATCTTTTAAAACAAAGAAAGAACACCATCTGGCTCCTGCATTTGTGGGATGCAGAAGTGCTTTAACAAAGGTGAACTGCTTAATTTCCTGTTACACATTTGGATACAGAAAACAAACATTTGCGTAACAAAGGCAGCAGAGAGGCTTGTTTCTCCTCTCCACAAGGCTCTCCATGTTCTGCCTGAAGACAGATGCGTCCTTTTCCTTGTGCATCACAGAGGGATCCCATCAGCTGTTGCCTTTAAACCTTCTTTCAACAAGACAGGATGGAGAGAAGATGGTTGCGGAGGTGTAGGTGGTGAGGAGCAGTGAAACAGCATCTGATTAGAGAGTGGAGGGACTGGGGAGAAGTAGCCCAGCTTCTGTGTGAAGAGTAAAGGCGGGCATGCTGAAGAAGCATTTCTGTGATGTGTTGTGTAATGTGCTGTGCAATCTTTGGAGTGGGTCTCAGTGGGAAGGCAGGATGGAATGTATCCATATTGGAGAGAAAAGGTTTGGGCGGATTTCATTTTCCTTGTTTTCTTTAAAAAAAAAAGTGTGAATAGTCTATTTTTTTAGGTATGACTCAGGACTGTGACAGCAGGTGGTGGGATGCTGCAGGTCAGGGATATTGTGCCTCAGCCAAGCTGAGTGTGGCATGGAGACTGCAGCAAGTCAGGCACAGGGTGCCTGCCCAGTGCTTCCCAGTGAGCTGGAGGCTGTCAAGGCAGCTGGAGGGGATTTTCCAGGTCTGGAAGCATCACCAGGGCTGTGCTTATGAACCCCAGTTTCTCTTTCACCCAGAAGACTGGAGTTTGATTGCTCCCAGAGCCTTTCTGTGGCTCTGAACTCACCTGTGATCCAGTGAAATCCAGACAATTTTCCTTTCATCCCCCCAAATGTGTAATTCAATTCCAAAACAAAATCATGTGGCAGCTGCCCAGGAAAAGGGCAGTATTTCTTCATCTGTAGAAGAGAACCCAGTCTTAAATCATGGTCAACAGACCTTAATAACTTGCAAGGTAATGTCCTGCCATGGGTGGGACATCAGCAGTGAAGACACATGTCGAGTAGAGGAAGGATTTATGTAGGCATTAAACCTCATTAAGACATCCCTCTGTTGAGATCTCCTATGTCCTACCCTTCTGGCATCCTGCCCCAAACCCTGGGCTGGGCTTGAAACCTCTTGGGTCTTTAGCTCCATCCTTTTCCAGACTTCTGTCCTGAGTGTTCTCCAGGTCACAGTTCATCACGAAGAGGACACCTGCTTGTCAAAAAAAGGACACAGGCAGGATTTGCAAGGGCTCTGAAAATAGATTTCTATTTCTGTGTCCTCATCACTCTGGAGCATTATTTGGATTTGGGAGAGACAAGGTTTGTAGGAAGAAGTAATATCTTTTAATAGAACATACGATATTGTTGGAGGGGAAAATAAGAATGAATTTTAGACACACAAGCTCTCTATGATTTATTTTTTTTTATCAGCAGTATCAGTTGGTTTAATAAAATATTAATATATCTTCCTCTGAACCTTGGCTCTCACATCCTTAGACCATCAGAACCAAAAAACCATTTCTGCTATGACTTTGGCCTTAGGTCAATGTTCTCCACAAAGCCTAGGATCCCTCTGGCAGATGCCTCCTCCTCTGAAGCATGAAGGTTTACTGTGTAAACATTTTCTTTCTTATCTATCTTCAAATTGCTAGCAAAAATCCTATATTCTTGATAATTTTCAGTACCCATTGCCAGGTTACTTTCTGATGACCATCTCCCATCTAGACCACCTCTTACTTTAGTTCTCCTCTGGAGTTCAAAATTGTTTTCTTTCTCCTGGGTACAGTCAGTTATTTTTCCAGTGAAGTTTCCATGCAAGTAATAGAACACTGAGGTTTAGCAGCTGCCCGGGTCGTGCTCGTTCGGAGGCTTATTCAGCATGGTAGATAAGACAAATAGAAAAGCCTTGCACTGAAAGTAGATTTAGTCTGACCCACACTGTCCTAGATAGAGGTTCCCCAAATGATCACACCATCATCAAATGGTGCTCTGTTCCCACTGGCTTTAAACTCTCTGCAGAGGTTTGGTTGTACAATCCCATCAGCACTTTTTGTGCATCCTTGCCAGGGCCCCTTAGTGCTCATGTGTGTCCTTCAGCTGTACAACATCCACTTTCATGTCACCAGATGCTCTCTTTGTGGCTTTGCCATCCCCCTCATGTTTGCAGCATGGGCAACCAATCCTAGCTGAGGGAAACTGCTGCCCAGCCCTGTTAGATCAGGAAGCAGCCCTGCAGAGTGTGTTAGGGCTCTGCACCATCACCTACAAAGGGGAATGCAAACAGGCAGAGGGGAGGAAAACTTCTGAATTTCTGACTGGGATGTGGTAATGGCCTCAAGTTGTACCAGGAGGGGTCTAGATTGGATATTAGGAAGAAGTTCTTTACTGAAAGAGTGGTCAGGCACTGGAACAGGCTGCCCAGGGAAGTGGTGGAGTCACCATCCCTGGAAGTGTTCAAAAGACAAGTAGATGTGGTGCTTCGGGACATGGTCTAGGAGTCAGGGACAAAGGTTGGACTTGATGATCCTAGAGATCTTTTCCAATCTAAATGATTCTATGACTGACTCACTCTGGGGGAAGAAGGAAGCTGCACTCTCTGGTTTTACAGCAGCCGTGGTGTACGTTGGCAGGAGTAGTCAGCTCCAGAGAGAGCAAGCTGGTGCCGCTGCAGTGCCGATGGGTGGCGGAAAGCAAGCACAGTCCCTGCCCGTGTTGGCTCTTGTGTGGGAACTTGTGTGGATTGTACAACGTGTGTGCCATGTTCAGCTTCCAACACCAGTGCCACGTCCAGCACAGAAGTGCTGTGCAGGTGCTAAGCAGCTGAGCATCACCTTTTGTCTCTTCTACCCCTTCTCTGAGATGAAAACCATAACATGCTACTTTCTCTCCATCCTTTCTGCTTGGCTGTTGGGAAGGTTTCTGTAAATACATACTCCACTAAGGAAAGGACTTAGAAGTGAGAAGTACCTTAATTATCTCCTGTACTAATTGTGATCTTGGAGAACGTCTTGCTTTGTCATACCTACATAAATAAGGGCAAAAAAGTCTCATAGTGACCTGGAGACCCCTAGTCCTGATAGAGATGGGCCAGCCAGGCAGAACCATAATCTTGCTATGTGCAGAAGCTCATGTCTACTGTTGAAAATATTACATGCCCTTTTCAGCATCTGTTTACTCGTATGTCCCATCACCCCAACCCCTGATCTGTTACTTCTTTCCTTGTTTTCATTGCTGTTGTTCACCATAGATGACACCTCTATGCCCTATGAGATGTGGATGGCTCATGCTACGGTGCCTCACAACTGCCCTGACTGGTGGTTTGGGGGGCAAAAGAACCATTTTCCTCCTAACTTGCAGTAGGGCTAGAAATGGGAGGTGAGGGAACCGCTCAACACGGGTGCGTGGGTTAAGTGTCTCTGTGCCTGTCCTGGTGCATTCTGTGTGCAGGAAAAGTCAGTGTGATATTGAACGTGTTGGTCTTTGATATCGCTGTGGCTCCTATAAAAATCTCTGCAAATTGAATTTGCAGCACAGTTCCTTATCTCATGAAAGGAAGATGTAACAGCATCATCTTGTGTTTTAGCCAGACATTTTTCCTCAACACTTCCCCATTTCTACACTGAGGAAAAAACAAATGTTGAGTTGTTGGGGTTTTTTTCCCCCTTCCTCCTGTTTGAATCATTAAGAGCCCTTCACAGAAAGCAGCTCAAGTGCAGAAGAATTAATTGGGGAAATTAGGTTGTCTTGTGTTTCTGGCATTTTCTCAAAAATGGTAATTGCCCTAATTTTCCACCCTGCCAAGACCTCCACCCACACCCTGTTTTCCCCCTCCCCTTTTCCTCACTGTCTACCTGTCCTTCTGCTTGAGTTGCTGTTTTCATGCTCTTGCCATTTATTTCATTTCAGTAATGAGAGGGATGTGGCAGGTGAAGAGCTCTCACAATCTGGTGACATCTTCTTTGAAACACAGGCACAAAAGAGCAGTTTGGTTTTGGGAAATAAAAACTCCCTGCTATGGTACTTGACCTTCACGCTCGCTTCTCCTGCTTGGGATATGTTGCTGCTGCATTGCAAGTCATTTGGCTCAGATGTTTTTTGTTTAATATAGTTGCAATATTCACCCAGACACTGACCCTCCACGCTTAAGTCCTCTGTGTTCCCACCAAATGACCCAAACCCTCACACACTTACTGAGAGCTAATCAAACTTGGGATCTGATAGCACAAGGAATAATAGCTTTAAACTCAAAGAGGGTAGATTTAAATTAGATATAAGAAGTAGGAAGAAGTTCTTTACTGTGAGGGTGGTGAGAGACTGGAACAGGTTGCCCAGAGAAGTTGTAGATGCCCAACCCTGGGAATGTTCAAGGCCAGGTTGGATGGGGCGCTGGGCAAACTGGTCTAGTGGAAGGTGTCCCTGCCCATGGCAGGGGGGCTGGAACTAGATGATCTTTAAGGTCTCTTCCAACCCAAACCATTCCATGATCCTACGATTCTATCTTTCAATCAAAACTCAGCCCCATTCCCCAGCATTTGAATTGAGGCTTTTGTTTTCTCCCAACCATTGAACTGAGCTCCAGAGAGCTGGATGTTCAAAGCCTTTCAGTTTAGCTTCCTGGTGGATTTTAACTCCTGACCTTCCATTTGCAGAGATCAGAGATGTAGCCAAACAGGAAGGAATTTTTTGTTATTCAGTATTTCCTGACCTAAATCACCTGGTGATGTACATGGCAAGTTCAGATCCAACAGTTTTGAGCCAGAGAGATTCTCCCGTGGTGGAGATCCATCCAAGCTGTGTTTCTCTGTGGTGTCACTGGAAACACGGCAAGATTTTGTACAGGGCAGGCCAGAGAAGCTGATGGTTCCTGGGTTTTACCAAGATGACCTGATTTAAACTGTAGCTAGAGCAAAAGAAAGTGGAGAACCATATGCCAGTAAGCATCATTATTCTAGCCCCAGGTGGACCAGAAACAATATGTGTGCTCCTGAGCATATGGAAACAAACTTCACGCTTTGGAAGGAGCACTGCCACTTAAAATCAAGGGAGACTTGGATGTGTAAAACCCTCCCTTCTAACCTTATCTAGGTTGTTGGATGCATTTCCCCACTGCATCCCAGCTGGCCAGTGGCCTCCTGCCTTCCCACCTGCAGGACCATGATCTCAGCTATCTTTCACCATTGGGACAGCCATGAGATCATACATCAGTCAGGAAAGATGGGGGGCATCCCCAGTCCTCAGTATGATCAGCAAAAGAACTGGAGGCAGAGAAGTTATAAGCCAGTTTAGTGGGAGCATGGATAAATTATGCCTTGCTTCAAGACAAACTGAAGGCCTCTCTAGAAAAATTAAGCGGCAAATATCTTCATTATCCTCCTTAATTAAGATGTTTCGATGGAAAGAAAACATCACTTTTTTTTTTTTTCATCCTGATTCCTGCTCGGTCAGAGTTTCCACAGGCTTTCCTCTCCTGATCCCCTCCCTGTTTTATAGTCCTGCGTCCCTCTCAGCCACTTTGAGCTCCTTCTCCACACCAGCTGGATGGAGAAAGCCTCTATTTGCAAGCAGCTGTCTTTCATACCCAGGCTGTTTAGGGCTAGGCTGTCAAAGAGAGCATGTTCAATGTACAATCAAGGGGCAACGATGCACAAAATTGCACACATACCAAAATAGGAATCTTTTCTCGGTGTGTGTTGAGCTTTGAACGCTTAAGTGATTCCACCTCTCTCTTCCCCATCCAATTATATGGGCAACACATGATAAGGTTGCTAAAGGAATTAGTGAGAGAAATCTTTACACTGCCTAATCAATATTGTTCTGCTCGCACAAGGCAAATCCTCCGCTCTGGTCTCAGTCAGGTTCTCATTTGCCCTCTGAAAACACAAGTTCACCTTCTCACTATTCGGGCTATGGTGACCAAGAGGGAAAACAGCAGCATGTCTGTTGAAAATGTTTGTAGTTACAGAGTTTCTTCCTTGCATTTAAAAAAAAAAAAAGGAAAAGGAAAACAAAACCCCAACCCCAAAAAGATGTAACATAGCCCTGCCAAAACCATGTTTCAGGATTGTAAAGAGGTTGCTGTGCAGGCCAAGAAAGACCTTTCAATCATATGGCCTTACAGAAACATCCAGCAACCTTATAAGCAAAGACACTGGATGATAATTTTTCTGAGCACCACTGAGGCAAGATGCCAGATTTTATGGGCCGCTAGACTGATCCAATATAGCAAATCCTGTGTTCCACTGTGGATTCTGAGACCAAATTATCAATTAATGTGAAGCATTAAAAAATCCAAATCCCTTTTAGTTCCCTGCAGTCATTAGTGACAAGATACAATATCTATAGCTCAAATGCTTTGCCAGCATCCCCTGGCAGCAAGGCAGAATCTCCACTCCTATTTTTTCCAATACATATGAGGAAAGCATATGAGATCAGTGGTTTTTACAGTCAAGATTCGACTGCCTCTTCATATTTACTTAGATGGAGGAATAAATCAGGTTTGGGTTACTCTCTGGGTTAGTTATTTGTTATTGGAATAAATGCATGGTAATAGATCTGACAGAGGAAGATGTTTCTCTTTCAGCTCTGCGTTTGAGGTACAATTTGCTTTGTTCTGCACTATATTATTTTGATGGTTTTATTCCACTGCTGGATGACTTCATTTGCTTTGCTTCTTTCCAATGTCCATACCTCTGCCACAGCTGGCTTTAGGATGCAGCTCTATGCAATAGGTCTCTCTTTTCTTTTTCCCTAACTGCACCATTATAATGCAGAGGCAATTTAAACAACCATCATGAAACAATTTTCTAAGCCTTTCCCCCACCCATTTCCTACCTCAACTTTCTGAGAAGGGAGGTGAGTCAGTCATTTATGGGGCAATTCCCCAAGCAGAATGAGCTGTCAGCTACATTTAGCAGCTCGGTTTTCACCTCTGGTGCGGGGTGGGAAGGCGCCCAGGGTGATGACTCGCTGGACACACCCTGAGGCCATATTTTGGTATTCCCTGGGCAGCTGTCAGCCTGAGCTCCTACACAGCACAGCCAGAAGTCTCCCCATAAACCAACTGCCCTTTTGTCTCGGTATTTTGTCTCCCTTTTGTCCCAGTGGGTACACAACCACCTTAGAGAATGTAAGCAAACCTTATGCTCGTTACGCACTCTTAATTTGCACACTGAGATCCTTGCCCCTTCTCCTCCCTCCAGTTCCCCAAATCTTTCCTACTCTGATACATGGGAAAATGTAGTGCTGTGTTTGCTGCTCCATCATTTCACTTCCCTTGTCCTCTCAAAGGTTAAGTTTTGCAAGTGCTGGCAGGTTTGCAAGTGATTGGAAGCTGTAGGATGAGGTTTTTTCTTCCTCCCACGACCTGTGATAGTACTGATGGGACAAAGACTTTTGGGGAAGCCTAGGGTGATGTAACAGTTGCTTCACTGGGACATTTGGCCAATGATGCCCTTAATTCTGGCTAACCCAAGCTTGCTTGAGTAAAGACATCAAGCCTAGGTCTTATTCTGCTGGCAGAGGCAGATGGGTCCCTGCACTGTGCCCAGGAGGGCTGACAATGGTCGAGGAGCAGGATGCTTGAGTACCAGATGCAGAGGAACTATTCAAGCCTCCTAAAACTTCTGTCTGGAGAGGAAGTCTGTGTTCCCCAAGGGATGTGGCTTTACAGTCCAAGAAGTTTCAGGAGGCTGAGCTCCCCTTGACTCTTGCCCAGCTCACCCTCCCTCTGCACTGGTGCAGGTCATGGTGTGGGGTGCAAGGTGGTGGTGACCAGGGCCAGAGGATCTCACCTGCCCTGTGCTCTCACTGTAAGGGTTGTGCAGAGTTGGGGTATTGCAGCCAGTGAAAGACGTACGGTTCAGTTAAAGACATACCCTTTCCCTTCTTGTCCTCTTGCTTCATCCCCACCCATCCCTCCCTCCCTCTCTCACCCTGCCCTTCTCTTTTGTTTGTCTCCTTCCCTTGTTCTCACCCATTCACTGTCAGGAAGGGCCGCGTCCGAAGGGCCAGTTCAGCGCAGCGTGGCAGCGACAGAGACTGGCACCGCCGGCAGCTGCAACAGTGAGTGGATCCCAACCCCTGGGGCAGCTGGAACCGGGGGACTGGTGTCGCTTGAGCATGAAATGACTGGTGGGGTCGAGTGGCTTTGGGACTGTGCCGGGTCTAGTGCGTTTGGCAGCAAAGGGGCTCTCTGTGTAATGGGAACTGCACATGTTTCTACTACAGCAACTCTCTGGGGCTTGTCTGTGTGGTGAGATAATATGGGATGAATGCCGCAGTCCTCAGTGCAATCTTCCTCCGTGGGTGTTCAGGCTGTGTCTGCACTAGTGGACAGTGTGGGCTATCCTCTGGCTCTGATGGCAGCAAGTGCTGCGTGGTTTGTCTCCATACAGCTAAACTGCTCCACACCTCCAAGCAGGGTGGCATTTGCACTGCTCTGACTCACGTTGTCCTCTCAACAGTTGTTTGGATGCTGTCAAATTGGTGTGGACTAAAATCAGGTCATCTGACAGTTGAACTGTCACATGCCAGCCCTGATGCCTTTTGTTTGCTAGTCTAGGCACAGCCTTGGTGTCTGATCAGTGGGTGCTTGCAGCTGTGATTGAGTGGGTGTCAGCCGTCACTGCCCCGCTGCTGCTCCCATCCCTTTCCTGGAGGAGCGGCAGTGGGGGATTGGTGTGAGTTTAATGCTCTGACAGTGCAAAGGACTTTGGGTTTGCCAAGGCGGGAGCCGATGGGAGCCGTGTGAGGCAGCTGAGGGCTGGTAACACCTCTGTTCACTCTGCCCTCCCTCCCACAGAGGCGAGCCATCATCCCGTTGTGCTCGCTGCGTGCTGGAGCCTCTGTGTAGGGATGCTCAGCCTGGTGGGTCCCCATGTATCACAGCATCCCAGAAGCCACCACCAGCAAGCTATAAGGCTGCTGGAGGTGAGCTGCAGAAGCCTGTGAGAGAGGCAAACATTGAAGTTGATTGTCCTGTGTGGTTTTGCTGCTGGCACACAAGAAAATGCTCTGTTGATCCAGAAAGTTGAGGAGCCTTTGCTTGAGTCTGTTTTGGAAGTGGATTGAGCTAATCCACCTGAAGACACTGTCTGTGCAGAGGAGTTATGACCCTTCATAAGTTAAAGCAGGAAAATGATGGTTTCTACACTTTATTTCTCAATAGCTTCCCTGTGCCAGCAAGCCCAGAGAGATGGGCATAAATATTTGCAAAGTAGCCATGACTGGGACAAATTCTTGGGGTCCAATTACCCAAACCTCCCTGTGACATTGCCAGGTGAAGTGTATGCTCTTGGCCAGGTGATGAATGACTGATGATGAACTGTCCCACCACCCAGCCTCTTTCCAGTGTCACCACCACTCCTCCTGCCCTGCCCTGGCAGTGACAGGGATTAAGCAAATGCCTACGTGGTGTTAAGCAGCTGGTAGATCTTGCAAAGCTCTCCCAGGACCCGTGATGGAGCAGGGCTCTGGCAGTTCCTGATGCTGCCAGAATCACTCGGGAGTTTGAGTTTAGATATCACTGATTTTACAGGGGATATGTCAGTGGATAAGAAGACGTGCCACCGAAAGGTGATTTTGTTACGTTTATGCCTTTCTCAGCCAAAATTGAATTGTGGGGTGTGGATGGGAATTTAGTTCTAAGCACTGATGTAATTTTGTATCCTCAGCCCTGAAGGCGGTTTTTAAAAAATGGTTTTCCCCTGTGCCCTGACACTATTTTTTTGCCTTTCAATCATGTCCTTATGACAGAACAAATACTGAGGTTGACCTTTGCAATGTGACATAATAATATGTGACTTCTTTATAGCTGTTTTCATCCAAAATGCTTGGCACATTATGAATCTGATCCTGCAATCACTTACCACTGGGCTTAGCACTCGCTGCTCCAAGCAATCCCTGGGGAAGCCAGAGGAGCACTCACACACAGAAGTGCTATACCTGGTATAAGTTGCAGGATCAGGCCCTGGAGAAATGTAGCACGTGTCTGTCAATAGCCACATTTTGGAGAAGGAAAACTTTGGCCTCATTTATGATTTTTATTCTCTGTCAGAGTGTCATACCCAGCATTAACATGACAGCCTCCCCTTGGCTAAAATGTCATGGCAGGTAATGCTTGGATCATATTTATAGCTACCATCTACAACACTTGCTTCTATTTTTTTTTTTTTCACAGCCCTGAAAGCATGCTAATTAATAAACTCCCTTTGCTTATCCTGCACCATTTGATCCTGCAGAAATCACAGCATTTTATCTTATTAGCAAGTAGAAATTAAAGAATTAAAATGACTCAGGAGGGAAAAGGAACATAACTGCTTTCCCTGTGCATCCCTTCTGAAACAAACTTGTACTGTCCCTCAGAAACCCCAAGCTCAGCACCCTTGGGTTGACAGAGGATGGGAATCCCAGACCAGTGAATGCTTGGGCTGAAAAATACTTTCTGCTCTGCTATTCCTGTTGTGAAGGAGAGAGCCCAGTTGGGTGCATGGAGAAGAACAGTCCAGCAGTGAGATCCCAGCCATGATCCCAGACATGCAGGTCTCTTACATGCTACCGTTGTCCTTTGCTGCCATAGGAAATTCAGTTAGTCCTTCTGTGCCTCAGTTACCTGTTGTTAAAAGGTGATCCCTTCTCATGTTCACCAAGGAGATTGCAAGGGTCACAGTCATTATGGTGTTGGGAGATGGGTAAGTACCCTAGAAATCCATAGGGAACCTATGAGCTGGGACATCTGTAGTACTGCTTCAAGGAGAGTGAATTTTGAAAGTCCTCAGTAGTTGGAAAATGCAAAGAGGGAAGCAGGTAGGATCCTTGTGCCCACCCCTGCTTGGTATGTTCAGGATGGGCAGGACCAGGAGAGTGACCTGATCCACTTTTTTGGCGATGGGAAACAGTTAAATCTTGGGATGGAGACCCACTCACCATCAGCAAGTATCTACACACTTCACCTTTGTTTGCCATCAGTACAGCAGTGCATCCCTCCCCACCCTTAAAAACTAAGTTCATTAGGAGTAGAGAGGACTGGAAGGGATTCCCTGGACCATCAAATCCAATCCCCTGTTGCATCAATCACATCAGATTTATCCTTTTTCATAATCAAGCACCACTATTAAATGTGTTCCTAAGGGAAGACAGTCCTAGAATCTCATTGCTTTAACTTGTAGATGCTTCTAATTTCCAGTCTATGCTTAGTCATGGCCTGTTCGTTAAACAGCAGGTACCTGGCACAGAAGCAAGAAATTTAACACAGTTTTCTTAAAATAACCACCCAGAAATCCTATCCACAAAAAAACGCTGAGGTTGCAAAAGGGAACGAGCAAGGTCAGGTAATGATAATGGGGAGGCCCCAGCTCACACTTGCCTCTGCCTTGTAGTACAGACTTTACATAATCACCTGCCGTTAATCTTGTATGATCCAGTTGAGGTACAAGGCAAAAATACTCACAGAACAAAGGAACTTCTTTGCTATTCTTCTCCATAATATTCATTGTGTAACCCACTCTCTCTTTTGCCAGGTATAACTAACACTGAGCTGAACATTTGACTGTTTTTCCCTTTCTTGGCAGGCTTTTCCATTCCATTTTATTGCTTTACTGTACAAGCCATTACCTGCACAGCATCTTTGAGAAGCCAGCGAGTTGCATTGCCCCATTTTACAGGTTAGGAAACGAAGCAGAGAGCTAACGAAGCACTGAGCTCTCAGTTGTATCAACCCATAGAGCTGCAAGGGCAACTTTCCTCCTCCAAAATGCCCCTGCTTTATTCAGTGCAGTCTTATTCACCCCAAACCATGCACTTGCTACCCAGCCAGAGGAAAGGGGCTGGTGCAGCAGTCTATCTTGTGGCACAAATGGTGCATGTTGCATGCTGTGGATGGGATGCTCTAGACCATGACTTGCTTGCTTTACAGCCTTGTCCAGTTAGTTAACCAGAATGCACAATGAATGGGCAGGAGCAGGGAGAAATAGGTGAGTTATAGGCTGAGGTGCAAAAACTCTGTGTCACCCAGCCCGTAGAGGACCATGGCACATGGTACATGCTTAGGTTGGATCACAGCCGCATCCCATAACCAGAGTGACTAAGGAGGAAGGCTCACTAGCCAAAAAAGGGTTCGCAACTAGGATGCTGCAATCCCATGTTTGCTTATTTAACTTGGCAGGTATTCAAGTGAAACAGGCACAGAGGGGAGGTGTCAGAGCTGATCTAGGTACCAGCATGTGGGATTTTGACTTTCTATTTCAGTGCTCCTGTTTGGAAAAGAAATGCACTCAGAAACCCCCCCCTCCTTTTTTTTTTTTTTTTAGCACTATTTAAATGTCATAAGAATCATACAGTGCCCACCTTAACGTTCCTAACAAATTAAAATATTTTATTACTCTATAAACTGAAAATCATACCGTGGTTACTATAAAACCTGAAGCTCTCCAGAGAGAACGATGTCAGCAGGTCTAAAATGCGTGCAAATATATTTGGCTGCCATAAATGTACCAGGGGTCAGACAGGCAGCTCCCAGCCCCTGGGCAACAGGCTGGTGGTGTGGGAAAGAACCAAGAGCATCTCACAGTGGGAAGGGAGAAAGTGGATCTCTGGGCTGGTTCTGCATTTTGCAGGGTGAATGCCTAAGGCTGTGCCAGACTGGTTTGGATGGTTTTAGAGGAAAGTGTTGGTGCAGTTCCTATGCACCTCTCTCATGGTGAGGGCAAGGAATTGGTCCCGACAACCCATCACGGATGAGCTGCTCTGCACCTCTGGCCTCATCCTGCTAACACAGACAGGACAGGTGCCTGTTTCCCTTGGGCACCCACATGCCCCTGTGCCCCCTTCCTTCTGCAGCTGGCTCTGGATGTGTCCCTCTGAATAAGTGATGCCTAACACAGGGCAGGCAGAGACACCTGCATCCAGCTCTGAGAAAGCCACCCATACCCACTGCCCCATGCAACTGGCATCTAGAGAGGCTGGGTGACAAAGTAGCCCCAGCTTTGGCCAGGTGACACCAGGCACTCCCAAGTGGTGGCCCTTGAGCTGGTCCCTTGCCCAGGTGAGGGTTTCTGATGGTTACTCCTCACCAGCTTGGGCAAGTGTCAAATGGTTCAAAGATTAATTACCGTTTAACCGGCTGTATTTCGATCTCTGCAGAGGGCTGCAGTGGAAAAGACAGAAGTACTGGGATAATTTACCCTAGTATTACACAGCAGATTACCATGTACTTACAATATCACCAGTTACTGTGTAATTAGACCTCCAACACAGGGAAGTCCGTGATAGATTTCCAAACCGCTCTTCTTCCCAGTGTCAGAGAAGCAGAGGGATGGCAGCAAAGTGCAGACTGAAACCTCGTTAGGTGCATTTAAAGCTGTTAAATAGTTTAAAATTCAAGCTGGGGGAGGTGCAATGAGAGGGCAGCAAGGCCACCTGTACCTGTCAGTGAGAGGAAGATAAAAAAACCAGAGCAGTTTGTCTAGGAAATACAGGAATGCCAAAACAGAAAGCAGGGCTTTGAGGGAGCTGTGTGTGCCAGGCGGCTGGGGGCTGAATGGCAGCTATGGCTGCTGCTCTTCAAGCTTCAGCAGGGAGAACTTTGCCAGTGGTGGTGGACTCTACTGAGCCACAGAGCTGCACGGCTACTGGGACATGTCCCATGGGATGGTGTCCATGGGGCCATGTGGGATGCTGCAGCAGGGATGCCCTGTGGGTCGGGACGAGGGGTGGGCAGCAGAACACCCTACCCCTGCCTGCTGCCTCCCTGCCTCTTGCTCCAGAGTGCTGTCCTCCACTTTTCACATGCACCCAAATCAAACACCTACTCACGGAGTGTTTTGAAGAATGACAAATGCCTTTGATTATCAAGCACAAATTCCAGTAGCAGCTCATCACACCTCTAGGGTGGCTAATAAAGCACCGAGCCTGTTCTGATCAATATACAGCAAGTATCGCTGTAAAGTGAGATTGTGCCTGCCCCAGGCCACACTGCATGGTGTGTTTTTAAACCCCATCCTCTTTGAACCAGGCACAGTCCCTTGTAGGGTGGCAGCTCTCTAGCAAGCTTGTGACTTTCAGTGTGCCAGTGAAACAAGTGCTTTTCTGAAGCCATCCATGTAAAGAACCCAAGACAAAGACCAAAGCATATGCCTTTACAGAAATCATTATTTTAAATGCAGCCACATTTCACTAACTCAGCCCCAAAACGAGTATCCATAGGGTCAACAGCTTCTGGAGAGGTGCAGCAGAAACAAGGGCAGTGTGTAGCAATTAATTGCTGAGGATAGAAAGAGCTGTATGTAAATAGTCTGTCTAAAGAATGACCAGAGTGAGGAGATGTGCTACCTGATTGCAAATATTTACCAAGTAGTGAGCTTGAAGGTTAGAAAATGTTGAGAGAAGCATATAGAAGTTAGCACAGGGATAATGTGGTGAGGCTGGGGAAAATCAGTGTGGCAAGCAGGAAATTTCCATCGTGTAGGCAAGATTCGCTTGTGATTTCCTGAGGGAGGCTGTGGGTTGCCCACTGGGATATATGGATTGGCACCCATCAATACCTTAGCAAATCCTTTAGGGTCCTCTCTCACAAAGCAAAGAAGGCAGAATGCAATTTAATAGAGTTTTTTTTCAGCTTTACTCTTTGGGCTGTAAAGCCGTTTCCTACGCAGACATGCGTGTCATTGCCTGTGCATGCTGCATACACATACTGAACGCTCTCGGACTGGAGCAGCTTATCCAGAGGCAGTGAAATCAGCCAAGGCTTTAAGCCCAGCATTTGTAGTCATGTTTCTCCTTGAAGTAAATGCTCCAGCAATGACATAATTGAGGACTGTCCTGTCTGCTCAGCATATGTCTGCAGGGGTCATTCATCCTATCAGACACAGCAGAACATTAGTGGTTTCTTTAGACTCACTTTCTCCTTCCGTCCTTCCTCTTGTGGCTAACCCTAATGCAGAGCTGGTGGCTAGAGACTCCTCTAGGAAAACTCGCCCAGTTGGGAGAGCTGACCATCAAGAAGCAGTCCTATATTACAGCAAAAGCAGTCAGTTGTGTCCTACCGGGTGCTGGGTTTGTGAAATGGTCCCGGTGGGGCTCATCGGGGTGGAGTGTCTGGCTGGCTGCAGGAAGGGAAGCAGAATGCAAGTAGTGATATCTGTGATGGCCACTTAGTGCTCCAGGGCTCTAATGGCATCTGGGAAGCAGGTTCCTGTGTTTGTGGGCTTGCTTATTTATTTACACTCTGGGCTAAATAAAGAAGGGAGGGAGAATTTTAACACAATGGTTAAAATGCATAGGACTCCAGCAACTCCGTCCTGCTCAAGGATACCTGGAAAACTTGTTAAAGAATGGAGGAAACGTCAATACACAAAAAGTCTCAGGTGGAAAAACAGAAGAGGATGCAATGCTTGATGCCTTCAAGTTTTCAAATTTGGCTTCTTTTCCTGCAGCCAGACCCCAGCCTCACCTTCTCCATGTGCCACCATTTTGTCTATTACTGCTTTTAGTTCCACCACTTTCCAGCAGTACTGGTGCTCCCCCATCACAGGTGGGCTCAGATGGTTGCAGTTGCTGTCTTCTCCTGTGCCTGTCCCTCTTTGGCTCTTGTTACCATCTGCAGCCTCTCCTCTGTGTGCCACATCACCTTCTAACAGGCATGCTTCAGACAGGCTTGGGAAAGACATGTCCAGGTCTTATTTTAGATCTTATGAAGTTTAGCCATTAGCATCATACATTTGCTGTATCTCTACGGTGGCCTAACTGACGGTGGGGAGGTCCTCCTGCTGTGAAATGCAGCTCTCCATTCAGCAGTGCCAGAGCTGGCACAGTTTTCCCACCAGCACTGATGAGTTTAATCACATCATTAGTAGGTGTGACACTGCAGCCTCCGATGATGAGCTCTTTATTTTAACATGGCTCGCAACGTGTTTGTCTGAGATGCCATCTGTGCCTGCGCTGCCTTCATTAGAAGCGAAAGCATGTGCATCTTCTGAAGTTGTTTTATATTTCTGTGATGTTTTCCTGCTGAGAAACCACTGTTCAACTAGAGGGTGAGAACTGTACCTGACGGAAAGCACCATCACCCAAAATGCTTAAACAGGCCAAATAAGCCACTAGAAAGCGCACCATTGGGAACTGTCCTCAATTGGCCTACAGAAAACTGGCTAGAGGGAACAATCCAGATATTTTATTGCTGAAAGTTTTTCATCTTGGTAAAGCACTAAGGCCCCATCCTCTAATCTAAAGTACTCTTTAAGTTTTCAAGAAAGCAAGGAACAGATTTCTATTTTTAAAAGACTTTCAGTTTTTGTACCTCCTGACCATGATTGTGCATAGAAGTTTCTGGGTTGCCTGACCAGTTTTAAGATATAAAAGATACTATTAAGATTTGTGGGCATAGATCTGAGCATCTAACTTTCCCCCTTAAAAAAAATCTGTACTTAGCTATGTATTTCTGTAGATGCCCCTTGATCAACCAACAGGCTCTCAGTGTTTCACTGCTGCTTAACAAGAGTCACTGTGCTGCCAGCTCTCTTCTTCCTCAGGCCAACACCAGACTCAGCAACATCCCCTCAGCATAATTTCATTTTTTATTCTTCATCTGTTTGCTCTTCTCCATCTCAAATCAGACAAGGGGGAACACACCACTGAGAGAGAGCTCAGCAAGCTGCCCCTAACAGGAACTCTGTTCCAACTGATCAGCTTCTTGTTTCCTCTCTCAAACTGGTCAGTTAATATAGCTCTATATAGCTCTAATATAGCTCTGGTTAATATAGCTCTAGCCTTGCCCAACCATGATCACCTGGGGGAAGGCAAGTCCTCACACAGGTGGGCCAGGTTCTGCCTCTGGGGTCTTGGGGAACCACTTGGGGAACAAAACATATTGCTGGGTTGTGACTCATCCATAGGTCAATTCCAACTCAGGGCCCACAGCCCAGGCCCCAGCACTTCAGTCACAAATGATAAAGCAGGCAGGAGCTGCCAGATAAAGGTCCAGCTGCACGTAAAGAAAGGGGCTACTTCTACAGGGAGTCCCCATACCCTGCATTGTATTAAACTCCTGTCTGTATGCTGCCAGGCCTATGCTCAGTGAATCTGACATTAACAAGAAATAGATTTCCAAACAATCTAGCCTAATGAATTTTGAATATTATTATGATTAATGCCAAGGCAGTTGAACTGATTATCCAGCATCCAGAAGTTAAGTAATGGAGCCTTCTCTAAATCATGTGTAGTCGTCAGTCAGGAATGGCTCTGACTGCAGACAAAGACGGAGCATTATTGGTTACCCAGAGGGGAGTCACTGTCAGGACAGAGAGGGAAGGACGATGGAAAGGGAGATTATGAGATACCAATCTGAAAGCATTTTAGCATAGAGTGATCACACATGCAAGTGCTTTATTGGTCCTGTTTCCTAAGCTGCATTTCTCAGACCATTTTGAGACACTGCTTTTATATCGCCAGGTTAAGATTTACTGGGGCAAATCTTATTCCTACTTTCCAAAGCCAGGAACTGAGCTGATTTTCATTCTCTGCATCACTAAAAAGCGGAGTCCTGATGGATGTGTTTCTTGCATCATGATGGTTTAACTTAGCCTCTATCTGATTAGCTTTTGAGCTATTAAACACTTCTTGTAGTATTACCAGCTCACTGCAAAATGGTAATGCAGATCAGTCATGGACAATTTCTGTTGGTACTTGCAGTCTTTGAAGACTATAGATCCCCTTTGAAGTTGGAACCAGATGACAGCTGTGCTGTTTCATGGGTTCTGCATGTCTCTGAGCACGGCTGTCTTAAAAAAAGGACTGTGGCATGGTGCAAGGGTCTCCAGCCTGGTGGAGATAAATTGGTAAATCCATACGGTGCCTGACAAACTATCTGATGGCTGTAGTTTGAATAGGTTTAGTGACCTTCTCAACCTCTGCTGTTATCTGGGCAGTGATTGGGAGAAAAGTGAGTCGGTAGCTTCTGAAGAGCCCAGATGTGGTGCCCATGTTGTGGCTGTGGTGCAGAAGAGCACAGAAGCCACCATCTTCGTGCACCACCTCTGCACAGCCACCCAGTGTCAACCTACAGCCAGGCAGTGGGACTCCTGGGAAGCCACTGGGTATCTCACCAGTGAATCCTTCCCCAACACTACCACTTTGGAGTCTTGTTGTTCTGGGCCACAAGAAGCTTTCAGTAGGTGGCCCAGGGGATCAGGAGGCTGGTCACCTCTCCTTCACTTGGAAAAGCTCTAGCAGCAACTGTTAGGACAGGGGTTTAGGACCTGGTGATGGTCTCACTGACCTCTTTACTAGGACCTTTGCAAACTACAAAGCACTGTTCTGCTTCCTCATCTCCCCAGCTGAATGAGACATGGCTGGGGTTTCTCGTGGTTTATGTCCCAGTGTTGGAGATCATGGCTTTTGGAGCATTTCCTTATGTGAAAATGAGAAACTGCCCTTTGTTCCTCTGCAGGCTGGTTGTGCAGCCCTTTCCTAGCAGTGGGTGCTGCTGCTTTGAGTTCTGGGAAGAAAAGGGGAGGGGTGAACTGTGGTAAGGAGCACACCAAATAGATTATTGGCAAACATAATTAAAAATATATGTGCGATTACTCCTCTGTTTCCCTTTTCTTAACCATCCTCTGCATTACCTCTGGCATTTTTAGATGGCAGATAATATAACTGAGAGGACTCTTGGGTACCAGCAGCTCTTAGAGCAGCAGTGATTTATCTCAGGCCGTTTTGAGGTAGCAGAATTTACCTCTAGCTACAGCCACCCCTCCATGTCTGCCCCCCCTCATTTGCATAAGTAATTGGCAGCTTGTTAATGGCTCATTAGGAATGCTGAAAACCATGGGATTAAAACACAGTCAGTGGAGCAGAGATGAGGGAAAGGTGGAGAAAGGCCGTTGTCCCTGCTTGCAAATTACACCACTTGATTCAATGTGATTCAGAATTACAGGTCATAAAGCAACTAGATTGTTAAATGAAGTAAGGAAAAACAATGTCAATGGCAGGCTTTATTTTTAGACTCGTGTTTAAACACAGTATGTACATCTGGGGGGAACAAATAGTCCCTTGCCAAACAGTCCTACTGACAGCAGGAAGGTCTCACCCCCTTCTCAGTTTCACATTAACCCTGCCTGGTCAGTCTTTCCTGCTCCTGAGCAAGTCCATCTGGCTCCTTACATCACCTCACGGCAGGGACATTTGATTCCTTTTCCCATGCTCTCTATGGGTAAATCCAACCCTGTCCACTCTGGCAGCAGGTGACCTGCATCTCCCGTGCTTTGGGCAAGGCTGGGCACCCAGTACAGCTGCATGCAAGCTGGAGAAGGAGCTACAGGTTGCTTTGTGCATTCTGTAAATCTCTAAAACCCCTCTGTGAGCCCTTGCAAATTGCTGAGATGTCTTCAGTCACTAGCATGCAGGGGAGCAGGCAGCAAGCCCCACGCTGCGGCACTGCCAGAGCCTGCAATGGAAGAGCTGGTTAGTGTAGAAAGTGAGGATTAGGAGTGGAGCAGATCTGCCATTCCCAGAAAGTGAAGCATGCACATGCAGAGTGCTGCATGGTGAGGACACAATAAGTAAGTCAAAATGTTTGGTGGTTTTAAACTCGTGCTGGTTTTAAACTCGTTCAGCACTGGCTATAACAGCAGCGACTGCAGAGGCACAAGACCCAAAGCCAAGGACAGGGCCACGCTAAGAGTTTGCAGTGATGGCTTTTGGATCACTTAGAAGAGGCTCAGCCTGGGGGCTGGTACGGCCATAATACATGATGCCTTCAGTCAGGAGAGCACCTTGGGGATTTTTTGAGGTCAGAGTAATTCTGGCAGCGGTGCAGTCTCAGTTACAGATAGCACCTTTCTTTCTGGATAAACCGAAAGGAAATTACAGCAAAAGCACTTGGGAATCACATCCAGTCACAACTTGGAGTTAAATTCAGCTACCTCTGATGTAAACGACTTGGGTACTTATCCTTAGTAAGGTGGAAGTTAAAACTATTAAGTGCAGGACAGTTAATGTTCAGCAAAGCTCAGCTCTGTCTGACATATCAGAGTTAATCCCTCTGCATTGCAAAAGGCACCCAGGGATCTGTCAGGACTCACACAGACAAAACATGGGCACATCTGATAGCACAACATCTCCCAGTGCTGCTGGATCCAGCACTGAAGGCAAGGAATGAGTGTCTCATCCTGGATCTTCATCCGTGAGTACATACTGCCCTGTGCCACGTCCCTGAGAAGCCACCTTCTCATGCCCTAGCTTGATCTGACAAACTTCAATTCACAGAGACACAATCTACAGCAGTTTTGGGTTTTTTTTTGTTTTTCAAGATCTCAACTTAGTCAAACAGAGAGGCTTTCCCTGCTTCTTGCTTGCATTGCTTTTTTTTGCCCTTGTGTTCTCTCGGGTGACCCAGCCACCTGTGGCTCTTATTAAGGCTGTCCAGAACTGCTGAACAACACATCCTGCCTGCAGCAGAGATCAGTGCGTCCTGATGGGGACATACATCCGGCTGCTGGGGGAAGGTTCAGAGCCAAGTGTCTTCCAGGGATAACCTAGCTCCTAGAGCTGAGGTCTAAAGGAGGTATGTTCTAGTGCAGCCCAGCCTGGGATGACAGCCAGGTCTGTAATTAAAGAAGATCCCAGGTCATCCCTACCTGTAGCAGCAGGAACAGAGACAGGAGTCAGAGAATGTGTGTCTTATCAATGGGTCAAGTGGATTGGGTGTTGAGTGGATTTTCCTGAAGGGAAACGGTGCCAAGGTCTCCACCACAGCTACGTGACTCTGTACAAACTCAAATGGCTCAGCTTTCTGCACACAAAAGGGAAGTTCGAATAATGCTGCATCATGTGAAGACATCCACAGTGGTTCCTGTGACTTTCCCAAGGCAAGAGCAGGAGCAGAGTCTCCCTGAAGTATGCCAGGAACAGGAAAAAAAGCTGTCAAATGACCAAAGGAAACAAAAGCACTGATTTCTTTTTTTATTATTTTATTTCAAAGTTGGGAAGGAAACAAAACAAAAAGAAGAATAAAACACAGCCTTAGAGTATGCCTGAGACCAAATTCCATTCTTAGCTGAGATCCATGAAGTAACCTTCAGCTGTAAGCACAGAGGGGATGGTTCAGTAGCTCCCCTCTGGATGCTACTTTAGGCTTCAGCCCTGGAGCCAGTATGGGAGCTGGGATGGGGAAAACAGGGCTGCCCATCAAGAGCTGCCTTTAATGTGTTAGTATTTGGATTCCCACCAGTCCAAAGTTCTCATGAGGGCTTTCCACCCTAGTCTGCTTTTGATTTCTGTTAGTGGCCCAAACCGCGGATATATCGCACCGTCTTCACTGAACACTGCTGCTCCCCTCTCTGCTGCTGTACTTTCAAACTCATTGGGGATAACGTGTCATCTTTTCCCTTCCTAATCAGCTGGATGTCATTCAGAAAGCTGGGACAAGGAGAATTTTTTCCCCAGACACCAGCTTTCCTTGGTAGCAGACAAACCTCAAGCCTTATAATACTACTTGAACATAGCACTTATATAGCTTTACATCGTCGAAGTGCTGTACTAGCATTAAGTAATTATCTTTCTCCCTAATGGCCATTAATGCTGGCCTTTCATGAACCTCCCCCAGCTCCCCAAGGTTCATATCTAATACAGCAATAAGCTGCTCAAAGGGAGTGGCTGGTTATCTTGCAAGTCTATGGGCTTGGATGTGTAATGAGGCTTCAGAGCAGGGGCCAGGTGCCCTGGAGTATCAGTAACGTGTGTCTGTAGATCAGGTCATGCACATGGGAGTATCCATTAGAAAGAGCTGGAAACAAGTAGGTGATACTGTGATCTTGAAATGGAGACAGAAGATGGAAACTTTGGCTGCTCAGAGGATACGTGCTGATCACTCTATTTATTACCAGGATAGTACTGCAAGCTGAAAGAGCAAAGCATTGGGAATAACGTGTCAATGTGGGCATGGGGAGTTGATCTAGGGAGAGAGAGTTAGAGAGCTAAAAATGTCAAGCAAAGCTAGACAACCATGGCAATGGGATAAAGAGGCCAGTCTGCAGGTCTGTGAAGCATTGCAATAAGAGGGAGAAAGAGCAAGCTTGGCAGCATCGTAGGATTTAAAGAGAGGAACAGAAAAGGATTTATTGCCTTATTTGCTTGAAAGCAAATCCCTCTTCCAGGTTGTGGAATGTCTCCAGGGGAGATGTTGCAATACTACTGTTTGAGGACATTTCACCCTTAGGGCCCTTTAGAAGATGAACATGCATGATAGCTGAGCTCCTCCATCCCTGGCTCCCAAGGGAAATGGAGGAAGATGACACCACTGTTTTAGAGAAGACTCAGCAGTAGTGTGCTTCTGACAAGCATCAGTCCTGCATGCTCACTTATTTCTCAAACCTGCCAGGCCCAGCTCTGAGCAAACAAAAGCTCGACTGAAATGAACTTTCAGCTTCTCTTTAAAGACACGATAATGATTTTTTCCAAAGCCAAGGACGTGCCATGTAAACCGGCTTTGTGAAAGAAAAAAAAAAGCATCCTTTTTTTTTTAGCCTGATTTAATAGCATCATTTTGCTTTTATGCTTCTGTCAATGGCTGGTCCTGTAAAAGAAGTATGTAGCCATGGGAATCACGTGCAAGTCTACAGTGGCATAACACAGATCACAGACACTACGTGTTATGCAAAGGATTTCTGTCGCCCTGGACACACTCTGCTTCCTATGGCATCGGTAGCACAATCCCTCTGTGCTCAGCTCTAAATCATTTTGCTATATCAGCAAATAACAGGGTATGGCTGACTGCAGACCAGGAAGACTCGACTTTGTGTTCACTTACTACACAGCTTCAGAGCAGGACCTTTCCCTGCCTTCCTGCATCTGTTTTCTCATCTGTGAAATGGGAATTTTAATCCTAATCAGTTTGTGAGGGAAGCAGTAAGGGATAGTCAAAGGCAATGCATTAAAATGTAATAGTCAGCCTTATGTGCTAGGCGAGACATTGGAGTGGTTTTATGGTACAGTTTAATTGATGACTGTTTTGGCTATAGCTTGCTAGTAAGTGCAAGACAACATTTGCTTTCAAAAATGTGGCAACCTGTTTGAGATGGAAAAGCTACCTCTGCAAAGAATATCTATGAGCATATCTATCTGAGACATTTTTTGGGATCCACACATTTCTGGGATTCTTTTTCCCCCAAAATTAATTTTATTATTAATTATTACCGTATTAATTTTTAGTAAAAGATATGTCTGACATGGATGTCTGGATGTCTGGAAGGAATGGTTTGACTGTTGTTGGCTAAGCCAAGACCGTGACATCACATCCTTGGTACAACCATTGACTGTGTATGTCACTTTACTGGCAGTTCTTCACCAGGATGTGTCTAGAGGAGACCAACAACCTTGACTTTAGTTTAACTTATTAGAACTAAGATGGGACTACTAGCCTCTCTGCTCTGCTTTCAGGGCCAGATCCTCAAGTGGTGTAAATCAGGGCCCTCCCATTCAAGCAATTCTGCTGGAATACCGTTTGTGTAAGCTGGTTCATAGATTCTGAACTGCAGTAAGACCTGCTCAAAAGAGAGTTAACTGTGCTCAAAACATTGTACGACCTGTAATCTCAAATGATCCTGCAATATTCAGGATATTAGAAATGTAGAGAGCTTTGCAGTAAGTAATCATTTTGAGATTGCTGGAAAACTGAAGAGTTAGTGCTACTTAAGGGAGACTAAAATAAGCATTAGCACAAAACAGTTTTTTGCAACCATTAAGTTTGATGTACGTCCTGTTGATAACATTTCCTCAGAGCTCTTCACAAGAAGGG
Organism: Brachypteracias leptosomus; assembly: GCA_013401335.1. Lineage (NCBI taxonomy): Eukaryota > Metazoa > Chordata > Aves > Coraciiformes > Brachypteraciidae > Brachypteracias > Brachypteracias leptosomus. The sequence continues at coordinate 1,435,105 of VYZX01023498.1, forward strand.
AAAGCAACTTGTAAAAGCTGGGAATGCAAGAAAGAGATAAAATTGCAGCCAGGGTTTCAAAAGAACAAAGAAAGAAAAGCTTATTTCCATTTCCATTATGGGAGAACATTCTTGGAAGTGCTGAGAGCACACCAGCCAAGCCATCTCTAAATTGGAGGTGTTGAGCTTTGTATCTTCATGCATCACAGTTCTGAGCACCTTTGCACTTAGGAAAGATGCTCCTGAGATGACTAAAACATCTCTTTTTTGAGGAAGTGTCTGTTTCAGAGTTCGAAAAAGGGGCTGGTCTGCTGACGTCTGAGCACAACACTGCAAGTCCAAATTCTGTCAGACCTCAGAGAAGTCTGACTTGCACCCTCTGTGCAGAAAGCCTGCTAAGCATCATGCCTCTATCACACCCTATTCCAACACCTCCCCAGCACTGTCCCTCCACCTTCCAAGCACTGCAGAGTGGCTCTGGACTGACCCTTCCCGACACCAGCTCTGCTTTACTTGGGCAGAGAAACCTGTGGCAGCTTGGAGAAGGGCTTTTGTTTGAACAAGAAACATTTTCATCCAAGCAAGCACAACAATCTCATTATTTTGAATAGCTGCACATATGCTGGAAACCTAGATACGAGATACCTTCTGCCCTGATCCTCCATAGGACCAGAGAGATTTCTGCCTGTTTGATTCAGTTGCAGTGCTACAAAATTATTAGCCCTTTGTTTTTTTGGTGTCCATAATGAGACAAGCAGCCTTCCAAGCAGCCCCACAGAAGTGCTCTTTCTTATCACCAGTAAAACCTCAGACACTTTGCCCTCAGCAGGAACTAGTGCTGGAGACTTGCAGCCATACTGCTTCTAGCACCGGCTGGGCTTAGCAATTAGCTCTTTTCCCACAGATGGTGCTTCTTACGTAGCAGGACAGAACAGAGTAAAACTTGTTCTGCTCAGAGACACTTGTTTAGAAATCTCTAGTGAATCCAAAGGTAAATCCATCTGTTTTCATGTGTCCTGCAAACCTGATGGATTGATGTGCCCTAGAGAAGGGCAGGCACTGATTGAGAAAGCGTCTTTCCCTTGCTTGGCATACCCTGGTGGGACTTCACCCCTGAGCTCTTCAATTTGCAGCCTCTCCAAAGGTGCTGGCTTTCCTGCCTCCATTAAATGCTGGGTAGGAGCCTGTTCTTTACAAACAGACCGCCTTCTTGCAGTGCGGTCCTGCAGTCATTTACATATTCAAAGCACTCTTTGAAAAGGCCTGTAGCACAGTTTTATGAGCACAAAATCTTTCATGCAATTAGGTGATGTGCAGATGCCTGTGCATGGCTTTCAGAAAACCTTACTGAAGAGGAACAAACCTCATGCTGTGTTTCTGATGGGTGCCTCAGAACACCAAGGCCCTGCAAAACTCAGAGCAGTACTTTGCTGAACAATATTTCATGCTTTGCCTCCTGGTTCATCATACTGTAGGGTTGGAGGATGCTTTTGGTGTTTTGTCATTTGATTTCTTTACAAGTCCATTTTGGGAGGAGCGGACATCATTTGTCTTGATACATTCCACTCCCTATCCATCATGTTAACCAGGTGGGATTGGCGGGTAAGCCCATGGGCGGTTGGGGAGGCAGTAGCCAGCCCAGCTTTTTTCGTTGACGTAGCTCACAGGGAGGCCCTGAGTTTGTCCACATCATGCCAGGGCTGACCCCTTCCTCAGGGCTCTCATCACTCACATTTTCTTGTGCCTTTGCCCTCCTCCAGGTTGGAGGACACACCATGCTGCCTATCCGCTGGATGCCTCCGGAGAGCATCATGTACAGGAAGTTCACAACAGAGAGTGACGTCTGGAGCTTCGGGGTGATCCTCTGGGAGATCTTCACATATGGAAAACAGCCCTGGTTTCAGCTCTCAAACACAGAGGTACAATGGTGCTGAGACACCTCAGCTGGAAACTGCTGTCTTATCATCTCTCCTTTCCAGGTTGCTTGCAAGGCAGTTCATACATAGATGATCCCCTCCTTGGGTCACATGGCCTTGCCATGGGAGAAGTGTCATTATCTCCATTTAAGAGCTGGGGAAACTGAGGCATGCAGGAATCAAAGAGCTCTGCTAAAGCCATGTACTGGCTCATCCTCCGTCTCTCACTTCTAAGTTCCCAATGTACTTTCATAACAGCCACATCTGATAAACTCTTGAGGGCCACCAGAGCTGGGGATACCCAAATTACTGCTGGGATATAAGTTATCATTGTCATGCCCTGAATTTGCTCTCTTTCTCCTTTATAGTTAAGGTTTTTAATGCAGTTGCCAGTTTGTGAGAACATCTTTGAAACCTGTCATACAGCATGTGGCACGTTTCTTGGGGTTTTTTGCCATAGGGGCATCTATTACACAATTTGCCCCAGTTCATTGAGGGTGGGGCTCAAGGAGCTGGTTTGTCCTTGTTGACTCTTTGAATAGCACAAGTTGCAGCCCATCAATATAGGGCTGTGCTGTAAAACTGTTGCGGGAAGGCTGGCTGGGATTAGCAGGGTGTCAGAGCTGAGGTTTGAGGCACATCAGCAGAAATGCATTGGAAGATTTTTCTCTCAGAATAGCAGGGGGTAATATAGAAGAGGAACAAGATGCATTGACATAGCAGTGTGTGGGAACCTTACACATTTTTATCCTACTGTGTATCTAATGGATTTCAGAAATTTCACCTTTTTTAATGAGAAATGTGCATTTTCTGCTTTCTGGATACAGATCCCTTAATTAAGTGAGTTGCAGAGATGGCAAATCCAAGGTGTTGCTTTACAGCTCTAATACTCGCCCATTCGTGTGCTCAATGGGGCCTGACTGTATATCCCAAAGTAGCACACGCAAACATTTTAGAGACACAAACAATGGAATCAACAGCGACAGAAGTTATTTGTCACGCTATTTAATGAGCTGCTCTTGCATTTCCCTGGGAGGGTAAATACAAACACAGGCAAATGAGCACATGTAGCTTGTACATGGGTGATAGGCATGCTGGAATACGACAGCCTCAGTTTCCTTTGCAGAGCAGGACTGAGAAGAGTCACCCTTAACCTTGAGGGAGGAGAAATGGTTTGATTCCATCCCTGGAAAAAAAATCTCATCCTTCCATTTCCTATTGCTGTTTCCACTTCTTTCTGAGAGTTAAGGACTCCCAGCCCAGACCACACCATCCTGGTGGGAGGGAGCCATGTTAGCTCTCATCTGGCTCATTTGTCACAATCTGTGGAGAGGTGGGCAGACCCTGGGTAGTTGCAGAGGAGTGACATCTCCACCAGCTCCTGGATGGTGAGGCATCACAGCGAGTCTCAGTGGCAGCCTGGCCGCAGCTGCCAGGACTGGACTGAGCAATCCCCAGGCTGGTTGAGCATTGCTGCTGCTGGCTGTGGGCATTAGCAAGGCTGGGATGCCCACTCCCTGCTTGCTGTGGTATCCACATGGCCTCAGACCTCCCGAGCTGTTTTAGCAGGTTTTTTCAGGGTTGGAAGAGACCCTGCCTGAGCAGAGGAATGAGGCAGGGCATCACCTTCTCTGAAAGCCTCAGCCAGGCCATTAACTTCTGTCTATACCCTTCCTTTGCCCTGGAGAGAAAGGCCCCACCACAGGGCTCCTGTGCATATCCAAGATGTCCTGTCAGAAACCATAACTCACCTCCTCCCACAAGTCACTGCTGCCAGCAGTTTTATGGCAGTGCAAGTTTCTGTGCATGCTGTGTCTTCCTCCTTGGCTTTCAGCAGGTCCTAATCGCTCCCCTCTGTATTTATATGCAAACAGCAAAGCGATGAGTATCTGTTGAGCTATGTGGCAGGCCCATTACTATTCATAAATGATAAATTCCGAACACCCCTTGCTGGGTGGCTTCCCTCAACACACTGCTTGGGATCTGTGTTTATCTGCAGAGCGTGGCAGGTCACTCGCACACTGCAGTGCTGGGACTCATCAACTCCAACCAAGGAGGCCAGATGGTAATAGCAGCTCTCTGCCAAATCATACCTCCCTTCCCTTTGCATCCATTCCCCTGGTGAACAAAACACAGACACTTTGGGGAGTCCTTTCCAATGACATCCCTCTGAAGAGACTTTAATGCTATCCAAGAGCTCTCTTATTAGCAGCACCGACCTGACCCAGAACAGTGTGTTAGCACTGCACATTGTTTTGTCTCTATCACAGATGTGATTTGAGATGAAATTTCATTCTTTCAGCTGCTTTTCTATGTCAAAATGTGACAAAGCTGCCCTTGGAGATGGAGGTAGCAAAGGATGCTCTGAACTCTCCCTTGTAGAACTCTCCTAGGCTTTGCAATGGAAAGGATTCTTGATTTTCAGGGAAGAAAAATACCATTTCAGCTGTGCAAAATATTGCCTTAGTTTGGAGATTTTAAGGCTTTTTTTTTTTCCCCCTTCTTCAATTAGCAGGAAAAACTGACATCATAAATTAAAACTTCTTTTGTGACCTCCTGTTTGGAGAGTGAATTAAGGTAGGTAGGTGTCAAATGGGGAAGGTTTTGGGGAACTGCAAGACTGCAGCTGGAGGCAGAATTTTCACTTCAAAATTTTCATTAACAACACACAAACAGGTGAGTGCAGAGGATCTGCAGACCTCTTGGCCTCTCAGCACTCCCATTCACTCAATGGTACTACATCAGCCAAGAACTAGGACAGGACATCCTCCAGGAACCATCCAACTGGTGTTTAACATGTCTTTCTTTCTTTCAGGTCATTGAGTGCATTACCCAAGGCCGAGTTTTGGAAAGGCCTCGAGTCTGCCCCAAGGAGGTTTACGACATCATGTTGGGCTGCTGGCAGAGAGAACCTCAGCAACGGCTCAACATCAAGGAGATCTACAAGATCCTTCATGCTCTGGGCAAGGCCACACCAATCTACCTGGACATCCTTGGCTAGCAGTGGCCACATGTTGGAAGTCCCCACTCCTTCCCTCCGTCCTTCCTTCCCTCTCCCCTCCCAAGTCCTTTGCCCCTCAGCTCCCGAGCAAACATCTTCATATAAACTCAAGTGCCTGCTACACATACAACACTGAAAAAACAAAACAAAAAGCAAAACAACTAAAATCCCACAAAACAACAACCTGTAAGGCAGTTTGGCTTATATATATTTATAGATATCTCTCTATATATAACTTCCACACCAATACAGAAAGAAGCTGCTGTTACAGAAAATTATAAGACTTTAAAAAAAAAAAAAAGAAACAAATAAGGGAGAAAAAAG